>CANTUR010001472.1:0-110089 GCA_947683625.1 Mallotus nudiflorus | reverse complement strand
GTGCCGAAGCCCACTCTATCAAATCCATGGGCCTAAACATGGGTTTTTGGGCCCAAAGATAAATCGCTATAGATGGGCTTTGGGGCCCGTACTATAGCCCTCTGAGTCAGCCTGTCGATTTGATATATTGTGGGCCTCGTGGGTGAACCGACGTCGCCACGAACGTCCATTTGAAGCCCAAGTGCGCAAGCCCACTCTATCAAATCCATGGGCCTAAACATGGGTTTTTGGACCCAAAGATAAATCGCTATAGATGGGCTTGATGGCCCGCACTATAGCCCTCTGAGTCAGCTTCGATTTGATATATTGTGGGGCCCCGTGGGTCAACCGACGCCGCCACGAACGTCCATTTGAAGCCCAAGTGCGCAAGCCCACAATCAAATCCATGGGCCTAAACTTAGGTTTTTTGGGCCCGAAAACATGGCTTTTTGGGCCCGAAGATAAATCGCTACAGACGCAGTTTGTAGCGCCCATTATAGCCCTCTGAGTCAGCTTCGATTTGATATATTATGGGCCCCGTGGGTCAACCGATGCCGCCACGAACGATCATTTGAAGCCCAGTGCGCAAGCCCACTCTATCAAATCCATGGGCCTAAACATGGGTTTTTGGGGCCCAAAGATAAATCGCTATAGATGGGCTTTGGGGCCCGCACTATAGCCCTCTGAGTCAGCTTTGATTTGTATATTGTGGGCCCCGTGGGTCGACCCACGCCGCCGACGAACGTCCATTTGAAGCCCAAGTGCCGAAGCCCACTCTATCAAATCCATGGGCCTAAACATGGGTTTTTGGGCCCAAAGATAAATCGCTATAGATGGGCTTTGGGGCCCGCACTATAGCCCTCTGAGTCAGCTTCGATTTGATATATTGTGGGCCCCGTGGGTCGACCCACGCCGCCACGAACGTCCATTTGAAGCCCAAGTGCCGAAGCCCACTCTATCAAATCCATGGGCCTAAACATGGGTTTTTGGACCCAAAGATAAATCGCTATAGATGGGCTTTGGGGCCCGCACTATAGCCCTCTGACTCAGCTTCGAGTTGATATATTGTGGGCCCCGTGGGACGACCCATGCCGCCACGAACGTCCATTTGAAGCCCAAGTGCCCAAGCCCACCCTATCAAATGCATGGGCCTAAACATGGGTTTTTGGGCCCAAAGACAAATCGCTATAGATGGGCTTGATGGCCCGCACTATAGCCCTCTGAGTCAGCTTCGATTTGATATATTGTGGGCCCCGTGGGTCAACCGACGCCGCCACGAACGTCCATTTGAAGCCCAAGTGCGCAAGCCCACAATCAAATCCATGGGCCTAAATTTAGGTTTTTGGGCCCGAAAACATGGGTTTTTGGGCCCGAAGATAAATCGCTACAGACGCAGTTTGTAGCGCCCATTATAGCCCTCTGAGTCAGCTTCGATTTGATATATTATGGGGCCCCGTGGGTCAACCGATGCCGCCACGAACGATCATTTGAAGCCCAAGTGCGCAAGCCCACTCTATCAAATCCATGGGCCTAAACATGGGTTTTTGGGCCCAAAGATAAATCGCTATAGATGGGCTTTGGGGCCCGCACCTATAGCCCTCTGAGTCAGCTTTGATTTGATATATTGTGGGCCCCGTGGGTCGACCCACGCCGCCACGAACGTCCATTTGAAGCCCAAGTGCCGAAGCCCACTCTATCAAATCCATGGGCCTAAACATGGGTTTTTTGGGCCCAAAGATAAATCGCTATAGATGGGCTTTGGGGCCCACACTATAGCCCTCTGAGTCAGCTTCGATTTGATATATTGTCGGCCCCGTGGGTCGACCCACGCCGCCACGAACGTCCATTTGAAGCCCAAGTGCCGAAGCCCACTCTATCAAATCCATGGGCCTAATCATGGGTTTTTTGGGCCCAAAGATAATCGCTATAGATGGGCTTTGGAACCCGTACTATAGCCCTCTGAGTCAGCTTCGATTTGATATATTGTGGGCCTCGTGGGTGAACCGACGTCGCCACGAACGTCCATTTGAAGCCCAAGTGCGCAAGCCCACTCTATCAAATCCATGGGCCTAAACATGGGTTTTTGGACCCAAAGATAAATCGCTATACATGGGCTTGATGGCCCGCACCTATAGCCCTCTGAGTCAGCTTCGATTTGATATATTGTGGGCCCCGTGGGTCAACCGACGCCGCCACGAACGTCCATTTGAAGCCCAAGTGCGCAAGCCCACAATCAAATCCATGGGCCTAAACTTAGGTTTTTGGGCCCGAAAACATGGCTTTTTGGGCCCGAAGATAAATCGCTACAGACGCAGTTTGTAGCGCCCATTATAGCCCTCTGAGTCAGCTTCGATTTGATATATTATGGGCCCCGTGGGTCAACCGATGCCGCCACGAACGATCATTTGAAGCCCAAGTGCGCAAGCCCACTCTATCAAATCCATGGGCCTAAACATGGGTTTTTGGGCCCAAAGATAAATCGCTATAGATGGGCTTTGGGGCCCGCACTATAGCCCTCTGAGTCAGCTTTGATTTGATATATTGTGGGCCCCGTGGGTCGACCCACGCCGCCACGAACGTCCATTTGAAGCCCAAGTGCCGAAGCCCACTCTATCAAATCCATGGGCCTAAACATGGGTTTTTGGGCCCAAAGATAAATCGCTATAGATGGGCTTTGGGGCCCCGCACTATAGCCCTCTGAGTCAGCTTCGATTTGATATATTGTGGGCCCCGTGGGTCGACCCACGCCGCCACGAACGTCCATTTGAAGCCCAAGTGCCGAAGCCCACTCTATCAAATCATGGGCCTAAACATGGGTTTTTGGACCCAAAGATAAATCGCTATAGATGGGCTTTGGGGCCCGCACTATAGCCCTCTGACTCAGCTTCGAGTTGATATATTGTGGGCCCGTGGGACGACCCATGCCGCCACGAACGTCCATTTGAAGCCCAAGTGCCCAAGCCCACCCTATCAAATGCATGGGCCTAAACATGGGTTTTTGGGCCCAAAGACAAATCGCTATAGATGGGCTTGATGGCCCGCACTATAGCCCTCTGAGTCAGCTTCGATTTGATATATTGTGGGCCCCGTGGGTCAACCGACGCCGCCCACGAACGTCCATTTGAAGCCCAAGTGCGCAAGCCCACAATCAAATCCATGGGCCTAAATTTAGGTTTTTTGGGCCCGAAAACATGGGTTTTTGGGCCGAAGATAAATCGCTACAGACGCAGTTTGTAGCCCCCATTATAGCCCTCTGAGTCAGCTTCGATTTGATATATTATGGGCCCCGTGGGTCAACCGATGCCGCCACGAACGATCATTTGAAGCCCAAGTGCGCAAGCCCACTCTATCAAATCCATGGGCCTAAACATGGGTTTCTGGGCCCAAAGATAAATCGCTATAGATGGGCTTTGGGGCCCGCACTATAGCCCTCTGAGTCAGCTTTGATTTGATATATTGTGGGCCCCGTGGGTCGACCCACGCCGCCACGAACGTCCATTTGAAGCCCAAGTGCCGAAGCCCACTCTATCAAATCCCATGGGCCTAAACATGGGTTTTTGGGCCCAAAGATAAATCGCTATAGATGGGCTTTGGGGCCCGCACTATAGCCCTCTGAGTCAGCTTCGATTTGATATGTTGTCGGCCCCGTGGGTCGACCCACGCCGCCACGAACGTCCATTTGAAGCCCAAGTGCCGAAGCCCACTCTATCAAATCCATGGGCCTAAACATGGGTTTTTGGGCCCAAAGATAAATCGCTATAGATGGGCTTTGGGGCCCGTACTATAGCCCTCTGAGTCAGCTTCGATTTGATATATTGTGGGCCTCGTGGGTGAACCGACGTCGCCACGAACGTCCATTTGAAGCCCAAGTGCGCAAGCCCACTCTATCAATCCATGGGCCTAAACATGGGTTTTTGGACCCAAAGATAAATCGCTATAGATGGGCTTGATGGCCCGCACTATAGCCCTCTGAGTCAGCTTCGATTTGATATATTGTGGGCCCCGTGGGTCAACCGACGCCGCCACGAACGTCCATTTGAAGCCCAAGTGCGCAAGCCCACAATCAAATCCATGGGCCTAAACTTAGGTTTTTGGGCCCGAAAACATGGCTTTTTGGGCCCGAAGATAAATCGCTACAGACGCAGTTTGTAGCGCCCATTATAGCCCTCTGAGTCAGCTTCGATTTGATATATTATGGGCCCCGTGGGTCAACCGATGCCGCCACGAACGATCATTTGAAGCCCAAGTGCGCAAGCCCACTCTATCAAATCCATGGGCCTAAACATGGGTTTTTGGGCCCAAAGATAAATCGCTATAGATGGGCTTTGGGGCCCGCACTATAGCCCTCTGAGTCAGCTTTGATTTGATATATTGTGGGCCCCGTGGGTCGACCCACGCCGCCACGAACGTCCATTTGAAGCCCAAGTGTCGAAGCCCACTCTATCAAATCCATGGGCCTAAACATGGGTTTTTGGGCCCAAAGATAAATCGCTATAGATGGGCTTTGGGGCCGCACTATAGCCCTCTGAGTCAGCTTCGATTTGATATATTGTGGGCCCCGTGGGTCGACCCACGCCGCCACGAACGTCCATTTGAAGCCCAAGTGCCGAAGCCCACTCTATCAAATCCATGGGCCTAAACATGGGTTTTTGGACCCAAAGATAAATCGCTATAGATGGGCTTTGGGGCCCGCACTATAGCCCTCTGACTCAGCTTCGAGTTGATATATTGTGGGCCCCGTGGGACGACCCATGCCGCCACGAATGTCCATTTGAAGCCCAAGTGCCCAAGCCCACCCTATCAAATGCATGGGCCTAAACATGGGTTTTTGGGCCCAAAGACAAATCGCTATAGATGGGCTTGATGGCCCGCACTATAGCCCTCTGAGTCAGCTTCGATTTGATATATTATGGGCCCCGTGGGTCAACCGACGCCGCCACGACGTCCATTTGAAGCCCAAGTGCGCAAGCCCACAATCAAATCCATGGGCCTAAATTTAGGTTTTTGGGCCCGAAAAACATGGGTTTTTGGGCCCGAAGATAAATCGCTACAGACGCAGTTTGTAGCGCCCATTGTAGCCCTCTGAGTCAGCTTCGATTTGATATATTATGGGCCCCGTGGGTCAACCGATGCCGTCAAGAACGATCATTTGAAGCCCAAGTGCGCAAGCCCACTCTATCAAATCCATGGGCCTAAACATGGGTTTTTAGGCCCAAAGATAAATCACTATAGATGGGCTTTGGGGCCCGTACTATAGCCCTCTGAGTCAGCTTCGATTTGATATATTGTGGGCCCCGTGGGTCGACCCACGCCGCCACGAACGTCCATTTGAAGACCAAGTGCCGAAGCCCACTCTATCAAATCCATGGGCCTAAACATGGGTTTTTGGGCCTAAAGACAAATCGCTATAGATGGGCTATGGGGCCCGGACTATAGCCCTCTGAGTCAGCTTCGATTTGATATATTGTGGGCCTCGTGGGTGAACCGACGCCGCCACGAACGTCCATTTGAAGCCCAAGTGCGCAAGCCCACTCTATCAAATCCATGGGCCTAAACATGGGTTTTTGGACCCAAAGATAAATCGCTATAGATAGGCTTTAGGGCCCGCACTATAGCCCCCTGAGTCAGCTTCGAGTTGATATATTGTGGGCCCCGTGGGACGACCCATGCCGCCACGAACGTCCATTTGAAGCCCAAGTGCCCAAGCCCACCCTATCAAATCCATGGGCCTAAACATGGGTTTTTGGGCCCAAAGACAAATCACTATAGATGGGCTTGATGGCCCACACTATAGCCCTCTGAGTCAGCTTCGATTTGATATATTGTGGGCCCCGTGGGTCAACCGACGCCGCCACGAACGTCCATTTGAAGCCCAAGTGCGCAAGCCCATAATCAAATCCATGGGCCTAAACTTAGTTTTTTGGGCCCAAAAACATGGGTTTTTGGGCCCGAAGATAAATCGCTACAGATGCAGTTTGTAATGCCCATTATAGCCCTCTGAGTCAGCTTCAATTTGATATATTATGGGCCCCGTGGGTCAACCGATGCCGCCACGAACGATCATTTGAAGCCCAAGTGCGCAAGCCCACTCTATCAAATCCATGGGCCTAAACATGGGTTTTTGGGCCCAAAGATAAATCGCTATAGATGGGCTTTGGGGCCCGCACTATAGCCCTCTGAGTCAGCTTTGATTTGATATATTGTGGGCCCCGTGGGTCGACCCACGCCGCCACGAACGTCCATTTGAAGCCCAAGTGTCGAAGGCCCACTCTATCAAATCCATGGGCCTAAACATGGGTTTTTGGGCCCAAAGATAAATCGCTATAGATGGGCTTTGGGGCCCGCACTATAGCCCCTCTGAGTCAGCTTCGATTTGATATATTGTGGGCCCCGTGGGTCGACCCACGCCGCCACGAACGTCCATTTGAAGCCCAAGTGCCGAAGCCCACTCTATCAAATCCATGGGCCTAAACATGGGTTTTTGGACCCAAAGATAAATCGCTATAGATGGGCTTTGGGGCCCGCACTATAGCCCTCTGACTCAGCTTCGAGTTGATATATTGTGGGCCCCGTGGGACGACCCATGCCGCCACGAACGTCCATTTGAAGCCCAAGTGCCCAAGCCCACCCTATCAAATGCATGGGCCTAAACATGGGTTTTTGGCCCAAAGACAAATCGCTATAGATGGGCTTGATGGCCCGCACTATAGCCCTCTGAGTCAGCTTCGATTTGATATATTATGGGCCCCGTGGGTCAACCGACGCCGCCACGAACGTCCATTTGAAGCCCAAGTGCGCAAGCCCACAATCAAATCCATGGGCCTAAATTTAGGTTTTTGGGCCCGAAAACATGGGTTTTTGGGCCCGAAGATAAATCGCTACAGACGCAGTTTGTAGCGCCCATTGTAGCCCTCTGAGTCAGCTTCGATTTGATATATTATGGGCCCCGTGGGTCAACCGATGCCGTCAAGAACGATCATTTGAAGCCCAAGTGCGCAAGCCCACTCTATCAAATCCATGGGCCTAAACATGGGTTTTTAGGCCCAAAGATAAATCACTATAGATGGGCTTTGGGGCCCGTACTATAGCCCTCTGAGTCAGCTTCGATTTGATATATTGTGGGCCCCGTGGGTCGACCCACGCCGCCACGAACGTCCATTTGAAGACCAAGTGCGAAGCCCACTCTATCAAATCCATGGGCCTAAACATGGGTTTTTGGGCCTAAAGACAAATCGCTATAGATGGGTCTTTGGGGCCCGGACTATAGCCCTCTGAGTCAGCTTCGATTTGATATATTGTGGGCCTCGTGGGTGAACCGACGCCGCCACGAACGTCCATTTGAAGCCCAAGTGCGCAAGCCCACTCTATCAAATCCATGGGCCTAAACATGGGTTTTTGGACCCAAAGATAAATCGCTATAGATAGGCTTTGGGGCCCGCACTATAGCCCCCTGAGTCAGCTTCGAGTTGATATATTGTGGGCCCCGTGGACGACCCATGCCGCCACGAACGTCCATTTGAAAGCCCAAGTGCCCAAGCCCACCCTATCAAATCCATGGGCCTAAACATGGGTTTTTTGGGCCCAAAGACAAATCACTATAGATGGGCTTGATGGCCCACACTATAGCCCTCTGAGTCAGCTTCGATTTGATATATTGTGGGCCCCGTGGGTCAACCGACTCCGCCACGAACGTCCATTTGAAGCCCAAGTGCGCAAGCCCATAATCAAATCCATGGGCCTAAACTTAGTTTTTTTGGGCCCAAAAACATGGGTTTTTTGGGCCCGAAGATAAATCGCTACAGATGCAGTTTGTAATGCCCATTATAGCCCTCTGAGTCAGCTTCGATTTGATATATTATGGGCCCCCGTGGGTCAACCGATGCCGCCACGAACGTCCATTTGAAGCCCAAGTGCGCAAGCCCACTCTATCAAATCCATGGGCCTAAACATGGGTTTTTGGGCCCAAAGATAAATCGCTATAGATGGGCTTTGGGGCCCGCACTATAGCCCTCTGAGTCAGCTTCGATTTGATATATTGTGGGCCCCGTGGGTCAACCGACGCCGCCACGAACGTCCATTTGAAGCCCAAGTGCGCAAGCCCACAATCAAATCCATGGGCCTAAACTTAGGTTTTTGGGCCCGAAAACATGGGTTTTTGGGCCCGAAGATAAATCGCTACAGACGCAGTTTCTAGCGCCTATTATAGCCCTCTGAGTCAGCTTCGATTTGATATATTATGGGCCCCGTGGGTCAACCAATGCCCGCCACGAACGTCCATTTGAACCCTAAGTGCGCAAGCCCACTCTATCAAATCCATGGTCCTAAACATGGGTTTTTGGGCCCAAAGATAAATCGCTATAGATGGGCTTTGGGGCCCGCACTATAGCCCTCTGAGTCAGCTTTGATTTGATATATTGTGGGCCCCGTGGGTCAACCGACGCCGCCACGAACGTCCATTTGAAGCCCAAGTGCGCAAGCCCACAATCAAATCCATGGGCCTAAACTTAGGTTTTTGGCCCAAAAACATGGGTTTTTGGGCCCGAAGATAAATCGCTACAGACGCAGTTTGTAGCGCCCATTATAGCCCTCTGAGTCAGCTTCGATTTGATATATTATGGGCCCCGTGGGTCAACCGATGCCGCCACGAACGATCATTTGAAGCCCAAGTGCGCAAGCCCACTCTATCAAATCCATGGGCCTAAACATGGGTTTCTGGGCCCAAAGATAAATCGCTATAGATGGGCTTTGGGACCCGCACTATAGCCCTCTGAGTCAGCTTTGATTTGATATATTGTGGGCCCCGTGGGTCGACCCACGCCGCCACGAACGTCCATTTGAAGCCCAAGTGCCGAAGCCCACTCTATCAAATCCATGGGCCTAAACATGGGTTTTTGGGCCCAAAGATAAATCGCTATAGATGGGCTTTGGGGCCCGCACTACAGCCCTCTGAGTCAGCTTCGATTTGATATATTGTGGGCCCCGTGGGTCGACCCACGGCCGCCACGAACGTCCATTTGAAGCCCAAGTGCCGAAGCCCACTCTATCAAATCCATGGGCCTAAACATGGGTTTTTGGGCCCAAAGATAAATCGCTATAGATGGGCTTTGGGGCCCGCACTATAGCCCTCTAAGTCAGCTTCGATTTGATATATTGTGGGCCTCGTGGGTGAACCGACGTCGCCACGAACGTCCATTTGAAGCCCAAGTGCGCAAGCCCACTCTATCAAATCCATGGGCCTAAACATGGGTTTTTGGACCCAAAGATAAATCGCTATAGATGGGCTTGATGGCCCGCACTATAGCCCTCTGAGTCAGCTTCGATTTGATATATTGTGGGCCCCGTGGGTCAACCGACGCCGCCACGAACGTCCATTTGAAGCCCAAGTGCGCAAGCCCACAATCAAATCCATGGGCCTAAACTTAGGTTTTTGGGCCCGAAAACATGGCTTTTTGGGCCCGAAGATAAATCGCTACAGACGCAGTTTGTAGCGCCCATTATAGCCCTCTGAATCAGCTTCGATTTGATATATTATGGGCCCCGTGGGTCAACCGATGCCGCCACGAACGATCATTTGAAGCCCAAGTGCGCAAGCCCACTCTATCAAATCCATGGGCCTAAACATGGGTTTCTGGGCCCAAAGATAAATCGCTATAGATGGGCTTTGGGGCCCGCACTATAGCCCTCTGAGTCAGCTTTGATTTGATATATTGTGGGCCCCGTGGGTCGACCCACGCCGCCACGAACGTCCATTTGAAGCCCAAGTGCCGAAGCCCACTCTATCAAATCCATGGGCCTAAACATGGGTTTTTGGGCCCAAAGATAAATCGCTATAGATGGGCTTTGGGGCCCGCACTACAGCCCTCTGAGTCAGCTTCGATTTGATATATTGTGGGCCCCGTGGGTCGACCCACGCCGCCACGAACGTCCATTTGAAGCCCAAGTGCCGAAGCCCACTCTATCAAATCCATGGGCCTAAACATGGGTTTTTGGGCCCAAAGATAAATCGCTATAGATGGGCTTTGGGGCCCGTACTATAGCCCTCTGAGTCAGCTTCGATTTGATATATTGTGGGCCTCGTGGGTGAACCGACGTCGCCACGAACGTCCATTTGAAGCCCAAGTGCGCAAGCCCACTCTATCAAATCCATGGGCCTAAACATGGGTTTTTGGACCCAAAGATAAATCGCTATAGATGGGCTTGATGGCCCGCACTATAGCCCTCTGAGTCAGCTTCGATTTGATATATTGTGGGCCCCGTGGGTCAACCGACGCCGCCACGAACGTCCATTTGAAGCCCAAGTGCGCAAGCCCACAATCAAATCCATGGGCCTAAACTTAGGTTTTTGGGCCCGAAAACATGGCTTTTTGGGCCCGAAGATAAATCGCTACAGACGCAGTTTGTAGCGCCCATTATAGCCCTCTGAGTCAGCTTCGATTTGATATATTATGGGCCCCGTGGGTCAACCGATGCCGCCACGAACGATCATTTGAAGCCCAAGTGCGCAAGCCCACTCTATCAAATCCATGGGCCTAAACATGGGTTTTTGGGCCCAAAGATAAATCGCTATAGATGGGCTTTGGGGCCCGCACTATAGCCCTCTGAGTCAGCTTTGATTTGATATATTGTGGGCCCCGTGGGTCGACCCACGCCGCCACGAACGTCCATTTGGAGCCCAAGTGTCGAAGCCCACTCTATCAAATCCATGGGCCTAAACATGGGTTTTTGGGCCCAAAGATAAATCGCTATAGATGGGCTTTGGGGCCCGCACTATAGCCCTCTGAGTCAGCTTCGATTTGATATATTGTGGGCCCCGTGGGTCGACCCACGCCGCCACGAACGTCCATTTGAAGCCCAAGTGCCGAAGCCCACTCTATCAAATCCATGGGCCTAAACATGGGTTTTTGGGCCCAAAGATAAATCGCTATAGATGGGCTTTGGGGCCCGCACTATAGCCCTCTGAGTCAGCTTCGATTTGATATGTTGTCGGCCCCGTGGGTCGACCCACGCCGCCACGAACGTCCATTTGAAGCCCAAGTGCCGAAGCCCACTCTATCAAATCCATGGGCCTAAACATGGGTTTTTGGGCCCAAAGATAAATCGCTATAGATGGGCTTTGGGCCCGTACTATAGCCCTCTGAGTCAGCTTCGATTTGATATATTGTGGGCCTCGTGGGTGAACCGACGTCGCCACGAACGTCCATTTGAAGCCCAAGTGCGCAAGCCCACTCTATCAAATCCATGGGCCTAAACATGGGTTTTTGGACCCAAAGATAAATCGCTATAGATGGGCTTGATGGCCCGCACTATAGCCCTCTGAGTCAGCTTCGATTTGATATATTGTGGGCCCCGTGGGTCAACCGACGCCGCCACGAACGTCCATTTGAAGCCCAAGTGCGCAAGCCCACAATCAAATCCATGGGCCTAAACTTAGGTTTTTGGGCCCGAAAACATGGCTTTTTGGGCCCGAAGATAAATCGCTACAGACGCAGTTTGTAGCGCCCATTATAGCCCTCTGAGTCAGCTTCGATTTGATATATTATGGGCCCCGTGGGTCAACCGATGCCGCCACGAACGATCATTTGAAGCCCAAGTGCGCAAGCCCACTCTATCAAATCCATGGGCCTAAACATGGGTTTTTGGGCCCAAAGATAAATCGCTATAGATGGGCTTTGGGGCCCGCACTATAGCCCTCTGAGTCAGCTTTGATTTGATATATTGTGGGCCCCGTGGGTCGACCCACGCCGCCACGAACGTCCATTTGAAGCCCAAGTGTCGAAGCCCACTCTATCAAATCCATGGGCCTAACATGGGTTTTTGGGCACAAGATAAATCGCTATAGATGGGCTTTGGGGCCCGCACTATAGCCCTCTGAGTCAGCTTCGATTTGATATATTGTGGTCCCCGTGGGTCGACCCACGCCGCCACGAACGTCCATTTGAAGCCCAAGTGCCGAAGCCCACTCTATCAAATCCATGGGCCTAAACATGGGTTTTTGGACCCAAAGATAAATCGCTATAGATGGGCTTTGGGGCCCGGACTATAGCCCTCTGACTCAGCTTCGAGTTGATATATTGTGGGCCCCGTGGGACGACCCATGCCGCCACGAACGTCCATTTGAAGCCCAAGTGCCCAAGCCCACCCTATCAAATGCATGGGCCTAAACATGGGTTTTTGGGCCCAAAGACAAATCGCTATAGATGGGCTTGATGGCCCGCACTATAGCCCTCTGAGTCAGCTTCGATTTGATATATTATGGGCCCCGTGGGTCAACCGACGCCGCCACGAACGTCCATTTGAAGCCCAAGTGCGCAAGCCCACAATCAAATCCATGGGCCTAAATTTAGGTTTTTGGGCCCGAAAACATGGGTTTTTGGGCCCGAAGATAAATCGCTACAGACGCAGTTTGTAGCGCCCATTGTAGCCCTCTGAGTCAGCTTCGATTTGATATATTATGGGCCCCGTGGGTCAACCGATGCCGTCAAGAACGATCATTTGAAGCCCAAGTGCGCAAGCCCACTCTATCAAATCCATGGGCCTAAACATGGGTTTTTAGGCCCAAAGATAAATCACTATAGATGGGCTTTGGGGCCCGTACTATAGCCCTCTGAGTCAGCTTCGATTTGATATATTGTGGGCCCCGTGGGTCGACCCACGCCGCCACGAACGTCCATTTGAAGACCAAGTGCCGAAGCCCACTCTATCAAATCCATGGGCCTAAACATGGGTTTTTGGGCCTAAAGACAAATCGCTATAGATGGGCTATGGGGCCCGGACTATAGCCCTCTGAGTCAGCTTCGATTTGATATATTGTGGGCCTCGTGGGTGAACCGACGCCGCCACGAACGTCCATTTGAAGCCCAAGTGCGCAAGCCCACTCTATCAAATCCATGGGCCTAAACATGGGTTTTTGGACCCAAAGATAAATCGCTATAGATAGGCTTTAGGGCCCGCACTATAGCCCCCTGAGTCAGCTTCGAGTTGATATATTGTGGGCCCCGTGGGACGACCCATGCCGCCACGAACGTCCATTTGAAGCCCAAGTGCCCAAGCCCACCCTATCAAATCCATGGGCCTAAACATGGGTTTTTGGGCCCAAAGACAAATCACTATAGATGGGCTTGATGGCCCACACTATGCCCTCTGAGTCAGCTTCGATTTGATATATTGTGGGCCCCGTGGGTCAACCGACGCCGCCACGAACGTCCATTTGAAGCCCAAGTGCGCAAGCCCATAATCAAATCCATGGGCCTAAACTTAGTTTTTTGGGCCCAAAAAACATGGGTTTTGGGCCCGAAGATAAATCGCTACAGATGCAGTTTGTAATGCCCATTATAGCCCTCTGAGTCAGCTTCAATTTGATATATTATGGGCCCCGTGGGTCAACCGATGCCGCCACGAACGATCATTTGAAGCCCAAGTGCGCAAGCCCACTCTATCAAATCCATGGGCCTAAACATGGGTTTTTGGCCCAAAGATAAATCGCTATAGATGGGCTTTGGGGCCCGCACTATAGCCCTCTGAGTCAGCTTCGATTTGATATATTGTGGGCCCCGTGGGTCGACCCACGCCGCCACGAACGTCCATTTGAAGCCCAAGTGCCGAAGCCCACTCTATCAAATCCATGGGCCTAAACATGGGTTTTTGGACCCAAAGATAAATCGCTATAGATGGGCTTTGGGGCCCGCACTATAGCCCTCTGACTCAGCTTCGAGTTGATATATTGTGGGCCCCGTGGGACGACCCATGCCGCCACGAACGTCCATTTGAAGCCCAAGTGCCCAAGCCCACCCTATCAAATGCATGGGCCTAAACATGGGTTTTTTGGGCCCAAAGACAAATCGCTATAGATGGGCTTGATGGCCCGCACTATAGCCCTCTGAGTCAGCTTCGATTTGATATATTGTGGGCCCCGTGGGTCAACCGACGCCGCCACGAACGTCCATTTGAAGCCCAAGTGCGCAAGCCCACAATCAAATCCATGGGCCTAAATTTAGGTTTTTGGGCCCCGAAAACATGGGTTTTTGGGCCCGAAGATAAATCGCTACAGACGCAGTTTGTAGCGCCCATTGTAGCCCTCTGAGTCAGCTTCGATTTGATATATTATGGGCCCCGTGGGTCAACCGATGCCGTCAAGAACGATCATTTGAAGCCCAAGTGCGCAAGCCCACTCTATCAAATCCATGGGCCTAAACATGGGTTTTTTAGGCCCAAAGATAAATCACTATAGATGGGCTTTGGGGCCCGTACTATAGCCCTCTGAGTCAGCTTCGATTTGATATATTGTGGGCCCTGTGGGTCGACCCACGCCGCCACGAACGTCCATTTGAAGACCAAGTGCCGAAGCCCACTCTATCAAATCCATGGGCCTAAACATGGGTTTTTGGGCCTAAAGACAAATCGCTATAGATGGGCTTTGGGGCCCGGACTATAGCCCTCTGAGTCAGCTTCGATTTGATATATTGTGGGCCTCGTGGGTGAACCGACGCCGCCACGAACGTCCATTTGAAGCCCAAGTGCGCAAGCCCACTCTATCAAATCCATGGGCCTAAACATGGGTTTTTGTACCCAAAGATAAATCGCTATAGATAGGCTTTGGGGCCCGCACTATAGCCCCCTGAGTCAGCTTCGAGTTGATATATTGTGGGCCCCGTGGGACGACCCATGCCGCCACGAACGTCCATTTGAAGCCCAAGTGCCCAAGCCCACCTATCAAATCCATGGGCCTAAACATGGGTTTTTGGGCCCAAAGACAAATCACTATAGATGGGCTTGATGGCCCACACTATAGCCCTCTGAGTCAGCTTCGATTTGATATATTGTGGGCCCCGTGGGTCAACCGACGCCGCCACGAACGTCCATTTGAAGCCCAAGTGCGCAAGCCCATAATCAAATCCATGGGCCTAAACTTAGTTTTTTGGGCCCAAAAACATGGGTTTTTGGGCCCGAAGATAAATCGCTACAGATGCAGTTTGTAATGCCCATTATAGCCCTCTGAGTCAGCTTCGATTTGATATATTATGGGCCCCGTGGGTCAACCGATGCCGCCACGAACGATCATTTGAAGCCCAAGTGCGCAAGCCCACTCTATCAAATCCATGGGCCTAAACATGGGTTTTGGGCCCAAAGATAAATCGCTATAGATGGGCTTTGGGGCCCGCACTATAGCCCTCTGAGTCAGCTTTGATTTGATATATTGTGGGCCCCGTGGGTCGACCCACGCCGCCACGAACATCCATTTGAAGCCCAAGTGTCGAAGCCCACTCTATCAAATCCATGGGCCTAAACATGGGTTTTTGGGCCCAAAGATAAATCGCTATAGATGGGCTTTGGGGCCCGCACTATAGCCCTCTGAGTCAGCTTCGATTTGATATATTGTGGGCCCCGTGGGTCGACCCACGCCGCCACGAACGTCCATTTGAAGCCCAAGTGCCGAAGCCCACTCTATCAAATCCATGGGCCTAAACATGGGTTTTTGGACCCAAAGATAAATCGCTATAGAGGGCTTTGGGGCCCCGCACTATAGCCCTCTGACTCAGCTTCGAGTTGATATATTGTGGGCCCCGTGGGACGACCCATGCCGCCACGAACGTCCATTTGAAGCCCAAGTGCCCAAGCCCACCCTATCAAATGCATGGGCCTAAACATGGGTTTTTGGGCCCAAAGACAAATCGCTATAGATGGGCTTGATGGCCCGCACTATAGCCCTCTGAGTCAGCTTCGATTTGATATATTGTGGGCCCCGTGGGTCAACCGACGCCGCCACGAACGTCCATTTGAAGCCCAAGTGCGCAAGCCCACAATCAAATCCATGGGCCTAAATTTAGGTTTTTGGGCCCGAAAACATGGGTTTTTGGGCCCGAAGATAAATCGCTACAGACGCAGTTTGTAGCGCCCATTGTAGCCCTCTGAGTCAGCTTCGATTTGATATATTATGGGCCCCGTGGGTCAACCGATGCCGTCAAGAACGATCATTTGAAGCCCAAGTGCGCAAGCCCACTCTATCAAATCCATGGGCCTAAACATGGGTTTTTAGGCCCAAAGATAAATCACTATAGATGGGCTTTGGGGCCCGTACTATAGCCCTCTGAGTCAGCTTCGATTTGATATATTGTGGGCCCTGTGGGTCGACCCACGCCGCCACGAACGTCCATTTGAAGACCAAGTGCCGAAGCCCACTCTATCAAATCCATGGGCCTAAACATGGGTTTTTGGGCCTAAAGACAAATCGCTATAGATGGGCTTTGGGGCCCGGACTATAGCCCTCTGAGTCAGCTTCGATTTGATATATTGTGGGCCTCGTGGGTGAACAGACGCCGCCACGAACGTCCATTTGAAGCCCAAGTGCGCAAGCCCACTCTATCAAATCCATGGGCCTAAACATGGGTTTTTGGACCCAAAGATAAATCGCTATAGATAGGCTTTGGGGCCCGCACTATAGCCCCCTGAGTCAGCTTCGAGTTGATATATTGTGGGCCCCGTGGGACGACCCATGCCGCCACGAACGTCCATTTGAAGCCCAAGTGCCCAAGCCCACCCTATCAAATCCATGGGCCTAAACATGGGTTTTTGGGCCCAAAGACAAATCACTATAGATGGGCTTGATGGCCCACACTATAGCCCTCTGAGTCAGCTTCGATTTGATATATTGTGGGCCCCGTGGGTCAACCGACGCCGCCACGAACGTCCATTTGAAGCCCAAGTGCGCAAGCCCATAATCAAATCCATGGGCCTAAACTTAGTTTTTTGGGCCCAAAAACATGGGTTTTTGGGCCCGAAGATAAATCGCTACAGATGCAGTTTGTAATGCCCATTATAGCCCTCTGAGTCAGCTTCGATTTGATATATTATGGGCCCCGTGGGTCAACCGATGCCGCCACGAACGTCCATTTGAAGCCCAAGTGCGCAAGCCCACTCTATCAAATCCATGGGCCTAAACATGGGTTTTTGGGCCCAAAGATAAATCGCTATAGATGGGCTTTGGGGCCCGCACTATAGCCCTTTGAGTCAGCTTCGATTTGATATATTGTGGGCCCCGTGGGTCAACCGACGCCGCCACGAACGTCCATTTGAAGCCCAAGTGCGCAAGCCCACAATCAAATCCATGGGCCTAAACTTAGGTTTTTGGGCCCGAAAACATGGGTTTTTGGGCCCGAAGATAAATCGCTACAGACGCAGTTTCTAGCGCCTATTATAGCCCTCTGAGTCAGCTTCGATTTGACATATTATGGGCCCCGTGGGTCAACCAATGCCGCCACGAACGTCCATTTGAACCCTAAGTGCGCAAGCCCACTCTATCAAATCCATGGTCCTAAACATGGGTTTTTGGGCCCAAAGATAAATCGCTATAGATGGGCTTTAGGGCCCGCACTATAGCCCTCTGAGTCAGCTTCAATTTGATATATTGTGGGCCCCGTGGGTCAACCGACGCCGCCACGAACGTCCATTTGAAGCCCAAGTGCGCAAGCCCACAATCAAATCCATGGGCCTAAACTTAGGTTTTTGGGCCCAAAAACATGGGTTTTTGGGCCCGAAGATAAATCGCTACAGACGCAGTTTGTAGCGCCCATTATAGCCCTCTGAGTCAGCTTCGATTTGATATATTATGGGCCCCGTGGGTCAACCGATGCCGCCACGAACGATCATTTGAAGCCCAAGTGCGCAAGCCCACTCTATCAAATCCATGGGCCTAAACATGGGTTTCTGGGCCCAAAGATAAATCGCTATAGATGGGCTTTGGGACCCGCACTATAGCCCTCTGAGTCAGCTTTGATTTGATATATTGTGGGCCCCGTGGGTCGACCCACGTCGCCACGAACGTCCATTTGAAGCCCAAGTGCCGAAGCCCACTCTATCAAATCCATGGGCCTAAACATGGGTTTTTGGGCCCAAAGATAAATCGCTATAGATGGGCTTTGGGGCCCGCACTACAGCCCTCTGAGTCAGCTTCGATTTGATATATTGTGGGCCCCGTGGGTCGACCCACGCCGCCACGAACGTCCATTTGAAGCCCAAGTGCCGAAGCCCACTCTATCAAATCCATGGGCCTAAACATGGGTTTTTGGGCCCAAAGATAAATCGCTATAGATGGGCTTTGGGGCCCGCACTATAGCCCTCTGAGTCAGCTTTGATTTGATATATTGTGGGCCTCGTGGGTGAACCGACGTCGCCACGAACGTCCATTTGAAGCCCAAGTGCGCAAGCCCACTCTATCAAATCCATGGGCCTAAACATGGGTTTTTGGACCCAAAGATAAATCGCTATAGATGGGCTTGATGGCCCGCACTATAGCCCTCTGAGTCAGCTTCGATTTGATATATTGTGGGCCCCGTGGGTCAACCGACGCCGCCACGAACGTCCATTTGAATCCCAAGTGCGCAAGCCCACAATCAAATCCATGGGCCTAAACTTAGGTTTTTGGGCCCGAAAACATGGCTTTTTGGGCCCGAAGATAAATCGCTACAGACGCAGTGTGTAGCGCCCATTATAGCCCTCTGAGTCAGCTTCGATTTGATATATTATGGGCCCCGTGGGTCAACCGATGCCGCCACGAACGATCATTTGAAGCCCAAGTGCGCAAGCCCACTCTATCAAATCCATGGGCCTAAACATGGGTTTCTGGGCCCAAAGATAAATCGCTATAGATGGGCTTTGGGGCCCGCACTATAGCCCTCTGAGTCAGCTTTGATTTGATATATTGTGGGCCCCGTGGGTCGACCCACGCCGCCACGAACGTCCATTTGAAGCCCAAGTGCCGAAGCCCACTCTATCAAATCCATGGGCCTAAACATGGGTTTTTGGGCCCAAAGATAAATCGCTATAGATGGGCTTTGGGGCCCGCACTACAGCCCTCTGAGTCAGCTTCGATTTGATATATTGTGGGCCCCGTGGGTCGACCCACGCCGCCACGAACGTCCATTTGAAGCCCAAGTGCCGAAGCCCACTCTATCAAATCCATGGGCCTAAACATGGGTTTTTGGGCCCAAAGATAAATCGCTATAGATGGGCTTTGGGGCCCGCACTATAGCCCTCTGACTCAGCTTCGATTTGATATATTGTGGGCCTCGTGGGTGGACCGACGTCGCCACGAACGTCCATTTGAAGCCCAAGTGCGCAAGCCCACTCTATTAAATCCATGGGCCTAAACATGGGTTTTTGGACCCAAAGATAAATCGCTATAGATGGGCTTGATGGCCCGCACTATAGCCCTCTGAGTCAGCTTCGATTTGATATATTGTGGGCCCCGTGGGTCAACCGACGCCGCCACGAACGTCCATTTGAAGCCCAAGTGCGCAAGCCCACAATCAAATCCATGGGCCTAAACTTAGGTTTTTGGGCCCGAAAACATGGCTTTTTGGGCCCAAAGATAAATCGCTACAGACGCAGTGTGTAGCGCCCATTATAGCCCTCTGAGTCAGCTTCGATTTGATATATTATGGGCCCCGTGGGTCAACCGATGCCGCCACGAACGATCATTTGAAGCCCAAGTGCGCAAGCCCACTCTATCAAATCCATGGGCCTAAACATGGGTTTTTGGGCCCAAAGATAAATCGCTATAGATGGGCTTTGGGGCCCGCACTATAGCCCTCTGAGTCAGCTTTGATTTGATATATTGTGGGCCCCGTGGGTCGACCCACGCCGCCACGAACGTCCATTTGAAGCCCAAGTGCCGAAGCCCACTCTATCAAATCCATGGGCCTAAACATGGGTTTTTGGGCCCAAAGATAAATCGCTATAGATGGGCTTTGGGGCCCGCACTACAGCCCTCTGAGTCAGCTTCGATTTGATATATTGTGGGCCCCGTGGGTCGACCCACGTCGCCACGAACGTCCATTTGAAGCCCAAGTGCCGAAGCCCACTCTATCAAATCCATGGGCCTAAACATGGGTTTTTGGGCCCAATGATAAATCGCTATAGATGGGCTTTGGGGCCCGCACTATAGCCCTCTGAGTCAGCTTCGATTTGATATATTGTGGGCCTCGTGGGTGAACCGACGTCGCCACGAACGTCCATTTGAAGCCCAAGTGCGCAAGCCCACTCTATCAAATCCATGGGCCTAAACATGGGTTTTTGGACCCAAAGATAAATCGCTATAGATGGGCTTGATGGCCCGCACTATAGCCCTCTGAGTCAGCTTCGATTTGATATATTGTGGGCCCCGTGGGTCAACCGACGCCGCCACGAACGTCCATTTGAAGCCCAAGTGCGCAAGCCCACAATCAAATCCATGGGCCTAAACTTAGGTTTTTGGGCCCGAAAACATGGCTTTTTGGGCCCGAAGATAAATCGCTACAGACGCAGTTTGTAGCGCCCATTATAGCCCTCTGAGTCAGCTTCGATTTGATATATTATGGGCCCCGTGAGTCAACCGATGCCGCCACGAACGATCATTTGAAGCCCAAGTGCGCAAGCCCACTCTATCAAATCCATGGGCCTAAACATGGGTTTCTGGGCCCAAAGATAAATCGCTATAGATGGGCTTTGGGGCCCGCACTATAGCCCTCTGAGTCAGCTTTGATTTGATATATTGTGGGCCCCGTGGGTCGACCCACGCCGCCACGAACGTCCATTTGAAGCCCAAGTGCCGAAGCCCACTCTATCAAATCCATGGGCCTAAACATGGGTTTTTGGGCCCAAAGATAAATCGCTATAGATGGGCTTTGGGGCCCGCACTACAGCCCTCTGAGTCAGCTTCGATTTGATATATTGTGGGCCCCGTGGGTCGACCCACGCCGCCACGAACGTCCATTTGAAGCCCAAGTGCCGAAGCCCACTCTATCAAATCCATGGGCCTAAACATGGGTTTTTGGGCCCAAAGATAAATCGCTATAGATGGGCTTTGGGGCCCGCACTATAGCCCTCTGAGTCAGCTTTGATTTGATATATTGTGGGCCTCGTGGGTGAACCGACGCCGCCACGAATGTCCATTTGAAGCCCAAGTGCGCAAGCCCACTCTATCAAATCCATGGGCCTAAACATGGGTTTTTGGACCCAAAGATAAATCGCTATAGATGGGCTCTGGGGCCCGCACTATAGCCCTCTGACTCAGCTTCGAGTTGATATATTGTGGGCCCCGTGGGACGACCCATGCCGCCACGAACGTCCATTTGAAGCCCAAGTGCCCAAGCCCACCCTATCAAATGCATGGGCCTAAACATGGGTTTTTGGGCCCAAAGACAAATCGCTATAGATGGGCTTGATGGCCCGCACTATAGCCCTCTGAGTCAGCTTCGATTTGATATATTGTGGGCCCCGTGGGTCAACCGACGCCGCCACGAACGTCCATTTGAAGCCCAAGTGCGCAAGCCCACAATCAAATCCATGGGCCTAAACTTAGGTTTTTGGGCCCGAAAACATGGGTTTTTGGGCCCGAAGATAAATCGCTACAGACGCAGTTTCTAGCGCCTATTATAGCCCTCTGAGTCAGCTTCAATTTGATATATTATGGGTCCCGTGGGTCAACCAATGCCGCCACGAACGTCCATTTGAACCCTAAGTGCGCAAGCCCACTCTATCAAATCCATGGGCCTAAACATGGGTTTTTGGGCCCAAAGATAAATCGCTATAGATGGGCTTTAGGGCCCGCACTATAACCCTCTGAGTCAGCTTCGATTTGATATATTGTGGGCCCCGTGGGTCAACCGACGCCGCCACGAACGTCCATTTGAAGCCCAAGTGCGCAAGCCCACAATCAAATCCATGGGCCTAAACTTAGGTTTTTGGGCCCGAAGATAAATCGCTACAGACGCAGTTTGTAGCGCCCATTATAGCCCTCTGAGTCAGCTTCGATTTGATATATTATGGGCCCCGTGGGTCAACCGATGCCGCCACGAACGATCATTTGAAGCCCAAGTGCGCAAGCCCACTCTATCAAATCCATGGGCCTAAACATGGGTTTTTGGGCCCAAAGATAAATCGCTATAGATGGGCTTTGGGGCCCGCACTATAGCCCTCTGAGTCAGCTTTGATTTGATATATTGTGGGCCCCGTGGGTCGACCCACGCCGCCACGAACGTCCATTTGAAGCCCAAGTGCCGAAGCCCACTCTATCCAATCCATGGGCCTAAACATGGGTTTTTGGGCCCAAAGATAAATCGCTATAGATGGGCTTTAGGGCCCGCACTATAGCCCTCTGAGTCAGCTTCGATTTGATATATTGTGGGCCCCGTGGTTCGACCCACGCCGCCACGAACGTCCATTTGAAGCCCAAGTGCCGAAGCCCACTCTATCAAATCCATGGGCCTAAACATGGGTTTTTGGACCCAAAGATAAATCGCTATAGATGGGCTTTGGGGCCCGCACTATAGCCCTCTGACTCAGCTTCGAGTTGATATATTGTGGGCCCCGTGGGACGACCCATGCCGCCACGAACGTCCATTTGAAGCCCAAGTGCCCAAGCCCACCCTATCAAATGCATGGGCCTAAACATGGGTTTTTGGGCCCAAAGACAAATCGCTATAGATGGGCTTGATGGCCCGCACTATAGCCCTCTGAGTCAGCTTCGATTTGATATATTGTGGGCCCCGTGGGTCAACCGACGCCGCCACGAACGTCCATTTGAAGCCCAAGTGCGCAAGCCCACAATCAAATCCATGGGCCTAAATTTAGGTTTTTGGGCCCGAAAACATGGGTTTTTGGGCCCGAAGATAAATCGCTACAGACGCAGTTTGTAGCGCCCATTGTAGCCCTCTGAGTCAGCTTCGATTTGATATATTATGGGCCCCGTGGGTCAACCGATGCCGTCAAGAACGATCATTTGAAGCCCAAGTGCGCAAGCCCACTCTATCAAATCCATGGGCCTAAACATGGGTTTTTAGGCCCAAAGATAAATCACTATAGATGGGCTTTGGGGCCCGTACTATAGCCCTCTGAGTCAGCTTCGATTTGATATATTGTGGGCCCTGTGGGTCGACCCACGCCGCCACGAACGTCCATTTGAAGACCAAGTGCCGAAGCCCACTCTATCAAATCCATGGGCCTAAACATGGGTTTTTGGGCCTAAAGACAAATCGCTATAGATGGGCTATGGGACCCGGACTATAGCCCTCTGAGTCAGCTTCGATTTGATATATTGTGGGCCTCGTGGGTGAACCGACGCCGCCACGAACGTCCATTTGAAGCCCAAGTGCGCAAGCCCACTCTATCAAATCCATGGGCCTAAACATGGGTTTTTGGACCCAAAGATAAATCGCTATAGATAGGCTTTGGGGCCCGCACTATAGCCCCCTGAGTCAGCTTCGAGTTGATATATTGTGGGCCCCGTGGGACGACCCATGCCGCCACGAACGTCCATTTGAAGCCCAAGTGCCCAAGCCCACCCTATCAAATCCATGGGCCTAAACATGGGTTTTTGGGCCCAAAGACAAATCACTATAGATGGGCTTGATGGCCCACACTATAGCCCTCTGAGTCAGCTTCGATTTGATATATTGTGGGCCCCGTGGGTCAACCGACGCCGCCACGAACGTCCATTTGAAGCCCAAGTGCGCAAGCCCATAATCAAATCCATGGGCCTAAACTTAGTTTTTTGGGCCCAAAAACATGGGTTTTTGGGCCCGAAGATAAATCGCTACAGATGCAGTTTGTAATGCCCATTATAGCCCTCTGAGTCAGCTTCGATTTGATATATTATGGGCCCCGTGGGTCAACCGATGCCGCCACGAACGATCATTTGAAGCCCAAGTGCGCAAGCCCACTCTATCAAATCCATGGGCCTAAACATGGGTTTTTGGGCCCAAAGATAAATCGCTATAGATGGGCTTTGGGGCCCGCACTATAGCCCTCTGAGTCAGCTTTGATTTGATATATTGTGGGCCCCGTGGGTCGACCCACGCCGCCACGAACGTCCACTTGAAGCCCAAGTGTCGAAGCCCACTCTATCAAATCCATGGGCCTAAACATGGGTTTTTGGGCCCAAAGATAAATCGCTATAGATGGGCTTTGGGGCCCGCACTATAGCCCTCTGAGTCAGCTTCGATTTGATATATTGTGGGCCCCGTGGGTCGACCCACGCCGCCACGAACGTCCATTTGAAGCCCAAGTGCCGAAGCCCACTCTATCAAATCCATGGGCCTAAACATGGGTTTTTGGACCCAAAGATAAATCGCTATAGATGGGCTTTGGGGCCCGCACTATAGCCCTCTGACTCAGCTTCGAGTTGATATATTGTGGGCCCCGTGGGACGACCCATGCCGCCACGAACGTCCATTTGAAGCCCAAGTGCCCAAGCCCACCCTATCAAATGCATGGGCCTAAACATGGGTTTTTGGGCCCAAAGACAAATCGCTATAGATGGGCTTGATGGCCCGCACTATAGCCCTCTGAGTCAGCTTCGATTTGATATATTGTGGGCCCCGTGGGTCAACCGACGCCGCCACGAACGTCCATTTGAAGCCCAAGTGCGCAAGCCCACAATCAAATCCATGGGCCTAAATTTAGGTTTTTGGGCCCGAAAACATGGGTTTTTGGGCCCGAAGATAAATCGCTACAGACGCAGTTTGTAGCGCCCATTGTAGCCCTCTGAGTCAGCTTCGATTTGATATATTATGGGCCCCGTGGGTCAACCGATGCCGTCAAGAACGATCATTTGAAGCCCAAGTGCGCAAGCCCACTCTATCAAATCCATGGGCCTAAACATGGGTTTTTAGGCCCAAAGATAAATCACTATAGATGGGCTTTGGGGCCCGTACTATAGCCCTCTGAGTCAGCTTCGATTTGATATATTGTGGGCCCTGTGGGTCGACCCACGCCGCCACGAACGTCCATTTGAAGACCAAGTGCCGAAGCCCACTCTATCAAATCCATGGGCCTAAACATGGGTTTTTGGGCCTAAAGACAAATCGCTATAGATGGGCTTTGGGGCCCGGACTATAGCCCTCTGAGTCAGCTTCGATTTGATATATTGTGGGCCTCGTGGGTGAACCGACGCCGCCACGAACGTCCATTTGAAGCCCAAGTGCGCAAGCCCACTCTATCAAATCCATGGGCCTAAACATGGGTTTTTGGACCCAAAGATAAATCGCTATAGATAGGCTTTGGGGCCCGCACTATAGCCCCCTGAGTCAGCTTCGAGTTGATATATTGTGGGCCCCGTGGGACGACCCATGCCGCCACGAACGTCCATTTGAAGCCCAAGTGCCCAAGCCCACCCTATCAAATCCATGGGCCTAAACATGGGTTTTTGGGCCCAAAGACAAATCACTATAGATGGGCTTGATGGCCCACACTATAGCCCTCTGAGTCAGCTTCGATTTGATATATTGTGGGCCCCGTGGGTCAACCGACGCCGCCACGAACGTCCATTTGAAGCCCAAGTGCGCAAGCCCATAATCAAATCCATGGGCCTAAACTTAGTTTTTTGGGCCCAAAAACATGGGTTTTTGGGCCCGAAGATAAATCGCTACAGATGCAGTTTGTAATGCCCATTATAGCCCTCTGAGTCAGCTTCGATTTGATATATTATGGGCCCCGTGGGTCAACCGATGCCGCCACGAACGTCCATTTGAAGCCCAAGTGCGCAAGCCCACTCTATCAAATCCATGGGCCTAAACATGGGTTTTTGGGCCCAAAGATAAATCGCTATAGATGGGCTTTGGGGCCCGCACTATAGCCCTCTGAGTCAGCTTCGATTTGATATATTGTGGGCCCCGTGGGTCAACCGACGCCGCCACGAACGTCCATTTGAAGCCCAAGTGCGCAAGCCCACAATCAAATCCATGGGCCTAAACTTAGGTTTTTGGGCCCGAAAACATGGGTTTTTGGGCCCGAAGATAAATCGCTACAGACGCAGTTTCTAGCGCCTATTATAGCCCTCTGAGTCAGCTTCGATTTGATATATTATGGGCCCCGTGGGTCAACCAATGCCGCCACGAACGTCCATTTGAACCCTAAGTGCGCAAGCCCACTCTATCAAATCCATGGTCCTAAACATGGGTTTTTGGGCCCAAAGATAAATCGCTATAGATGGGCTTTAGGGCTCGCACTATAGCCCTCTGAGTCAGCTTCGATTTGATATATTGTGGGCCCCGTGGGTCAACCGACGCCGCCACGAACGTCCATTTGAAGCCCAAGTGCGCAAGCCCACAATCAAATCCATGGGCCTAAACTTAGGTTTTTGGGCCCAAAAACATGGGTTTTTGGGCCCGAAGATAAATCGCTACAGACGCAGTTTGTAGCGCCCATTATAGCCCTCTGAGTCAGCTTCGATTTGATATATTATGGGCCCCGTGGGTCAACCGATGCCGCCACGAACGATCATTTGAAGCCCAAGTGCGCAAGCCCACTCTATCAAATCCATGGGCCTAAACATGGGTTTCTGGGCCCAAAGATAAATCGCTATAGATGGGCTTTGGGACCCGCACTATAGCCCTCTGAGTCAGCTTTGATTTGATATATTGTGGGCCCCGTGGGTCGACCCACGCCGCCACGAACGTCCATTTGAAGCCCAAGTGCCGAAGCCCACTCTATCAAATCCATGGGCCTAAACATGGGTTTTTGGGCCCAAAGATAAATCGCTATAGATGGGCTTTGGGGCCCGCACTACAGCCCTCTGAGTCAGCTTCGATTTGATATATTATGGGCCCCGTGGGTCGACCCACGCCGCCACGAACGTCCATTTGAAGCCCAAGTGCCGAAGCCCACTCTATCAAATCCATGGGCCTAAACATGGGTTTTTGGGCCCAAAGATAAATCGCTATAGATGGGCTTTGGGGCCCGCACTATAGCCCTCTGAGTCAGCTTCGATTTGATATATTGTGGGCCTCGTGGGTGAACCGACGTGGCCACGAACGTCCATTTGAAGCCCAAGTGCGCAAGCCCACTCTATCAAATCCATGGGCCTAAACATGGGTTTTTGGACCCAAAGATAAATCGCTATAGATGGGCTTGATGGCCCGCACTATAGCCCTCTGAGTCAGCTTCGATTTGATATATTGTGGGCCCCGTGGGTCAACCGATGCCGCCACGAACGTCCATTTGAAGCCCAAGTGCGCAAGCCCACAATCAAATCCATGGGCCTAAATTTAGGTTTTTGGGCCCGAAAACATGGGTTTTTGGGCCCGAAGATAAATCGCTACAGACGCAGTTTGTAGCGCCCATTGTAGCCCTCTGAGTCAGCTTCGATTTGATATATTATGGGCCCCGTGGGTCAACCGATGCCGTCAAGAACGATCATTTGAAGCCCAAGTGCGCAAGCCCACTCTATCAAATCCATGGGCCTAAACATGGGTTTTTAGGCCCAAAGATAAATCACTATAGATGGGCTTTGGGGCCCGTACTATAGCCCTCTGAGTCAGCTTCGATTTGATATATTGTGGGCCCTGTGGGTCGACCCACGCCGCCACGAACGTCCATTTGAAGACCAAGTGCCGAAGCCCACTCTATCAAATCCATGGGCCTAAACATGGGTTTTTGGGCCTAAAGACAAATCGCTATAGATGGGCTTTGGGGCCCGGACTATAGCCCTCTGAGTCAGCTTCGATTTGATATATTGTGGGCCTCGTGGGTGAACCGACGCCGCCACGAACGTCCATTTGAAGCCCAAGTGCGCAAGCCCACTCTATCAAATCCATGGGCCTAAACATGGGTTTTTGGACCCAAAGATAAATCGCTATAGATAGGCTTTGGGGCCCGCACTATAGCCCCCTGAGTCAGCTTCGAGTTGATATATTGTGGGCCCCGTGGGACGACCCATGCCGCCACGAACGTCCATTTGAAGCCCAAGTGCCCAAGCCCACCCTATCAAATCCATGGGCCTAAACATGGGTTTTTGGGCCCAAAGACAAATCACTATAGATGGGCTTGATGGCCCACACTATAGCCCTCTGAGTCAGCTTCGATTTGATATATTGTGGGCCCCGTGGGTCAACCGACGCCGCCACGAACGTCCATTTGAAGCCCAAGTGCGCAAGCCCATAATCAAATCCATGGGCCTAAACTTAGTTTTTTGGGCCCAAAAACATGGGTTTTTGGGCCCGAAGATAAATCGCTACAGATGCAGTTTGTAATGCCCATTATAGCCCTCTGAGTCAGCTTCGATTTGATATATTATGGGCCCCGTGGGTCAACCGATGCCGCCACGAACGATCATTTGAAGCCCAAGTGCGCAAGCCCACTCTATCAAATCCATGGGCCTAAACATGGGTTTTTGAGCCCAAAGATAAATCGCTATAGATGGGCTTTGGGGCCCGCACTATAGCCCTCTGAGTCAGCTTTGATTTGATATATTGTGGGCCCCGTGGGTCGACCCACGCCGCCACGAACGTCCACTTGAAGCCCAAGTGTCGAAGCCCACTCTATCAAATCCATGGGCCTAAACATGGGTTTTTGGGCCCAAAGATAAATCGCTATAGATGGGCTTTGGGGCCCGCACTATAGCCCTCTGAGTCAGCTTCGATTTGATATATTGTGGGCCCCGTGGGTCGACCCACGCCGCCACGAACGTCCATTTGAAGCCCAAGTGCCGAAGCCCACTCTATCAAATCCATGGGCCTAAACATGGGTTTTTGGACCCAAAGATAAATCGCTATAGATGGGCTTTGGGGCCCGCACTATAGCCCTCTGACTCAGCTTCGAGTTGATATATTGTGGGCCCCGTGGGACGACCCATGCCGCCACGAACGTCCATTTGAAGCCCAAGTGCCCAAGCCCACCCTATCAAATGCATGGGCCTAAACATGGGTTTTTGGGCCCAAAGACAAATCGCTATAGATGGGCTTGATGGCCCGCACTATAGCCCTCTGAGTCAGCTTCGATTTGATATATTGTGGGCCCCGTGGGTCAACCGACGCCGCCACGAACGTCCATTTGAAGCCCAAGTGCGCAAGCCCACAATCAAATCCATGGGCCTAAATTTAGGTTTTTGGGCCCGAAAATATGGGTTTTTGGGCCCGAAGATAAATCGCTACAGACGCAGTTTGTAGCGCCCATTGTAGCCCTCTGAGTCAGCTTCGATTTGATATATTATGGGCCCCGTGGGTCAACCGATGCCGTCAAGAACGATCATTTGAAGCCCAAGTGCGCAAGCCCACTCTATCAAATCCATGGGCCTAAACATGGGTTTTTAGGCCCAAAGATAAATCACTATAGATGGGCTTTGGGGCCCGTACTATAGCCCTCTGAGTCAGCTTCGATTTGATATATTGTGGGCCCTGTGGGTCGACCCACGCCGCCACGAACGTCCATTTGAAGACCAAGTGCCGAAGCCCACTCTATCAAATCCATGGGCCTAAACATGGGTTTTTGGGCCTAAAGACAAATCGCTATAGATGGGCTTTGGGGCCCGGACTATAGCCCTCTGAGTCAGCTTCGATTTGATATATTGTGGGCCTCGTGGGTGAACCGACGCCGCCACGAACGTCCATTTGAAGCCCAAGTGCGCAAGCCCACTCTATCAAATCCATGGGCCTAAACATGGGTTTTTGTACCCAAAGATAAATCGCTATAGATAGGCTTTGGGGCCCGCACTATAGCCCCCTGAGTCAGCTTCGAGTTGATATATTGTGGGCCCCGTGGGACGACCCATGCCGCCACGAACGTCCATTTGAAGCCCAAGTGCCCAAGCCCACCCTATCAAATCCATGGGCCTAAACATGGGTTTTTGGGCCCAAAGACAAATCACTATAGATGGGCTTGATGGCCCACACTATAGCCCTCTGAGTCAGCTTCGATTTGATATATTGTGGGCCCCGTGGGTCAACCGACGCCGCCACGAACGTCCATTTGAAGCCCAAGTGCGCAAGCCCATAATCAAATCCATGGGCCTAAACTTAGTTTTTTGGGCCCAAAAACATGGGTTTTTGGGCCCGAAGATAAATCGCTACAGATGCAGTTTGTAATGCCCATTATAGCCCTCTGAGTCAGCTTCGATTTGATATATTATGGGCCCCGTGGGTCAACCGATGCCGCCACGAACGTCCATTTGAAGCCCAAGTGCGCAAGCCCACTCTATCAAATCCATGGGCCTAAACATGGGTTTTTGGGCCCAAAGATAAATCGCTATAGATGGGCTTTGGGGCCCGCACTATAGCCCTCTGAGTCAGCTTCGATTTGATATATTGTGGGCCCCGTGGGTCAACCGACGCCGCCACGAACGTCCATTTGAAGCCCAAGTGCGCAAGCCCACAATCAAATCCATGGGCCTAAACTTAGGTTTTTGGGCCCGAAAACATGGGTTTTTGGGCCCGAAGATAAATCGCTACAGACGCAGTTTCTAGCGCCTATTATAGCCCTCTGAGTCAGCTTCGATTTGATATATTATGGGCCCCGTGGGTCAACCAATGCCGCCACGAACGTCCATTTGAACCCTAAGTGCGCAAGCCCACTCTATCAAATCCATGGTCCTAAACATGGGTTTTTGGGCCCAAAGATAAATCGCTATAGATGGACTTTAGGGCCCGCACTATAGCCCTCTGAGTCAGCTTCGATTTGATATATTGTGGGCCCCGTGGGTCAACCGACGCCGCCACGAACGTCCATTTGAAGCCCAAGTGCGCAAGCCCACAATCAAATCCATGGGCCTAAACTTAGGTTTTTGGGCCCAAAAACATGGGTTTTTGGGCCCGAAGATAAATCGCTACAGACGCAGTTTGTAGCGCCCATTATAGCCCTCTGAGTCAGCTTCGATTTGATATATTATGGGCCCCGTGGGTCAACCGATGCCGCCACGAACGATCATTTGAAGCCCAAGTGCGCAAGCCCACTCTATCAAATCCATGGGCCTAAACATGGGTTTCTGGGCCCAAAGATAAATCGCTATAGATGGGCTTTGGGACCCGCACTATAGCCCTCTGAGTCAGCTTTGATTTGATATATTGTGGGCCCCGTGGGTCGACCCACGCCGCCACGAACGTCCATTTGAAGCCCAAGTGCCGAAGCCCACTCTATCAAATCCATGGGCCTAAACATGGGTTTTTGGGCCCAAAGATAAATCGCTATAGATGGGCTTTGGGGCCCGCACTACAGCCCTCTGAGTCAGCTTCGATTTGATATATTGTGGGCCCCGTGGGTCGACCCACGCCGCCACGAACGTCCATTTGAAGCCCAAGTGCCGAAGCCCACTCTATCAAATCCATGGGCCTAAACATGGGTTTTTGGGCCCAAAGATAAATCGCTATAGATGGGCTTTGGGGCCCGCACTATAGCCCTCTGAGTCAGCTTCGATTTGATATATTGTGGGCCTCGTGGGTGAACCGACGTGGCCACGAACGTCCATTTGAAGCCCAAGTGCGCAAGCCCACTCTATCAAATCCATGGGCCTAAACATGGGTTTTTGGACCCAAAGATAAATCGCTATAGATGGGCTTGATGGCCCGCACTATAGCCCTCTGACTCAGCTTCGATTTGATATATTGTGGGCCCCGTGGGTCAACCGATGCCGCCACGAACGTCCATTTGAAGCCCAAGTGCGCAAGCCCACAATCAAATCCATGGGCCTAAACTTAGGTTTTTGGGCCCGAAAACATGGCTTTTTGGGCCCGAAGATAAATCGCTACAGACGCAGTTTGTAGCGCCCATTATAGCCCTCTGAGTCAGCTTCGATTTGATATATTATGGGCCCCGTGGGTCAACCGATGCCGCCACGAACGATCATTTGAAGCCCAAGTGCGCAAGCCCACTCTATCAAATCCATGGGCCTAAACATGGGTTTTTGGGCCCAAAGATAAATCGCTATAGATGGGCTTTGGGGCCCGCACTATAGGCCTCTGAGTCAGATTTGATTTGATATATTGTGGGCCCCGTGGGTCGACCCACGCCGCCACGAACGTCCATTTGAAGCCCAAGTGTCGAAGCCCACTCTATCAAATCCATGGGCCTAAACATGGGTTTTTGGGCCCAAAGATAAATCGCTATAGATGGGCTTTGGGGCCCGCACTATAGCCCTCTGAGTCAGCTTCGATTTGATATATTGTGGGCCCCGTGGGTCGACCCACGCCGCCACGAACGTCCATTTGAAGCCCAAGTGCCGAAGCCCACTCTATCAAATCCATGGGCCTAAACATGGGTTTTTGGACCCAAAGATAAATCGCTATAGATGGGCTTTGGGGCCCGCACTATAGCCCTCTGACTCAGCTTCGAGTTGATATATTGTGGGCCCCGTGGGACGACCCATGCCGCCACGAACGTCCATTTGAAGCCCAAGTGCCCAAGCCCACCCTATCAAATGCATGGGCCTAAACATGGGTTTTTGGGCCCAAAGACAAATCGCTATAGATGGGCTTGATGGCCCGCACTATAGCCCTCTGAGTCAGCTTCGATTTGATATATTGTGGGCCCCGTGGGTCAACCGACGCCGCCACGAACGTCCATTTGAAGCCCAAGTGCGCAAGCCCACAATCAAATCCATGGGCCTAAATTTAGGTTTTTGGGCCCGAAAACATGGGTTTTTGGGCCCGAAGATAAATCGCTACAGACGCAGTTTGTATCGCCCATTGTAGCCCTCTGAGTCAGCTTCGATTTGATATATTATGGGCCCCGTGGGTCAACCGATGCCGTCAAGAACGATCATTTGAAGCCCAAGTGCGCAAGCCCACTCTATCAAATCCATGGGCCTAAACATGGGTTTTTAGGCCCAAAGATAAATCACTATAGATGGGCTTTGGGGCCCGTACTATAGCCCTCTGAGTCAGCTTCGATTTGATATATTGTGGGCCCTGTGGGTCGACCCATGCCGCCACGAACGTCCATTTGAAGACCAAGTGCCGAAGCCCACTCTATCAAATCCATGGGCCTAAACATGGGTTTTTGGGCCTAAAGACAAATCGCTATAGATGGGCTTTGGGGCCCGGACTATAGCCCTCTGAGTCAGCTTCGATTTGATATATTATGGGCCTCGTGGGTGAACCGACGCCGCCACGAACGTCCATTTGAAGCCCAAGTGCGCAAGCCCACTCTATCAAATCCATGGGCCTAAACATGGGTTTTTGGACCCAAAGATAAATCGCTATAGATAGGCTTTGGGGCCCGCACTATAGCCCCCTGAGTCAGCTTCGAGTTGATATATTGTGGGCCCCGTGGGACGACCCATGCCGCCACGAACGTCCATTTGAAGCCCAAGTGCCCAAGCCCACCCTATCAAATCCATGGGCCTAAACATGGGTTTTTGGGCCCAAAGACAAATCACTATAGATGGGCTTGATGGCCCACACTATAGCCCTCTGAGTCAGCTTCGATTTGATATATTGTGGGCCCCGTGGGTCAACCGACGCCGCCACGAACGTCCATTTGAAGCCCAAGTGCGCAAGCCCATAATCAAATCCATGGGCCTAAACTTAGTTTTTTGGGCCCAAAAACATGGGTTTTTGGGCCCGAAGATAAATCGCTACAGATGCAGTTTGTAATGCCTATTATAGCCCTCTGAGTCAGCTTCGATTTGATATATTATGGGCCCCGTGGGTCAACCGATGCCGCCACGAACGTCCATTTGAAGCCCAAGTGCGCAAGCCCACTCTATCAAATCCATGGGCCTAAACATGGGTTTTTGGGCCCAAAGATAAATCGCTATAGATGGGCTTTGGGGCCCGCACTATAGCCCTCTGAGTCAGCTTCGATTTGATATATTGTGGGCCCCGTGGGTCAACCGACGCCGCCACGAACGTCCATTTGAAGCCCAAGTGCGCAAGCCCACAATCAAATCCATGGGCCTAAACTTAGGTTTTTGGGCCCGAAAACATGGGTTTTTGGGCCCGAAGATAAATCGCTACAGACGCAGTTTCTAGCGCCTATTATAGCCCTCTGAGTCAGCTTCGATTTGATATATTATGGGCCCCGTGGGTCAACCAATGCCGCCACGAACGTCCATTTGAACCCTAAGTGCGCAAGCCCACTCTATCAAATCCATGGTCCTAAACATGGGTTTTTGGGCCCAAAGATAAATCGCTATAGATGGGCTTTAGGGCCCGCACTATAGCCCTCTGAGTCAGCTTCGATTTGATATATTGTGGGCCCCGTGGGTCAACCGACGCCGCCACGAACGTCCATTTGAAGCCCAAGTGCGCAAGCCCACAATCAAATCCATGGGCCTAAATTTAGGTTTTTGGGCCCGAAAACATGGGTTTTTGGGCCCGAAGATAAATCGCTACAGACGCAGTTTGTATCGCCCATTGTAGCCCTCTGAGTCAGCTTCGATTTGATATATTATGGGCCCCGTGGGTCAACCGATGCCGTCAAGAACGATCATTTGAAGCCCAAGTGCGCAAGCCCACTCTATCAAATCCATGGGCCTAAACATGGGTTTTTAGGCCCAAAGATAAATCACTATAGATGGGCTTTGGGGCCCGTACTATAGCCCTCTGAGTCAGCTTCGATTTGATATATTGTGGGCCCTGTGGGTCGACCCATGCCGCCACGAACGTCCATTTGAAGACCAAGTGCCGAAGCCCACTCTATCAAATCCATGGGCCTAAACATGGGTTTTTGGGCCTAAAGACAAATCGCTATAGATGGGCTTTGGGGCCCGGACTATAGCCCTCTGAGTCAGCTTCGATTTGATATATTATGGGCCTCGTGGGTGAACCGACGCCGCCACGAACGTCCATTTGAAGCCCAAGTGCGCAAGCCCACTCTATCAAATCCATGGGCCTAAACATGGGTTTTTGGACCCAAAGATAAATCGCTATAGATAGGCTTTGGGGCCCGCACTATAGCCCCCTGAGTCAGCTTCGAGTTGATATATTGTGGGCCCCGTGGGATGACCCATGCCGCCACGAACGTCCATTTGAAGCCCAAGTGCCCAAGCCCACCCTATCAAATCCATGGGCCTAAACATGGGTTTTTGGGCCCAAAGACAAATCACTATAGATGGGCTTGATGGCCCACACTATAGCCCTCTGAGTCAGCTTCGATTTGATATATTGTGGGCCCCGTGGGTCAACCGACGCCGCCACGAACGTCCATTTGAAGCCCAAGTGCGCAAGCCCATAATCAAATCCATGGGCCTAAACTTAGTTTTTTGGGCCCAAAAACATGGGTTTTTGGGCCCGAAGATAAATCGCTACAGATGCAGTTTGTAATGCCTATTATAGCCCTCTGAGTCAGCTTCGATTTGATATATTATGGGCCCCGTGGGTCAACCGATGCCGCCACGAACGTCCATTTGAAGCCCAAGTGCGCAAGCCCACTCTATCAAATCCATGGGCCTAAACATGGGTTTTTGGGCCCAAAGATAAATCGCTATAGATGGGCTTTGGGGCCCGCACTATAGCCCTCTGAGTCAGCTTCGATTTGATATATTGTGGGCCCCGTGGGTCAACCGACGCCGCCACGAACGTCCATTTGAAGCCCAAGTGCGCAAGCCCACAATCAAATCCATGGGCCTAAACTTAGGTTTTTGGGCCCGAAAACATGGGTTTTTGGGCCCGAAGATAAATCGCTACAGACGCAGTTTCTAGCGCCTATTATAGCCCTCTGAGTCAGCTTCGATTTGATATATTATGGGCCCCGTGGGTCAACCAATGCCGCCACGAACGTCCATTTGAACCCTAAGTGCGCAAGCCCACTCTATCAAATCCATGGTCCTAAACATGGGTTTTTGGGCCCAAAGATAAATCGCTATAGATGGGCTTTAGGGCCCGCACTATAGCCCTCTGAGTCAGCTTCGATTTGATATATTGTGGGCCCCGTGGGTCAACCGACGCCGCCACGAACGTCCATTTGAAGCCCAAGTGCGCAAGCCCACAATCAAATCCATGGGCCTAAACTTAGGTTTTTGGGCCCAAAAACATGGGTTTTTGGGCCCGAAGATAAATCGCTACAGACGCAGTTTGTAGCGCCCATTATAGCCCTCTGAGTCAGCTTCGATTTGATATATTATGGGCCCCGTGGGTCAACCGATGCCGCCACGAACGATCATTTGAAGCCCAAGTGCGCAAGCCCACTCTATCAAATCCATGGGCCTAAACATGGGTTTCTGGGCCCAAAGATAAATCGCTATAGATGGGCTTTGGGACCCGCACTATAGCCCTCTGAGTCAGCTTTGATTTGATATATTGTGGGCCCCGTGGGTCGACCCACGCCGCCACGAACGTCCATTTGAAGCCCAAGTGCCGAAGCCCACTCTATCAAATCCATGGGCCTAAACATGGGTTTTTGGGCCCAAAGATAAATCGCTATAGATGGGCTTTGGGGCCCGCACTACAGCCCTCTGAGTCAGCTTCGATTTGATATATTGTGGGCCCCGTGGGTCGACCCACGCCGCCACGAACGTCCATTTGAAGCCCAAGTGCCGAAGCCCACTCTATCAAATCCATGGGCCTAAACATGGGTTTTTGGGCCCAAAGATAAATCGCTATAGATGGGCTTTGGGGCCCGCACTATAGCCCTCTGAGTCAGCTTCGATTTGATATATTGTGGGCCTCGTGGGTGAACCGACGTGGCCACGAACGTCCATTTGAAGCCCAAGTGCGCAAGCCCACTCTATCAAATCCATGGGCCTAAACATGGGTTTTTGGACCCAAAGATAAATCGCTATAGATGGGCTTGATGGCCCGCACTATAGCCCTCTGACTCAGCTTCGATTTGATATATTGTGGGCCCCGTGGGTCAACCGATGCCGCCACGAACGTCCATTTGAAGCCCAAGTGCGCAAGCCCACAATCAAATCCATGGGCCTAAACTTAGGTTTTTGGGCCCGAAAACATGGCTTTTTGGGCCCGAAGATAAATCGCTACAGACGCAGTTTGTAGCGCCCATTATAGCCCTCTGAGTCAGCTTCGATTTGATATATTATGGGCCCCGTGGGTCAACCGATGCCGCCACGAACGATCATTTGAAGCCCAAGTGCGCAAGCCCACTCTATCAAATCCATGGGCCTAAACATGGGTTTTTGGGCCCAAAGATAAATCGCTATAGATGGGCTTTGGGGCCCGCACTATAGGCCTCTGAGTCAGATTTGATTTGATATATTGTGGGCCCCGTGGGTCGACCCACGCCGCCACGAACGTCCATTTGAAGCCCAAGTGTCGAAGCCCACTCTATCAAATCCATGGGCCTAAACATGGGTTTTTGGGCCCAAAGATAAATCGCTATAGATGGGCTTTGGGGCCCGCACTATAGCCCTCTGAGTCAGCTTCGATTTGATATATTGTGGGCCCCGTGGGTCGACCCACGCCGCCACGAACGTCCATTTGAAGCCCAAGTGCCGAAGCCCACTCTATCAAATCCATGGGCCTAAACATGGGTTTTTGGACCCAAAGATAAATCGCTATAGATGGGCTTTGGGGCCCGCACTATAGCCCTCTGACTCAGCTTCGAGTTGATATATTGTGGGCCCCGTGGGACGACCCATGCCGCCACGAACGTCCATTTGAAGCCCAAGTGCCCAAGCCCACCCTATCAAATGCATGGGCCTAAACATGGGTTTTTGGGCCCAAAGACAAATCGCTATAGATGGGCTTGATGGCCCGCACTATAGCCCTCTGAGTCAGCTTCGATTTGATATATTGTGGGCCCCGTGGGTCAACCGACGCCGCCACGAACGTCCATTTGAAGCCCAAGTGCGCAAGCCCACAATCAAATCCATGGGCCTAAATTTAGGTTTTTGGGCCCGAAAACATGGGTTTTTGGGCCCGAAGATAAATCGCTACAGACGCAGTTTGTATCGCCCATTGTAGCCCTCTGAGTCAGCTTCGATTTGATATATTATGGGCCCCGTGGGTCAACCGATGCCGTCAAGAACGATCATTTGAAGCCCAAGTGCGCAAGCCCACTCTATCAAATCCATGGGCCTAAACATGGGTTTTTAGGCCCAAAGATAAATCACTATAGATGGGCTTTGGGGCCCGTACTATAGCCCTCTGAGTCAGCTTCGATTTGATATATTGTGGGCCCTGTGGGTCGACCCATGCCGCCACGAACGTCCATTTGAAGACCAAGTGCCGAAGCCCACTCTATCAAATCCATGGGCCTAAACATGGGTTTTTGGGCCTAAAGACAAATCGCTATAGATGGGCTTTGGGGCCCGGACTATAGCCCTCTGAGTCAGCTTCGATTTGATATATTATGGGCCTCGTGGGTGAACCGACGCCGCCACGAACGTCCATTTGAAGCCCAAGTGCGCAAGCCCACTCTATCAAATCCATGGGCCTAAACATGGGTTTTTGGACCCAAAGATAAATCGCTATAGATAGGCTTTGGGGCCCGCACTATAGCCCCCTGAGTCAGCTTCGAGTTGATATATTGTGGGCCCCGTGGGACGACCCATGCCGCCACGAACGTCCATTTGAAGCCCAAGTGCCCAAGCCCACCCTATCAAATCCATGGGCCTAAACATGGGTTTTTGGGCCCAAAGACAAATCACTATAGATGGGCTTGATGGCCCACACTATAGCCCTCTGAGTCAGCTTCGATTTGATATATTGTGGGCCCCGTGGGTCAACCGACGCCGCCACGAACGTCCATTTGAAGCCCAAGTGCGCAAGCCCATAATCAAATCCATGGGCCTAAACTTAGTTTTTTGGGCCCAAAAACATGGGTTTTTGGGCCCGAAGATAAATCGCTACAGATGCAGTTTGTAATGCCTATTATAGCCCTCTGAGTCAGCTTCGATTTGATATATTATGGGCCCCGTGGGTCAACCGATGCCGCCACGAACGTCCATTTGAAGCCCAAGTGCGCAAGCCCACTCTATCAAATCCATGGGCCTAAACATGGGTTTTTGGGCCCAAAGATAAATCGCTATAGATGGGCTTTGGGGCCCGCACTATAGCCCTCTGAGTCAGCTTCGATTTGATATATTGTGGGCCCCGTGGGTCAACCGACGCCGCCACGAACGTCCATTTGAAGCCCAAGTGCGCAAGCCCACAATCAAATCCATGGGCCTAAACTTAGGTTTTTGGGCCCGAAAACATGGGTTTTTGGGCCCGAAGATAAATCGCTACAGACGCAGTTTCTAGCGCCTATTATAGCCCTCTGAGTCAGCTTCGATTTGATATATTATGGGCCCCGTGGGTCAACCAATGCCGCCACGAACGTCCATTTGAACCCTAAGTGCGCAAGCCCACTCTATCAAATCCATGGTCCTAAACATGGGTTTTTGGGCCCAAAGATAAATCGCTATAGATGGGCTTTAGGGCCCGCACTATAGCCCTCTGAGTCAGCTTCGATTTGATATATTGTGGGCCCCGTGGGTCAACCGACGCCGCCACGAACGTCCATTTGAAGCCCAAGTGCGCAAGCCCACAATCAAATCCATGGGCCTAAATTTAGGTTTTTGGGCCCGAAAACATGGGTTTTTGGGCCCGAAGATAAATCGCTACAGACGCAGTTTGTATCGCCCATTGTAGCCCTCTGAGTCAGCTTCGATTTGATATATTATGGGCCCCGTGGGTCAACCGATGCCGTCAAGAACGATCATTTGAAGCCCAAGTGCGCAAGCCCACTCTATCAAATCCATGGGCCTAAACATGGGTTTTTAGGCCCAAAGATAAATCACTATAGATGGGCTTTGGGGCCCGTACTATAGCCCTCTGAGTCAGCTTCGATTTGATATATTGTGGGCCCTGTGGGTCGACCCATGCCGCCACGAACGTCCATTTGAAGACCAAGTGCCGAAGCCCACTCTATCAAATCCATGGGCCTAAACATGGGTTTTTGGGCCTAAAGACAAATCGCTATAGATGGGCTTTGGGGCCCGGACTATAGCCCTCTGAGTCAGCTTCGATTTGATATATTATGGGCCTCGTGGGTGAACCGACGCCGCCACGAACGTCCATTTGAAGCCCAAGTGCGCAAGCCCACTCTATCAAATCCATGGGCCTAAACATGGGTTTTTGGACCCAAAGATAAATCGCTATAGATAGGCTTTGGGGCCCGCACTATAGCCCCCTGAGTCAGCTTCGAGTTGATATATTGTGGGCCCCGTGGGATGACCCATGCCGCCACGAACGTCCATTTGAAGCCCAAGTGCCCAAGCCCACCCTATCAAATCCATGGGCCTAAACATGGGTTTTTGGGCCCAAAGACAAATCACTATAGATGGGCTTGATGGCCCACACTATAGCCCTCTGAGTCAGCTTCGATTTGATATATTGTGGGCCCCGTGGGTCAACCGACGCCGCCACGAACGTCCATTTGAAGCCCAAGTGCGCAAGCCCATAATCAAATCCATGGGCCTAAACTTAGTTTTTTGGGCCCAAAAACATGGGTTTTTGGGCCCGAAGATAAATCGCTACAGATGCAGTTTGTAATGCCTATTATAGCCCTCTGAGTCAGCTTCGATTTGATATATTATGGGCCCCGTGGGTCAACCGATGCCGCCACGAACGTCCATTTGAAGCCCAAGTGCGCAAGCCCACTCTATCAAATCCATGGGCCTAAACATGGGTTTTTGGGCCCAAAGATAAATCGCTATAGATGGGCTTTGGGGCCCGCACTATAGCCCTCTGAGTCAGCTTCGATTTGATATATTGTGGGCCCCGTGGGTCAACCGACGCCGCCACGAACGTCCATTTGAAGCCCAAGTGCGCAAGCCCACAATCAAATCCATGGGCCTAAACTTAGGTTTTTGGGCCCGAAAACATGGGTTTTTGGGCCCGAAGATAAATCGCTACAGACGCAGTTTCTAGCGCCTATTATAGCCCTCTGAGTCAGCTTCGATTTGATATATTATGGGCCCCGTGGGTCAACCAATGCCGCCACGAACGTCCATTTGAACCCTAAGTGCGCAAGCCCACTCTATCAAATCCATGGTCCTAAACATGGGTTTTTGGGCCCAAAGATAAATCGCTATAGATGGGCTTTAGGGCCCGCACTATAGCCCTCTGAGTCAGCTTCGATTTGATATATTGTGGGCCCCGTGGGTCAACCGACGCCACCACGAACGTCCATTTGAAGCCCAAGTGCGCAAGCCCACAATCAAATCCATGGGCCTAAACTTAGGTTTTTGGGCCCAAAAACATGGGTTTTTGGGCCCGAAGATAAATCGCTACAGACGCAGTTTGTAGCGCCCATTATAGCCCTCTGAGTCAGCTTCGATTTGATATATTATGGGCCCCGTGGGTCAACCGATGCCGCCACGAACGATCATTTGAAGCCCAAGTGCGCAAGCCCACTCTATCAAATCCATGGGCCTAAACATGGGTTTCTGGGCCCAAAGATAAATCGCTATAGATGGGCTTTGGGACCCGCACTATAGCCCTCTGAGTCAGCTTTGATTTGATATATTGTGGGCCCCGTGGGTCGACCCACGCCGCCACGAACGTCCATTTGAAGCCCAAGTGCCGAAGCCCACTCTATCAAATCCATGGGCCTAAACATGGGTTTTTGGGCCCAAAGATAAATCGCTATAGATGGGCTTTGGGGCCCGCACTACAGCCCTCTGAGTCAGCTTCGATTTGATATATTGTGGGCCCCGTGGGTCGACCCACGCCGCCACGAACGTCCATTTGAAGCCCAAGTGCCGAAGCCCACTCTATCAAATCCATGGGCCTAAACATGGGTTTTTGGGCCCAAAGATAATTCGCTATAGATGGGCTTTGGGGCCCGCACTATAGCCCTCTGAGTCAGCTTCGATTTGATATATTGTGGGCCTCGTGGGTGAACCGACGTCGCCACGAACGTCCATTTGAAGCCCAAGTGCGCAAGCCCACTCTATCAAATCCATGGGCCTAAACATGGGTTTTTGGACCCAAAGATAAATCGCTATAGATGGGCTTGATGGCCCGCACTATAGCCCTCTGAGTCAGCTTCGATTTGATATATTGTGGGCCCCGTGGGTCAACCGACGCCGCCACGAACGTCCATTTGAAGCCCAAGTGCGCAAGCCCACAATCAAATCCATGGGCCTAAACTTAGGTTTTTGGGCCCGAAAACATGGCTTTTTGGGCCCAAAGATAAATCGCTACAGACGCAGTTTGTAGCGCCCATTATAGCCCTCTGAATCAGCTTCGATTTGATATATTATGGGCCCCGTGGGTCAACCGATGCCGCCACGAACGATCATTTGAAGCCCAAGTGCGCAAGCCCACTCTATCAAATCCATGGGCCTAAACATGGGTTTCTGGGCCCAAAGATAAATCGCTATAGATGGGCTTTAGGGCCCGCACTATAGCCCTCTGAGTCAGCTTTGATTTGATATATTGTGGGCCCCGTGGGTCGACCCACGCCGCCACGAACGTCCATTTGAAGCCCAAGTGCCGAAGCCCACTCTATCAAATCCATGGGCCTAAACATGGGTTTTTGGGCCCAAAGATAAATCGCTATAGATGGGCTTTAGGGCCCGCACTACAGCCCTCTGAGTCAGCTTCGATTTGATATATTGTGGGCCCCGTGGGTCGACCCACGCCGCCACGAACGTCCATTTGAAGCCCAAGTGCCGAAGCCCACTCTATCAAATCCATGGGCCTAAACATGGGTTTTTGGGCCCAAAGATAAATCGCTATAGATGGGCTTTGGGGCCCGTACTATAGCCCTCTGAGTCAGCTTCGATTTGATATATTGTGGGCCTCGTGGGTGAACCGACGTCGCCACGAACGTCCATTTGAAGCCCAAGTGCGCAAGCCCACTCTATCAAATCCATGGGCCTAAACATGGGTTTTTGGACCCAAAGATAAATCGCTATAGATGGGCTTGATGGCCCGCACTATAGCCCTCTGAGTCAGCTTCGATTTGATATATTGTGGGCCCCGTGGGTCAACCGACGCCGCCACGAACGTCCATTTGAAGCCCAAGTGCGCAAGCCCACAATCAAATCCATGGGCCTAAACTTAGGTTTTTGGGCCCGAAAACATGGCTTTTTGGGCCCGAAGATAAATCGCTACAGACGCAGTTTGTAGCGCCCATTATAGCCCTCTGAGTCAGCTTCGATTTGATATATTATGGGCCCCGTGGGTCAACCGATGCCGCCACGAACGATCATTTGAAGCCCAAGTGCGCAAGCCCACTCTATCAAATCCATGGGCCTAAACATGGGTTTTTGGGCCCAAAGATAAATCGCTATAGATGGGCTTTGGGGCCCGCACTATAGCCCTCTGAGTCAGCTTTGATTTGATATATTGTGGGCCCCGTGGGTCGACCCACGCCGCCACGAACGTCCATTTGAAGCCCAAGTGTCGAAGCCCACTCTATCAAATCCATGGGCCTAAACATGGGTTTTTGGGCCCAAAGATAAATCGCTATAGATGGGCTTTGGGGCCCGCACTATAGCCCTCTGAGTCAGCTTCGATTTGATATATTGTGGGCCCCGTGGGTCGACCCACGCCGCCACGAACGTCCATTTGAAGCCCAAGTGCCGAAGCCCACTCTATCAAATCCATGGGCCTAAACATGGGTTTTTGGACCCAAAGATAAATCGCTATAGATGGGCTTTGGGGCCCGCACTATAGCCCTCTGACTCAGCTTCGAGTTGATATATTGTGGGCCCCGTGGGACGACCCATGCCGCCACGAACGTCCATTTGAAGCCCAAGTGCCCAAGCCCACCCTATCAAATGCATGGGCCTAAACATGGGTTTTTGGGCCCAAAGACAAATCGCTATAGATGGGCTTGATGGCCCGCACTATAGCCCTCTGAGTCAGCTTCGATTTGATATATTGTGGGCCCCGTGGGTCAACCGACGCCGCCACGAACGTCCATTTGAAGCCCAAGTGCGCAAGCCCACAATCAAATCCATGGGCCTAAATTTAGGTTTTTGGGCCCGAAAACATGGGTTTTTGGGCCCGAAGATAAATCGCTACAGACGCAGTTTGTAGCGCCCATTGTAGCCCTCTGAGTCAGCTTCGATTTGATATATTATGGGCCCCGTGGGTCAACCGATGCCGTCAAGAACGATCATTTGAAGCCCAAGTGCGCAAGCCCACTCTATCAAATCCATGGGCCTAAACATGGGTTTTTCGGCCCAAAGATAAATCACTATAGATGGGCTTTGGGGCCCGTACTATAGCCCTCTGAGTCAGCTTCGATTTGATATATTGTGGGCCCTGTGGGTCGACCCACGCCGCCACGAACGTCCATTTGAAGACCAAGTGCCGAAGCCCACTCTATCAAATCCATGGGCCTAAACATGGGTTTTTGGGCCTAAAGACAAATCGCTATAGATGGGCTTTGGGGCCCGGACTATAGCCCTCTGAGTCAGCTTCGATTTGATATATTGTGGGCCTCGTGGGTGAACCGACGCCGCCACGAACGTCCATTTGAAGCCCAAGTGCGCAAGCCCACTCTATCAAATCCATGGGCCTAAACATGGGTTTTTGGACCCAAAGATAAATCGCTATAGATAGGCTTTGGGGCCCGCACTATAGCCCCCTGAGTCAGCTTCGAGTTGATATATTGTGGGCCCCGTGGGACGACCCATGCCGCCACGAACGTCCATTTGAAGCCCAAGTGCCCAAGCCCACCCTATCAAATCCATGGGCCTAAACATGGGTTTTTGGGCCCAAAGACAAATCACTATAGATGGGCTTGATGGCCCACACTATAGCCCTCTGAGTCAGCTTCGATTTGATATATTGTGGGCCCCGTGGGTCAACCGACGCCGCCACGAACGTCCATTTGAAGCCCAAGTGCGCAAGCCCATAATCAAATCCATGGGCCTAAACTTAGTTTTTTGGGCCCAAAAACATGGGTTTTTGGGCCCGAAGATAAATCGCTACAGATGCAGTTTGTAATGCCCATTATAGCCCTCTGAGTCAGCTTCGATTTGATATATTATGGGCCCCGTGGGTCAACCGATGCCGCCACGAACGTCCATTTGAAGCCCAAGTGCGCAAGCCCACTCTATCAAATCCATGGGCCTAAACATGGGTTTTTGGGCCCAAAGATAAATCGCTATAGATGGGCTTTGGGGCCCGCACTATAGCCCTCTGAGTCAGCTTCGATTTGATATATTGTGGGCCCCGTGGGTCAACCGACGCCGCCACGAACGTCCATTTGAAGCCCAAGTGCGCAAGCCCACAATCAAATCCATGGGCCTAAACTTAGGTTTTTGGGCCCGAAAACATGGGTTTTTGGGCCCGAAGATAAATCGCTACAGACGCAGTTTCTAGCGCCTATTATAGCCCTCTGAGTCAGCTTCGATTTGATATATTATGGGCCCCGTGGGTCAACCAATGCCGCCACGAACGTCCATTTGAACCCTAAGTGCGCAAGCCCACTCTATCAAATCCATGGTCCTAAACATGGGTTTTTGGGCCCAAAGATAAATCGCTATAGATGGGCTTTAGGGCCCGCACTATAGCCCTCTGAGTCAGCTTCGATTTGATATATTGTGGGCCCCGTGGGTCAACCGACGCCGCCACGAACGTCCATTTGAAGCCCAAGTGCGCAAGCCCACAATCAAATCCATGGGCCTAAACTTAGGTTTTTGGGCCCAAAAACATGGGTTTTTGGGCCCGAAGATAAATCGCTACAGACGCAGTTTGTAGCGCCCATTATAGCCCTCTGAGTCAGCTTCGATTTGATATATTATGGGCCCCGTGGGTCAACCCATGCCGCCACGAACGATCATTTGAAGCCCAAGTGCGCAAGCCCACTCTATCAAATCCATGGGCCTAAACATGGGTTTCTGGGCCCAAAGATAAATCGCTATAGATGGGCTTTGGGACCCGCACTATAGCCCTCTGAGTCAGCTTTGATTTGATATATTGTGGGCCCCGTGGGTCGACCCACGCCGCCACGAACGTCCATTTGAAGCCCAAGTGCCGAAGCCCACTCTATCAAATCCATGGGCCTAAACATGGGTTTTTGGGCCCAAAGATAAATCGCTATAGATGGGCTTTGGGGCCCGCACTACAGCCCTCTGAGTCAGCTTCGATTTGATATATTGTGGGCCCCGTGGGTCGACCCACGCCGCCACGAACGTCCATTTGAAGCCCAAGTGCCGAAGCCCACTCTATCAAATCCATGGGCCTAAACATGGGTTTTTGGGCCCAAAGATAAATCGCTATAGATGGGCTTTGGGGCCCGCACTATAGCCCTCTGAGTCAGCTTCGATTTGATATATTGTGGGCCTCGTGGGTGAACCGACGTGGCCACGAACGTCCATTTGAAGCCCAAGTGCGCAAGCCCACTCTATCAAATCCATGGGCCTAAACATGGGTTTTTGGACCCAAAGATAAATCGCTATAGATGGGCTTGATGGCCCGCACTATAGCCCTCTGAGTCAGCTTCGATTTGATATATTGTGGGCCCCGTGGGTCAACCGATGCCGCCACGAACGTCCATTTGAAGCCCAAGTGCGCAAGCCCACAATCAAATCCATGGGCCTAAACTTAGGTTTTTGGGCCCGAAAACATGGCTTTTTGGGCCCGAAGATAAATCGCTACAGACGCAGTTTGTAGCGCCCATTATAGCCCTCTGAGTCAGCTTCGATTTGATATATTATGGGCCCCGTGGGTCAACCGATGCCGCCACGAACGATCATTTGAAGCCCAAGTGCGCAAGCCCACTCTATCAAATCCATGGGCCTAAACATGGGTTTTTGGGCCCAAAGATAAATCGCTATAGATGGGCTTTGGGGCCCGCACTATAGCCCTCTGAGTCAGCTTTGATTTGATATATTGTGGGCCCCGTGGGTCGACCCACGCCGCCACGAACGTCCATGTGAAGCCCAAGTGTCGAAGCCCACTCTATCAAATCCATGGGCCTAAACATGGGTTTTTGGGCCCAAAGATAAATCGCTATAGATGGGCTTTGGGGCCCGCACTATAGCCCTCTGAGTCAGCTTCGATTTGATATATTGTGGGCCCCGTGGGTCGACCCACGCCGCCACGAACGTCCATTTGAAGCCCAAGTGCCGAAGCCCACTCTATCAAATCCATGGGCCTAAACATGGGTTTTTGGACCCAAAGATAAATCGCTATAGATGGGCTTTGGGGCCCGCACTATAGCCCTCTGACTCAGCTTCGAGTTGATATATTGTGGGCCCCGTGGGACGACCCATGCCGCCACGAACGTCCATTTGAAGCCCAAGTGCCCAAGCCCACCCTATCAATGCATGGGCCTAAAACATGGGTTTTGGGCCCAAAGACAAATCGCTATAGATGGGCTTGATGGCCCGCACTATAGCCCTCTGAGTCAGCTTCGATTTGATATATTGTGGGCCCCGTGGGTCAACCGACGCCGCCACGAACGTCCATTTGAAGCCCAAGTGCGCAAGCCCACAATCAAATCCATGGGCCTAAATTTAGGTTTTTGGGCCCGAAACATGGGTTTTTGGGCCCGAAGATAAATCGCTACAGACGCAGTTTGTATCGCCCAATGTAGCCCTCTGAGTCAGCTTCGATTGATATATTATGGGCCCCGTGGGTCAACCGATGCCGTCAAGAACGATCATTTGAAGCCCAAGTGCGCAAGCCCACTCTATCAAATCCATGGGCCTAAACATGGGTTTTTAGGCCCAAAGATAAATCACTATAGATGGGCTTTGGGGCCCGTACTATAGCCCTCTGAGTCAGCTTCGATTTGATATATTGTGGCCCTGTGGGTCGACCCATGCCGCCACGAACGTCCATTTGAAGACCAAGTGCCGAAACCCACTCTATCAAATCCATGGGCCTAAACATGGGTTTTTGGGCCTAAAGACAAATCGCTATAGATGGGCTTTGGGGCCCGGACTATAGCCCTCTGAGTCAGCTTCGATTTGATATATTATGGGCCTCGTGGGTGACCGACGCCGCCACGAACGTCCATTTGAAGCCCAAGTGCGCAAGCCCACTCTATCAAATCCATGGGCCTAAACATGGGTTTTTGGACCCAAAGATAAATCGCTATAGATAGGCTTTGGGGCCCGCACTATAGCCCCCTGAGTCAGCTTCGAGTTGATATATTTGGGCCCCGTGGGACGACCCATGCCGCCACGAACGTCCATTTGAAGCCCAAGTGCCCAAGCCCACCCTATCAAATCCATGGGCCTAAACATGGGTTTTTGGGCCCAAAGACAAATCACTATAGATGGGCTTGATGGCCCACACTATAGCCCTCTGAGTCAGCTTCGATTTGATATATTGTGGGCCCCGTGGGTCAACCGACGCCGCCACGAACGTCCATTTGAAGCCCAAGTGCGCAAGCCCATAATCAAATCCATGGGCCTAAACTTAGTTTTTTGGGCCCAAAAACATGGGTTTTTGGGCCGAAGATAAATCGCTACAGATGCAGTTTGTAATGCCTATTATAGCCCTCTGAGTCAGCTTCGATTTGATATATTATGGGCCCCGTGGGTCAACCGATGCCGCCACGAACGTCCATTTGAAGCCAAGTGCGCAAGCCCACTCTATCAAATCCATGGGCCTAAACATGGGTTTTTGGGCCCAAAGATAAATCGCTATAGATGGCTTTGGGGCCCGCACTATAGCCCTCTGAGTCAGCTTCGATTTGATATATTGTGGGCCCCGTGGGTCAACCGACGCCGCCACGAACGTCCATTTGAAGCCCAAGTGCGCAAGCCCACAATCAAATCCATGGGCCTAAACTTAGGTTTTTGGGCCCGAAAACATGGGTTTTTGGGCCCGAAGATAATCGCTACAGACGCAGTTTCTAGCGCCTATTATAGCCCTCTGAGTCAGCTTCGATTTGATATATTATGGGCCCCGTGGGTCAACCAATGCCGCCACGAACGTCCATTTGAACCCTAAGTGCGCAAGCCCACTCTATCAAATCCATGGTCCTAAACATGGTTTTTGGGCCCAAAGATAAATCGCTATAGATGGGCTTTAGGGCCCGCACTATAGCCCTCTGAGTCAGCTTCGATTTGATATATTGTGGGCCCCGTGGGTCAACCGACGCCGCCACGAACGGTCCATTTGAAGCCCAAGTGCGCAAGCCCACAATCAAATCCATGGGCCTAAACTTAGGTTTTTGGGCCCAAAAACATGGGTTTTTTGGGCCCGAAGATAAATCGCTACAGACGCAGTTTGTAGCGGCCCATTATAGCCCTCTGAGTCAGCTTCGATTTGATATATTATGGGCCCCGTGGTCAACCGATGCCGCCACGAACGATCATTTGAAGCCCAAGTGCGCAAGCCCACTCTATCAAATCCATGGGCCTAAACATGGGTTTCTGGGCCCAAAGATAAATCGCTATAGATGGGCTTTGGACCCGCACTATAGCCCTCTGAGTCAGCTTTGATTTGATATATTGTGGGCCCGTGGGTCGACCCACGCCACCACGAACGTCCATTTGAAGCCCAAGTGCCGAAGCCCACTCTATCAAATCCATGGGCCTAAACATGGGTTTTTGGGCCCAAAGATAAATCGCTATAGATGGGCTTTGGGGCCCGTACTACAGCCCTCTGAGTCAGCTTCGATTTGATATATTGTGGGCCCCGTGGGTCGACCCACGCCGCCACGAACGTCCATTTGAAGCCCAAGTGCCGAAGCCCACTCTATCAAATCCATGGGCCTAAACATGGGTTTTTGGGCCCAAAGATAATTCGCTATAGAAGGGCTTTGGGGCCCGCACTATAGCCCTCTGAGTCAGCTTCGATTTGATATATTGTGGGCCTCGTGGGTGAACCGACGTCGCCACGAACGTCCATTTGAAGCCCAAGTGCGCAAGCCCACTCTATCAAATCCATGGGCCTAAACATGGGTTTTTGGACCCAAAGATAAATCGCTATAGATGGGCTTGATGGCCCGCACTATAGCCCTCTGAGTCAGCTTCGATTTGATATATTGTGGGCCCCGTGGGTCAACCGACGCCGCCACGAACGTCCATTTGAAGCCCAAGTGCGCAAGCCCACAATCAAATCCATGGGCCTAAACTTAGGTTTTTGGGCCCGAAAACATGGCTTTTTGGGCCCAAAGATAAATCGCTACAGACGCTAGTTTGTAGCGCCCATTATAGCCCTCTGAATCAGCTTCGATTTGATATATTATGGGCCCCGTGGGTCAACCGATGCCGCCACGAACGATCATTTGAAGCCCAAGTGCGCAAGCCCACTCTATCAAATCCATGGGCCTAAACATGGGTTTCTGGGCCCAAAGATAAATCGCTATAGATGGGCTTTGGGGCCCGCACTATAGCCCTCTGAGTCAGCTTTGATTTGATATATTGTGGGCCCCGTAGGGTCGACCCACGCCGCCACGAACGTCCATCTTGAAGCCCAAGTGCCGAAGCCCACTCTATCAAATCCATGGGCCTAAACATGGGTTTTGGGCCCAAAGATAAATCGCTATAGATGGGCTTTAGGGCCCGCACTACAGCCCTCTGAGTCAGCTTCGATTTGATATTGTGGGCCCCGTGGGTCGACCCACGCCGCCACGAACGTCCATTTGAAGCCCAAGTGCCGAAGCCCACTCTATCAAATCCATGGGCCTAAACATGGGTTTTTGGGCCCAAAGATAAATCGCTATAGATGGGCTTTGGGGCCCGTACTATAGCCCTCTGAGTCAGCTTCGATTTGATATATTGTGGGCCTCGTGGGTGAACCGACGTCGCCACGAACGTCCATTTGAAGCCCAAGTGCGCAAGCCACTCTATCAAATCCATGGGCCTAAACATGGGTTTTTGGACCCAAAGATAAATCGCTATAGATGGGCTTGATGGCCCGCACTATAGCCCCTCTGAGTCAGCTTCGATTTGATATATTGTGGGCCCCGTGGGTCAACCGACGCCGCCACGAACGTCCATTTGAAGCCCAAGTGCGCAAGCCCACAATCAAATCCATGGGCCTAAACTTAGGTTTTTGGGCCCGAAAACATGGCTTTTTGGGCCGAAGATAAATCGCTACAGACGCAGTTTGTAGCGCCCATTATAGCCCTCTGAGTCAGCTTCGATTTGATATATTATGGGGCCCCGTGGGTCAACCGATGCCGCCACGAACGATCATTTGAAGCCCAAGTGCGCAAGCCCACTCTATCAAATCCATGGGCCTAAACATGGGTTTTGGGCCCAAAGATAAATCGCTATAGATGGGCTTTGGGGCCCGCCACTATAGCCCTCTGAGTCAGCTTTGATTTGATATATTGTGGGCCCCGTGGGTCGACCCACGCCGCCACGAACGTCCATTTGAAGCCCAAGTGTCGAAGCCCACTCTATCAAATCCATGGGCCTAAACATGGGTTTTTGGGCCCAAAGATAAATCGCTATAGATGGGCTTTGGGGCCCGCACTATAGCCCTCTGAGTCAGCTTCGATTTGATATATTGTGGGCCCCGTGGGTCGACCCACGCCGCCACGAACGTCCATTTGAAGCCCAAGTGCCGAAGCCCACTCTATCAAATCCATGGGCCTAAACATGGGTTTTTGGACCCAAAGATAAATCGCTATAGATGGGCTTTGGGGCCCGCACTATAGCCCTCTGACTCAGCTTCGAGTTGATATATTGTGGGCCCCGTGGGACGACCCATGCCGCCACGAACGTCCATTTGAAGCCCAAGTGCCCAAGCCCACCCTATCAAAATGCATGGGCCTAAACATGGGTTTTTGGGCCCAAAGACAAATCGCTATAGATGGGCTTGATGGCCCGCACTATAGCCCTCTGAGTCAGCTTCGATTTGATATATTGTGGGCCCCGTGGGTCAACCGACGCCGCCACGAACGTCCATTTGAAGCCCAAGTGCGCAAGCCCACAATCAAATCCATGGGCCTAAATTTAGGTTTTTGGGCCCGAAAACATGGGTTTTTGGGCCCGAAGATAAATCGCTACAGACGCAGTTTGTAGCGCCCATTGTAGCCCTCTGAGTCAGCTTCGATTTGATATATTATGGGCCCCGTGGGTCAACCGATGCCGTCAAGAACGATCATTTGAAGCCCAAGTGCGCAAGCCCACTCTATCAAATCCATGGGCCTAAACATGGGTTTTTAGGCCCAAAGATAAATCACTATAGATGGGCTTTGGGGCCCGTACTATAGCCCTCTGAGTCAGCTTCGATTTGATATATTGTGGGCCCTGTGGGTCGACCCACGCCGCCACGAACGTCCATTTGAAGACCAAGTGCCGAAGCCCACTCTATCAAATCCATGGGCCTAAACATGGGTTTTTGGGCCTAAAGACAAATCGCTATAGATGGGCTTTGGGGCCCGGACTATAGCCCTCTGAGTCAGCTTCGATTTGATATATTGTGGGCCTCGTGGGTGAACCGACGCCGCCACGAACGTCCATTTGAAGCCCAAGTGCGCAAGCCCACTCTATCAAATCCATGGGCCTAAACATGGGTTTTTGGACCCAAAGATAAATCGCTATAGATAGGCTTTGGGGCCCGCACTATAGCCCCCTGAGTCAGCTTCGAGTTGATATATTGTGGGCCCCGTGGGACGACCCATGCCGCCACGAACGTCCATTTGAAGCCCAAGTGCCCAAGCCCACCCTATCAAATCCATGGGCCCTAAACATGGGTTTTTGGGCCCAAAGACAAATCACTATAGATGGGCTTGATGGCCCACACTATAGCCCTCTGAGTCAGCTTCGATTTGATATATTGTGGGCCCCGTGGGTCAACCGACGCCGCCACGAACGTCCATTTGAAGCCCAAGTGCGCAAGCCCATAATCAAATCCATGGGCCTAAACTTAGTTTTTTGGCCCAAAAACATGGGTTTTTGGCCCCGAAGATAAATCGCTACAGATGCAGTTTGTAATGCCCATTATAGCCCTCTGAGTCAGCTTCGATTTGATATATTATGGGCCCCGTGGGTCAACCGATGCCGCCACGAACGTCCATTTGAAGCCCAAGTGCGCAAGCCCACTCTATCAAATCCATGGGCCTAAACATGGGTTTTTGGGCCCAAAGATAAATCGCTATAGATGGGCTTTGGGGCCCGCACTATAGCCCTCTGAGTCAGCTTCGATTTGATATATTGTGGGCCCCGTGGGTCAACCGACGCCGCCACGAACGTCCATTTGAAGCCCAAGTGCGCAAGCCCACAATCAAATCCATGGCCTAAACTTAGGTTTTTGGGCCCGAAAAACATGGGTTTTTGGGCCCGAAGATAAATCGCTACAGACGCAGTTTCTAGCGCCTATTATAGCCCTCTGAGTCAGCTTCGATTTGACATATTATGGGCCCCGTGGGTCAACCAATGCCGCCACGAACGTCCATTTGAACCCTAAGTGCGCAAGCCCACTCTATCAAATCCATGGTCCTAAACATGGGTTTTTGGGCCCAAAGATAAATCGCTATAGATGGGCTTTAGGGCCCGCACTATAGCCCTCTGAGTCAGCTTCGATTTGATATATTGTGGGCCCCGTGGGTCAACCGACGCCGCCACGAACGTCCATTTGAAGCCCAAGTGAGCAAGCCCACAATCAAATCCATAGGCCTAAACTTAGGTTTTTGGGCCCAAAAACATGGGTTTTTGGGCCCGAAGATAAATCGCTACAGACGCAGTTTGTAGCGCCCATTATAGCCCTCTGAGTCAGCTTCGATTTGATATATTATGGGCCCCGTGGGTCAACGATGCCGCCACGAACGATCATTTGAAGCCCAAGTGCGCAAGCCCACTCTATCAAATCCATGGGCCTAAACATGGGTTTCTGGGCCCAAAGATAAATCGCTATAGATGGGCTTTGGGGCCCGCACTATAGCCCTCTGAGTCAGCTTTGATTTGATATATTGTGGGCCCCGTGGGTCGACCCACGCCGCCACGAACGTCCATTTGAAGCCCAAGTGCCGAAGCCCACTCTATCAAATCCATGGGCCTAAACATGGGTTTTTGGGCCCAAAGATAAATCGCTATAGATGGGCTTTGGGGCCCGCACTACAGCCCTCTGAGTCAGCTTCGATTTGATATATTGTGGGCCCCGTGGGTCGACCCACGCGCCACGAACGTCCATTTGAAGCCCAAGTGCCGAAGCCCACTCTATCAAATCCATGGGCCTAAACATGGGTTTTTGGGCCCAAAGATAAATCGCTATAGATGGGCTTTGGGGCCCGCACTATAGCCCTCTGAGTCAGCTTCGATTTGATATATTGTGGGCCTCGTGGGTGGACCGACGTCGCCACGAACGTCCATTTGAAGCCCAAGTGCGCAAGCCCACTCTATCAAATCCATGGGCCTAAACATGGGTTTTTGGACCCAAAGATAAATCGCTATAGATGGGCTTGATGGCCCGCACTATAGCCCTCTGAGTCAGCTTCGATTTGATATATTGTGGGCCCCGTGGGTCAAACCGACGCGCCACGAACGTCCATTTGAAGCCCAAGTGCGCAAGCCCACAATCAAATCCATGGGCCTAAACTTAGGTTTTTGGGCCCGAAAACATGGCTTTTTGGGACCAAAGATAAATCGCTACAGACGCAGTTTGTAGCGCCCATTATAGCCCTCTGAGTCAGCTTCGATTTGATATATTATGGGCCCCGTGGGTCAACCGATGCCGCCACGAACGATCATTTGAAGCCCAAGTGCGCAAGCCCACTCTATCAAATCCATGGGCCTAAACATGGGTTTCTGGGCCTAAAGATAAATTGCTATAGATGGGCTTGGGGCCCGCACTATAGCCCTCTGAGTCAGCTTTGATTTGATATATTGTGGGCCCCGTGGGTCGACCCACGCCGCGACGAACGTCCATTTGAAGCCCAAGTGCCGAAGCCCACTCTATCAAATCCATGGGCCTAAACATGGGTTTTTGGGCCCAAAGATAAATTGCTATAGATGGGCTTTGGGGCCCGCACTACAGCCCTCTGAGTCAGCTTCGATTTGATATATTGTGGGCCCCGTGGGTCGACCCACGCCGCCACGAACGTCCATTTGAAGCCCAAGTGCCGAAGCCCACTCTATCAAATCCATGGGCCTAAACATGGGTTTTTGGGCCCAAAGATAAATCGCTATAGATGGGCTTTGGGGCCCGCACTATAGCCCTCTGAGTCAGCTTCGATTTGATATATTGTGGGCCTCGTGGGTGAACCGACGTCGCCACGAACGTCCATTTGAAGCCCAAGTGCGCAAGCCCACTCTATCAAATCCATGGGCCTAAACATGGGTTTTTGGACCCAAAGATAAATCGCTATAGATGGGCTTGATGGCCCGCACTATGCCCTCTGAGTCAGCTTCGATTTGATATATTGTGGGCCCCGTGGGTCAACCGACGCCGCCACGAACGTCCATTTGAATCCCAAGTGCGCAAGCCCACAATCAAATCCATGGGCCTAAACTTAGGTTTTTGGGCCCGAAAACATGGCTTTTTGGGCCCGAAGATAAATCGCTACAGACGCGGTTTGTAGCGCCCATTATAGCCCTCTGAGTCAGCTTCGATTTGATATATTATGGGCCCCGTGGGTCAACCGATGCCGCCACGAACGATCATTTGAAGCCCAAGTGCGCAAGCCCACTCTATCAAATCCATGGGCCTAAACATGGGTTTCTGGGCCCAAAGATAAATCGCTATAGATGGGCTTTGGGGCCCGCACTATAGCCCTCTGAGTCAGCTTTGATTTGATATATTGTGGGCCCCGTGGGTCGACCCACGCCGCCACGAACGTCCATTTGAAGCCCAAGTGCCGAAGCCCACTCTATCAAATCCATGGGCCTAAACATGGGTTTTTGGGCCCAAAGATAAATCGCTATAGATGGGCTTTGGGCCCGCACTACAGCCCTCTGAGTCAGCTTCGATTTGATATATTGTGGGCCCCGTGGGTCGACCCACGCCGCCACGAACGTCCATTTGAAGCCCAAGTGCCGAAGCCCACTCTATCAAATCCATGGGCCTAAACATGGGTTTTTGGGCCCAAAGATAAATCGCTATAGATGGGCTTTGGGGCCCGCACTATAGCCCTCTGAGTCAGCTTCGATTTGATATATTGTGGGCCTCGTGGGTGGACCGACGTCGCCACGAACGTCCATTTGAAGCCCAAGTGCGCAAGCCCACTCTATTAAATCCATGGGCCTAAACATGGGTTTTGGACCCAAAGATAAATCGCTATAGATGGGCTTGATGGCCCGCACTATAGCCCTCTGAGTCAGCTTCGATTTGATATATTGTGGGCCCCGTGGGTCAACCGACGCCGCCACGAACGTCCATTTGAAGCCCAAGTGCGCAAGCCCACAATCAAATCCATGGGCCTAAACTTAGGTTTTTGGGCCCGAAAACATGGCTTTTTGGGACCAAAGATAAATCGCTACAGACGCAGTTTGTAGCGCCCATTATAGCCCTCTGAGTCAGCTTCGATTTGATATATTATGGGCCCCGTGGGTCAACCGATGCCGCCACGAACGATCATTTGAAGCCCAAGTGCGCAAGCCCACTCTATCAAATCCATGGGCCTAAACATGGGTTTCTGGGCCTAAAGATAAATCGCTATAGATGGGCTTTGGGGCCCGCACTATAGCCCTCTGAGTCAGCTTTGATTTGATATATTGTGGGCCCCGTGGGTCGACCCACGCCGCGACGAACGTCCATTTGAAGCCCAAGTGCCGAAGCCCACTCTATCAAATCCATGGGCCTAAACATGGGTTTTTGGGCCCAAAGATAAATCGCTATAGATGGGCTTTGGGGCCCGCACTACAGCCCTCTGAGTCAGCTTCGATTTGATATATTGTGGGCCCCGTGGGTCGACCCACGCCGCCACGACGTCCATTTGAAGCCCAAGTGCCGAAGCCCACTCTATCAAATCCATGGGCCTAAACATGGGTTTTTGGGCCCAAAGATAAATCGCTATAGATGGGCTTTGGGGCCCGCACTATAGCCCTCTGAGTCAGCTTCGATTTGATATATTGTGGGCCTCGTGGGTGAACCGACGTCGCCACGAACGTCCATTTGAAGCCCAAGTGCGCAAGCCCACTCTATCAAATCCATGGCCTAAACATGGGTTTTTGGACCCAAAGATAAATCGCTATAGATGGGCTTGATGGCCCGCACTATAGCCCTCTGAGTCAGCTTCGATTTGATATATTGTGGGCCCCGTGGGTCAACCGACGCCGCCACGAACGTCCATTTGAATCCCAAGTGCGCAAGCCCACAATCAAATCCATGGGCCTAAACTTAGGTTTTTGGGGCCCGAAAACATGGCTTTTTGGGCCCGAAGATAAATCGCTACAGACGCGGTTTGTAGCGCCCATTATAGCCCTCTGAGTCAGCTTCGATTTGATATATTATGGGCCCCGTGGGTCAACCGATGCCGCCACGAACGATCATTTGAAGCCCAAGTGCGCAAGCCCACTCTATCAAATCCATGGGCCTAAACATGGGTTTCTGGGCCCAAAGATAAATCGCTATAGATGGGCTTTGGGGCCCGCACTATAGCCCTCTGAGTCAGCTTTGATTTGATATATTGTGGGCCCCGTGGGTCGACCCACGCCGCCACGAACGTCCATTTGAAGCCCAAGTGCCGAAGCCCACTCTATCAAATCCATGGGCCTAAACATGGGTTTTTTGGGCCCAAAGATAAATCGCTATAGATGGGCTTTGGGGCCCGCACTACAGCCCTCTGAGTCAGCTTCGATTTGATATATTGTGGGCCCCGTGGGTCGACCCACGCCGCCACGAACGTCCATTTGAAGCCCAAGTGCCGAAGCCCACTCTATCAAATCCATGGGCCTAAACATGGGTTTTTGGGCCCAAAGATAAATCGCTATAGATGGGCTTTGGGGCCCGCACTAATAGCCCTCTGAGTCAGCTTCGATTTGATATATTGTGGGCCTCGTGGGTGGACCGACGTCGCCACGAACGTCCATTTGAAGCCCAAGTGCGCAAGCCCACTCTATTAAATCCATGGGCCTAAACATGGGTTTTTGGACCCAAAGATAAATCGCTATAGATGGGCTTGATGGCCCGCACTATAGCCCTCTGAGTCAGCTTCGATTTGATATATTGTGGGCCCCGTGGGTCAACCGACGCCGCCACGAACGTCCATTTGAAGCCCAAGTGCGCAAGCCCACAATCAAATCCATGGGCCTAAACTTAGGTTTTTGGGCCCGAAAACATGGCTTTTTGGGCCCAAAGATAAATCGCTACAGACGCAGTGTGTAGCGGCCATTATAGCCCTCTGAGTCAGCTTCGATTTGATATATTATGGGCCCCGTGGGTCAACCGATGCCGCCACGAACGATCATTTGAAGCCCAAGTGCGCAAGCCCACTCTATCAAATCCATGGGCCTAAATATGGGTTTTTGGGCCCAAAGATAAATCGCTATAGATGGGCTTTGGGGCCCGCACTATAGCCCTCTGAGTCAGCTTTGATTTGATATATTGTGGGCCCCGTGGGTCGACCCACGCCGCCACGAACGTCCATTTGAAGCCCAAGTGCCGAAGCCCACTCTATCAAATCCATGGGGCCTAAACATGGGTTTTTGGGCCCAAAGATAAATCGCTATAGATGGGCTTTGGGGCCCGCACTACAGCCCTCTTAGTCAGCTTCGATTTGATTATTGTGGGCCCCGTGGGTCGACCCACGTCGCCACGAACGTCCATTTGAAGCCCAAGTGCCGAAGCCCACTCTATCAAATCCATGGGCCCTAAACATGGGTTTTTGGGCCCAATGATAAATCGCTATAGATGGGCTTTGGGGCCCGCACTATAGCCCTCTGAGTCAGCTTCGATTTGATATATTGTGGGCCTCGTGGGTGAACCGACGTCGCCACGAACGTCCATTTGAAGCCCAAGTGCGCAAGCCCACTCTATCAAATCCATGGGCCTAAACATGGGTTTTTGGACCCAAAGATAAATCGCTATAGATGGGCTTGATGGCCCGCACTATAGCCCTCTGAGTCAGCTTCGATTTGATATATTGTGGGCCCCGTGGGTCAACCGACGCCGCCACGAACGTCCATTTGAATCCCAAGTGCGCAAGCCCACAATCAAATCCATGGGCCTAAACTTAGGTTTTTGGGCCCGAAAACATGGCTTTTTGGGCCCGAAGATAAATCGCTACAGACGCGGTTTGTAGCGCCCATTATAGCCCTCTGAGTCAGCTTCGATTTGATATATTATGGGCCCCGTGGGTCAACCGATGCCGCCACGAACGATCATTTGAAGCCCAAGTGCGCAAGCCCACTCTATCAAATCCATGGGCCTAAACATGGGTTTCTGGGCCCAAAGATAAATCGCTATAGATGGGCTTTGGGGCCCGCACTATAGCCCTCTGAGTCAGCTTTGATTTGATATATTGTGGGCCCCGTGGGTCGACCCACGCCGCCACGAACGTCCATTTGAAGCCCAAGTGCCGAAGCCCACTCTATCAAATCCATGGGCCTAAACATGGGTTTTTGGGCCCAAAGATAAATCGCTATAGATGGGCTTTGGGGCCCGCACTACAGCCCTCTGAGTCAGCTTCGATTTGATATATTGTGGGCCCCGTGGGTCGACCCACGCCGCCACGAACGTCCATTTGAAGCCCAAGTGCCGAAGCCCACTCTATCAAATCCATGGGCCTAAACATGGGTTTTTGGGCCCAAAGATAAATCGCTATAGATGGGCTTTGGGGCCTGCACTATAGCCCTCTGAGTCAGCTTTGATTTGATATATTGTGGGCCTCGTGGGTGAACCGACGCCGCCACGAATGTCCATTTGAAGCCCAAGTGCGCAAGCCCACTCTATCAAATCCATGGGCCTAAACATGGGTTTTTGGACCCAAAGATAAATCGCTATAGATGGGCTCTGGGGCCCGCACTATAGCCCTCTGACTCAGCTTCGTGTTGATATATTGTGGGCCCCGTGGGACGACCCATGCCGCCACGAACGTCCATTTGAAGCCCAAGTGCCCAAGCCCACCCTATCAAATGCATGGGCCTAAACATGGGTTTTTGGGCCCAAAGACAAATCGCTATAGATGGGCTTGATGGCCCGCACTATAGCCCTCTGAGTCAGCTTCGATTTGATATATTGTGGGCCCCGTGGGTCAACCGACGCCGCCACGAACGTCCATTTGAAGCCCAAGTGCGCAAGCAACAATCAAATCCATGGGCCTAAACTTAGGTTTTTGGGCCCGAAAACATGGGTTTTTTGGGCCCGAAGATAAATCGCTACAGACGCAGTTTCTAGCGCCTATTATAGCCCTCTGAGTCAGCTTCATTTGATATATTATGGGTCCCGTGGGTCAACCAATGCCGCCACGAACGTCCATTTGAACCCTAAGTGCGCAAGCCCACTCTATCAAATCCATGGGCCTAAACATGGGTTTTTGGGCCCAAAGATAAATCGCTATAGATGGGCTTTAGGGCCCCGCACTATAGCCCTCTGAGTCAGCTTCGATTTGATATATTATGGGCCCCGTGGGTCAACCGACGCCGCCACGAACATCCATTTGAAGCCCAAGTGCGCAAGCCCACAATCAAATCCATGGGCCTAAACTTAGGTTTTTGGGCCCAAAAACATGGGTTTTTGGGCCTGAAGATAAATCGCTACAGACGCAGGTTTGTAGCGTCCATTATAGCCCTCTGAGTCAGCTTCGATTTGATATATTATGGGCCCCGTGGGTCAACCGATGCCGCCACGAACGATCATTTGAAGCCCAAGTGCGCAAGCCCACTCTATCAAATCCATGGGCCTAAACATGGGTTTCTGGGCCCAAAGATAAATCGCTATAGATGGGCTTTGGGGCCCGCACTATAGCCCTCTGAGTCAGCTTTGATTTGATATATTGTGGGCCCCGTGGGTCGACCCACGCCGCCACGAACGTCCATTTGAAGCCCAAGTGCCGAAGCCCACTCTATCAAATCCATGGGCCTAAACATGGGTTTTTAGGCCCAAAGATAAATCGCTATAGATGGGCTTTGGGGCCCGCACTATAGCCCTCTGAGTCAGCTTCGATTTGATATATTGTGGGCCCGTGGGTCGACCCACGCCGCCACGAACGTCCATTTGAAGCCCAAGTGCCGAAGCCCACTCTATCAAATCCATGGGCCTAAACATGGGTTTTTGGACCCAAAGATAAATCGCTATAGATGGGCTTTGGGGCCCGCACTATAGCCCTCTGACTCAGCTTCGAGTTGATATATTGTGGGCCCCGGGGGACGACCCCATGCCGCCACGAACGTCCATTTGAAGCCCAAGTGCCCAAGCCCACCCTATCAAATGCATGGCCTAATCATGGGTTTTTGGGCCCAAAGACAAATCGCTATAGATGGGCTTGATGGCCCGCACTATAGCCCTCTGAGTCAGCTTCGATTTGATATATTGTGGGCCCCGTGGGTCAACCGACGCCGCCACGAACGTCCATTTGGAGCCCAAGTGCGCAAGCCCACAATCAAATCCATGGGCCTAAATTTAGGTTTTTGGGCCCGAAAACATGGGTTTTTGGGCCCGAAGATAAATCGCTACAGACGCAGTTTCTAGCGCCTATTATAGCCCTCTGAGTCAGCTTCGATTTGATATATTATGGGCCCCGTGGTCCAACCAATGCCGCCACGAACGTCCATTTGAACCCTAAGTGCGCAAGCCCACTCTATCAAATCCATGGGCCTAAACATGGGTTTTTGGGCCCAAAGATAAATCGCTATAGATGGGCTTTAGGGCCCGCACTATAACCCTCTGAGTCAGATTCGATTTGATATATTATGGGCCCCGTGGTCAACCGACGCCGCCACGAACGTCCATTTGAAGCCCAAGTGCGCAAGCCACAATCAAATCCATGGGCCTAAACTTAGGTTTTTGGGCCCGAAAACATGGCTTTTTGGGCCCGAAGATAAATCGCTACAGACGCAGTTTGTAGCGCCCATTATAGCCCTCTGAGTCAGCTTCGATTTGATATAATTATGGGCCCCGTGGGTCAACCGATGCCGCCACGAACGATCATTTGAAGCCCAAGTGCGGCAAGCCCACTCTATCAAATCCATGGGCCTAAACATGGGTTTCTGGGCCCAAGATAAATCGCTATAGATGGGCTTTGGGGCCCGCACTATAGCCCTCTGGAGTCAGCTTTGATTTGATATATTGTGGGCCCCGTGGGTCGACCCACGGCACCACGAACGTCCATTTGAAGCCCAAGTGCCGAAGCCCACTCTATCAAATCCATGGGCCTAAACATGGGTTTTTGGGCCCAAAGATAAATCGCTATAGATGGGCTTTGGGGCCCGCACTACAGCCCTCTGAGTCAGCTTTCGATTTGATATATTGTGGGCCCCGTGGGTCGACCCACGCCGCCACGAACGTCCATTTGAAGCCCAAGTGCCGAAGCCCCACTCTATCAAATCCATGGGCCTAAACATGGGTTTTTGGGCCCAAAGATAAATCGCTATAGATGGGCTTTGGGGCCCGCACTATAGCCCTCTGACTCAGCTTCGATTTGATATATTGTGGGCCTCGTGGGTGAACCGACGTCGCCACGAATGTCCATTTGAAGCCCAAGTGCGCAAGCCCACTCTATCAATCCATGGGCCTAAACATGGGTTTTTGGACCCAAAGATAAATCGCTATAGATGGGCTTGATGGCCCGCACTATAGCCCTCTGAGTCAGCTTCGATTTGATATATTGTGGGCCCCGTGGTCAACCGACGCCGCCACGAACGTCCATTTGAAGCCCAAGTGCGCAAGCCCACAATCAAATCCATGGCCTAAACTTAGGTTTTTGGGCCCGAAAACATGGCTTTTTGGGCCTGAAGATAAATCGCTACAGACGCAGTTTGTAGCGCCCATTATAGCCCTCTGAGTCAGCTTCGATTTGATATATTATGGGCCCCGTGGGTCAACCGATGCCGCCACGAACGATCATTTGAAGCCCAAGTGCGCAAGCCCACTCTATCAAATCCATGGGCCTAAACATGGGTTTTTGGGCCCAAGATAAATCGCTATAGATGGGCTTTGGGGCCCGCACTATAGCCCTCTGAGTCAGCTTTGATTTGATATATTGTGGGCCCCGTGGGTCGACCCACGCCGCCACGAACGTCCATTTGAAGCCCAAGTGCGAAGCCCACTCTATCAAATCCATGGGCCTAAACATGGGTTTTTGGGCCCAAAGATAATCGCTATAGATGGGCTTTGGGGCCCGCACTATAGCCCTCTGAGTCAGCTTCGATTTGATATATTGTGGGCCCCGTGGGGTCGACCCACGCCGCCACGAACGTCCATTTGAAGCCCAAGTTGTCGAAGCCCACTCTATCAAATCCATGGGCCTAAACATGGGTTTTGGACCCAAAGATAAATCGCTATAGATGGGCTTTGGGGCCCGCACATAGCCCTCTGACTCAGCTTCGAGTTGATATATTGTGGGCCCCGTGGGACGACCCATGCCGCCACGAACGTCCATTTGAAGCCCAAGTGCCCAAGCCCAACCTATCAAATGCATGGGCCTAAACATGGGTTTTTGGGCCCAAAGACAAATCGCTATAGATGGGCTTGATGGCCCGCACTATAGCCCTCTGAGTCAGCTTCGATTTGATATATTGTGGGCCCCGTGGGTCCAACCGACGCCGCCACGAACGTCCATTTGGAGCCCAAGTGCGCAAGCCCACAATCAAATCCATGGGCCTAAATTTAGGTTTTTGGGCCCGAAGATAAATCGCTACAGACGCAGTTTCTAAGCGCCTATTATAGCCCTCTGAGTCAGCTTCGATTTGATATATTATGGGCCCCGTGGGTCAACCAATGCCGCCACGAACGTCCATTTGAACCCTAAGTGCGCAAGCCCACCTCTATCAAATCCATGGGCCTAAACATGGGTTTTTTGGGCCCAAAGATAAATCGCTATAGATGGGCTTTAGGGCCCGCACTATAGCCCTCTGAGTCAGCTTCGATTTGATATATAGTGGGCCCCGTGGGTCAACCGACGCCGCCACGAACGTCCATTTGAAGCCAAGTGCGCAAGCCCACAATCAAATCCATGGGCCTAAACTTAGGTTTTTGGGGCCCAAAAACATGGGTTTTTGGGCCCGAGATAAATCGGATACAGACGCAGTTTGTAGCGCCCATTATAGCCCTCTGAGTCAGCTTCGATTTGATATATTATGGGCCCCGTGGGTCAACCGATGCCGCCACGAACGATCATTTGAAGCCCAAGTGCGCAAGCCCACTCCTATCAAATCATGGGCCTAAACATGGGTTTTTGGGCCCAAAGATAAATCGCTATAGATGGGCTTTGGGGGCCCGCACTATAGCCCTCTGAGTCAGCTTTGATTTGATATATTGGGGGCCCGTGGGTCGACCCACGCCGCCACGAACGTCCATTTGAAGCCCAGTGCCGAAGCCCACTCTATCAAATCCATGGGCCTAAACATGAGTTTTTGGGCCCAAAGATAAATCGCTATAGATGGGCTTTGGGGCCCGCACTATAGCCCTCTGAGTCAGCTTCGATTTGATATATTGTGGGCCCCGTGGGTCGACCCACGCCGCCACGAACGTCCATTTGAAGCCCAAGTGCCGAAGCCCACTCTATCAAATCCATGGGCCTAAACATGGGTTTTTGGACCCAAAGATAAATCGCTATAGATGGGCTTGGGGCCCCCGCACTATAGCCCTCTGACTCAGCTTCGAGTTGATATATTGTGGGCCCCGTGGGACGACCCATGCCACCCACGAACGTCCATTTGAAGCCCAAGTGCCCAAGCCCACCCTATCAAATGCATGGGCCTAAACATGGGTTTTTGGGCCCAAAGACAAATCGCTATAGATGGGCTTGATGGCCCGCACTATAGCCCTCTGAGTCAGCTTCGATTTGATATATTGTGGGCCCCGTGGGTCAACCGACGCCGCCACGAACGTCCATTTGGAGCCCAAGTGCGCAAGCCCACAATCAAATCCATGGGCCTAAATTTAGGTTTTTGGGCCCGAAAACATGGGTTTTTGGGCCCGAAGATAAATCGCTACAGACGCAGTTCTAGCGCCTATTATAGCCCTCTGAGTCAGCTTCGATTTGATATATTATGGGCCCCGTGGGTCAACCAATGCCGCCATGAACGTCCATTTGAACCCTAAGTGTGCAAGCCCACTCTATCAAATCCATGGGCCTAACATGGGTTTTTGGGCCCAAAGATAAATCGCTATAGATGGGCTTTAGGGCCCGCACTATAGCCCTCTGAGTCAGATTCGATTTGATATATTGTGGGCCCCGTGGGTCAACCGACGCCGCCATGAACGTCCATTTGAAGCCCAAGTGCGCAAGCCCACAATCAAATCCATGGGCCTAAACTTAGGTTTTTGGGCCCGAAAACATGGCTTTTGGGCCCGAAGATAAATCGCTACAGACGCAGTTTGTAGCGCCCATTATAGCCCTCTGAGTCAGCTTCGATTTGATATATTATGGGCCCCGTGGGTCAACCGATGCCGCCACGAACGATCATTTGAAGCCCAAGTGCGCAAGCCCACTCTATCAAATCCATGGGCCTAAACATGGGTTTCTGGGCCCAAAGATAAATCGCTATAGATGGGCTTTGGAGGCCCGCACTATAGCCCTCTGAGTCAGCTTTGATTTGATATATTGTGGGCCCCGTGGGTCGACCCACGCCGCCACGAACGTCCATTTGAAGCCCAAGTGCCGAAGCCCACTCTATCAAATCCATGGGCCTAAACATGGGTTTTTGGGCCCAAAGATAAATCGCTATAGATGGGCTTTGGGGCCCGCACTACAGCCCTCTGAGTCAGCTTCGATTTCATATATTGTGGGCCCCGTGGGTCGACCCACGCCGCCACGAACGTCCATTGAAGCCCAAGTGCCGAAGCCCACTCTATCAAATCCATGGGCCTAAACATGGGTTTTGGACCCAAAGATAAATCGCTATAGATGGGCCTTTGGGGCCCGCACTATAGCCCTCTGACTCAGCTTTCGAGTTGATATATTGTGGGCCCCGTGGGACGACCCATGCCGCCACGAACGTCCATTTGAAGCCCAAGTGCCCAAGCCCACCCTATCAAATGCATGGGCCTAAACATGGGGTTTTTGGGCCCTAAAGACAAATCGCTATAGATGGGCTTTGGGGCCCGCACTATAGCCCTCTGACTCAGCTTCGAGATGATATATTGTGGGCCCTGTGGGATGACCCATGCCGCCACGAACGTCCATTTGAAGCCCAAGTGCGCAAGCCCACTCTATCAAATCCATGGGCCTAAACATGGGTTTTTGGACCCAAAGAATAAATCGCTATAGATGGGCTTGATGGCCCGCACTATAGCCCTCTGAGTCAGCTTCGATTTGATATATTGTGGGCCCCGTGGGTCAACCGACGCCGCCACGAACGTCCATTTGAAGCCCAAGTGCGCAAGCCCACAATCAAATCCATGGGCCTAAACTTAGGTTTTTGGGCCCGAAAACATGGGTTTTTGGGCCCGAAGATAAATCGCTACAGACGCAGTTTGTAGCGCCTATTATAGCCCTCTGAGTCAGCTTCGATTTGATATATTATGGGCCCCGTGGGTCAACCGATGCCGCCACGAACGATCATTTGAAGCCCAAGTGCGCAAAGCCCACTCTATCAAATCCATGGGCCTAAACATGGTTTTTGGGCCCAAAGATAAATCGCTATAGATGGGCTTTGGGGCCCGCACTATAGCCCTCTGAGTCAGCTTTGATTTGATATATTGGGGGCCCCGTGGGTCGACCCACGCCGCCACGAACGTCCATTTGAAGCCCAAGTGCCGAAGCCCACTCTATCAAATCCATGGGCCTAAACATGGGTTTTTGGGCCCAAAGATAAATCGCTATAGATGGGCTTTGGGGCCCCGCACTATAGCCCTCTAAGTCAGCTTTGATTTGATATATTGTGGCCCCGTGGGTCGACCCACGCCGCCACGAACGTCCATTTGAAGCCCAAGTGCCGAAGCCCACTCTATCAAATCCATAGGCCTAAACATGGGTTTTTGGGCCCAAAGCTAAAATTGCTATAGATGGGCTTTGGGGCCCGCACTACAGCCCTCTGAGTCAGCTTCGATTTGATATATTGTGGGCCCCGTGGGTCGACCCACGCCGCCACGAACGTCCATTTGAAGCCCAAGTGCCGAAGCCCACTCTATCAAATCCATGGGCCTAAACATGGGTTTTTGGACCCAAAGATAAATCGCTATAGATGGGCTTTGGGGCCCGCACTATAGCCCTCTGACTCAGCTTCGAGTTGATATATTGTGGGGCCCCGTGGGACGACCCATGCCGCCACGAACGTCCATTTGAAGCCCACGTGCCCAAGCCCACCCTATCAAATGCATGGGCCTAAACATGGGTTTTTGGGCCCAAAGACAAATCGCTATAGATGGGCTTTGGGGCCCGCACTATAGCCCTCTGACTCAGCTTCGAGATGATATATTGTGGGCCCCCGTGGGATGACCCATGCCGCCACGAACGTCCATTTGAAGCCCAAGTGCCCAAGCCCACCCTATCAAATGCATGGGCCTAAACATGGGTTTTTGGGCCCAAAGACAAATCGCTATAGATGGGCTTGATGGCCCGCACTATAGCCCTCTGAGTCAGCTTCGATTTGATATATTGTGGGCCCCGTGGGTCAACCGACGCCGCCACGAACGTCCATTTGGAGCCCAAGTGCGCAAGCCCACAATCAATCCATGGGCCTAAATTTAGGTTTTTGGGCTCGAAAACATGGGTTTTGGGCCCGAAAACATGGGTTTTTGGGCCCGAAGATAAACGCTACAGATGCAGTTTCTAGCGCCTATTATAGCCCTCTGAGTCAGCTTCGATTTGATATATTATGGGCCCCGTGGGTCAACCAATGCCGCCACGCAACGTCCATTTGAACCCTAAGTGCGCAAGCCCACTCTATCAAATCCATGGGCCTAAACATGGGTTTTTGGGCCCAAAGATAAATCGCTATAGATGGGCTTTAGGGCCCGCACTATAGCCCTCTGAGTCAGATTCGATTTGATATATTGTGGGCCCCGTGGGTCAACCGACACCGCCACGAACGTCCATTTGAAGCCCAAGTGCGCAAGCCCACAATCAAATCCATGGCCTAAACTTAGGTTTTTGGGCCCAAAAACATGGGTTTTTGGGCCCGAAGACAAATCGCTACAGACGCAGTTTGTAGCGCCCATTATAGCCCTCTGAGTCAGCTTCGATTTGATATATTATGGGCCCCGTGGGTCCAACCGATGCCGCCACGAACGATCATTTGAAGCCCAAGTGCGCAAGCCCACTCTATCAAATCCATGGGCCTAAAACATGGGTTTCTGGGCCCAAAGATAAATCGCTATAGATGGGCTTTGGGGCCCGCACTATAGCCCTCTGAGTCAGCTTTGATTTGATATATTGTGGGCCCCGTGGGTCGACCCACGCCGCCACGAACGTCCATTTGAAGCCCAAGTGCCGAAGCCCACTCTATCAAATCCATGGGCCTAAACATGGGTTTTTGGCCCAAAGATAAATCGCTATAGATGGCTTTGGGGCTCGTACTACAGCCCTCTGAGTCAGCTTCGATTTGATATATTGTGGGCCCCGTGGTCGACCCACGCCGCCATGAACGTCCATTTGAAGCCCAAGTGCCGAAGCCCAGTCTATCAAATCCATGGGCCTAAACATGGGTTTTTGGGCCAAAGATAAATCGCTATAGATGGGCTTTAGGGCCCGCACTATAGCCCTCTGAGTCAGCTTCGATTTGATATATTGTGGGCCTCGTGGGTGAACCGACGTCGCCACGAAGTCCATTTGAAGCCCAAGTGCGCAAGCCCACTCTATCAAATCCATGGGCCTAAACATGGGTTTTTGGACCCCAAAGATAAATCGCTATAGATGGGCTTGATGGCCCGCACTATAGCCCTCTGTGTCAGCTTCGATTTGATATATTGTGGGCACCGGGGTCAACCGACGCCGCCACGAACGTCCATTTGAAGCCCAAGTGCGCAAGCCCACAATCAAATCCATGGGCCTAAACTTAGGTTTTTGGGCCCGAAAACATGGGTTTTTGGGCCCGAAGATAAATCGCTACAGACGCAGTTTGTAGCGCCATTATAGCCCTCTGAGTCAGCTTCGATTTGATATATTATGGGCCCCGTGGGTCAACCGATGCCGCCGACGAACGATCATTTGAAGCCCAAGTGCGCAAGCCCACTCTATCAAATCCATGGGCCTAAACATGGGTTTCTGGGCCCAAAGATAAATCGCTATAGATGGGCTTTGGGGCCCGCACTATAGCCCTCTGAGTCAGCTTTGATTTGATATATTGTGGGCCCCGTGGGTCGACCCACGCCGCCACGAACGTCCATTTGAAGCCCAAGTGCCGAAGCCACTCTATCAAATCCATGGGCCTAAAAACATGGGTTTTTGGGCCCAAAGATAAATCGCTATAGATGGGCTTTGGGGTCGCACTATAGCCCTCTGAGTCAGCTTCGATTTGATATATTGTGGGCCCCGTGGGTCAACCGACGCCGCCACGAACGTCCATTTGGAGCCCAAGTGCGCAAGCCCACAATCAAATCCATGGGCCTAAATTTAGGTTTTTGGGCCCAAAGATAAATCGCTATAGATGGGCTTTGGGGCCCGCACTATAGCCCTCTGAGTCAGCTTCGATTTGATATATTGTGGGCCTCGTGGGTGAACCGACGTCGCCACGAACGTCCATTTGAAGCCCAAGTGCGCAAGCCCACTCTATCAAATCCATGGGCCTAAACATGGGTTTTTGGTCCCAAAGATAAATTGCTATAGATGGGCTTGATGGCCCGCACTATAGCCCTCTGAGTCAGCTTCGATTTGATATATTGTTGGCCCCGTGGGTCAACCGACGCCGCCACGAACGTCCATTTGAAGCCCAAGTGCGCAAGCCCACAATCAAATCCATGGGCCTAAACTTAGGTTTTTGGGCCCGAAAACATGGGTTTTTGGGCCCGAAGATAAATCGCTACAGACGCAGTTTGTAGCGCCCATTATAGCCCTCTGAGTCAGCTTCGATTTGATATATTATGGGCCCCGTGGGTCAACCGATGCCGCCACGAACGATCATTTGAAGCCCAAGTGCGCAAGCCCACTCTATCAAATCCATGGGCCTAAACATGGGTTTCTGGGCCCAAAGATAAATCGCTATAGATGGGCTTTGGGGCCCGCACTATAGCCCTCTGAGTCAGCTTTGATTTGATATATTGTGGGCCCCGTGGGTCGACCCACGCCGCCACGAACGTCCATTTGAAGCCCAAGTGCCGAAGCCCACTCTATCAAATCCATGGGCCTAAACATGGGTTTTTGGGCCCAAAGATAAATCGCCATAGATGGGCTTTGGGGCCCGCACTACAGCCCTCTGAGTCAGCTTCGATTTGATATATTGTGGGCCCCGTGGGTCGACCCACGCCGCCACGAACGTCCATTTGAAGCCCAAGTGCCGAAGCCCACTCTATCAAATCCATGGGCCTAAACATGGGTTTTTGGGCCCAAAGATAAATCGCTATAGATGGGCTTTGGGCCCGCACTATAGCCCTCTGAGTCAGCTTCGATTTGATATATTGTGGGCCTCGTGGGTGAACCGACGTCGCCACGAACGTCCATTTGAAGCCCAAGTGCGCAAGCCCACTCTATCAAATCCATGGGCCTAAACATGGGTTTTTGGACCCAAAGATAAATCGCTATAGATGGGCTTGATGGCCCGCACTATAGCCCTCTGAGTCAGCTTCGATTTGATATATTGTGGGCCCCGTGGGTCAACCGACGCCGCCACGAACGTCCATTTGAAGCCCAAGTGCGCAAGCCCACAATCAAATCCATGGGCCTAAACTTAGGTTTTTGGGCCCGAAAACATGGCTTTTTGGGCCCGAAGATAAATCGCTACAGACGCAGTTTGTAGCGCCCATTATAGCCCTCTGAGTCAGCTTCGATTTGATATATTATGGGCCCCGTGGGTCAACCGATGCCGCCACGAACGATCATTTGAAGCCCAAGTGCGCAAGCCCACTCTATCAAATCCATGGGCCTAAACATGGGTTTTTGGGCCCAAAGATAAATCGCTATAGATGGGCTTTGGGGCCCGCACTATAGCCCTCTAAGTCAGCTTTGATTTGATATATTGTGGGCCCCGTGGGTCGACCCACGCCGCCACGAACGTCCATTTGAAGCCCAAGTGCCGAAGCCCACTCTATCAAATCCATGGGCCTAAACATGGGTTTTTGGGCCCAAAGATAAATCGCTATAGATGGGCTTTGGGGCCCGCACTATAGCCCTCTGAGTCAGCTTCGATTTGATATATTGTGGGCCCCGTGGGTCGACCCACGCCGCCACGAACGTCCATTTGAAGCCCAAGTGCCGAAGCCCACTCTATCAAATCCATGGGCCTAAACATGGGTTTTTGGACCCAAAGATAAATCGCTATAGATGGGCTTTGGGGCCCGCACTATAGCCCTCTGACTCAGCTTCGAGTTGATATATTGTGGGCCCCGTGGGACGACCAATGCCGACACGAACGTCCATTTGAAGCCCAAGTGCCCAAGCCCACCCTATCAAATGCATGGGCCTAAACATGGGTTTTTGGGCCCAAAGACAAATCGCTATAGATGGGCTTGATGGCCCGCACTATAGCCCTCTAAGTCAGCTTCGATTTGATATATTATGGGCCCCGTGGGTCAACCGACGCCGCCACGAACGTCCATTTGGAGCCCAAGTGCGCAAGCCCACAATCAAATCCATGGGCCTAAATTTAGGTTTTTGGGCCCGAAAACATGGGTTTTTGGGCCCGAAGATAAATCGCTACAGACGCAGTTTCTAGCGCCTATTATAGCCCTCTGAGTCAGCTTCGATTTGATATATTATGGGCCCCGTGGGTCAACCAATGCCGCCACGAACGTCCATTTGAACCCTAAGTGCGCAAGCCCACTCTATCAAATCCATGGGCCTAAACATGGGTTTTTGGGCCCAAAGATAAATCGCTATAGATGGGCTTTGGGGCCCGCACTATAGCCCTCTGAGTCAGCTTCGATTTGATATATTGTGGGCCCCGTGGGTCGACCCACGCCGCCACGAACGTCCATTTGAAGCCCAAGTGCCGAAGCCCACTCTATCAAATCCATGGGCCTAAACATGGGTTTTTGGGCCCAAAGATAAATCGCTATAGATGGGCTTTGGGGCCCGCACTACAGCCCTCTGAGTCAGCTTCGATTTGATATATTGTGGGCCCCGTGGGTCGACCCACGCCGCCACGAACGTCCATTTGAAGCCCAAGTGCCGAAGCCCACTCTATCAAATCCATGGGCCTAAACATGGGTTTTTGGACCCAAAGATAAATCGCTATAGATGGGCTTTGGGGCCCGCACTATAGCCCTCTGACTCAGCTTCGAGTTGATATATTGTGGGCCCCGTGGGACGACCCATGCCGCCACGAACGTCCATTTGAAGCCCAAGTGCCCAAGCCCACCCTATCAAATGCATGGGCCTAAACATGGGTTTTTGGGCCCAAAGACAAATCGCTATAGATGGGCTTTGGGGCCCGCACTATAGCCCTCTGACTCAGCTTCGAGATGATATATTGTGGGGCCCCGTGGGATGACCCATGCCGCCACGAACGTCCATTTGAAGCCCAAGTGCCCAAGCCCACCCTATCAAATGCATGGGCCTAAACATGGGTTTTTGGGCCCAAAGACAAATCGCTATAGATGGGCTTGATGGCCCGCACTATAGCCCTCTGAGTCAGCTTCGATTTGATATATTGTGGGCCCCGTGGGTCAACCGATGCCGCCACGAACGTCCATTTGGAGCCCAAGTGCGCAAGCCCACAATCAAATCCATGGGCCTAAATTTAGGTTTTTGGGCTCGAAAACATGGGTTTTTAGGCCCGAAAACATGGGTTTTTGGGCCCGAAGATAAATCGCTACAGATGCAGTTTCTAGCGCCTATTATAGCCCTCTGAGTCAGCTTCGATTTGATATATTATGGGCCCCGTGGGTCAACCAATGCCGCCACGAACGTCCATTTGAACCCTAAGTGCGCAAGCCCACTCTATCAAATCCATGGGCCTAAACATGGGTTTTTGGGCCCAAAGATAAATCGCTATAGATGGGCTTTAGGGCCCGCACTATAGCCCTCTGAGTCAGATTCGATTTGATATATTGTGGGCCCCGTGGGTCAACCGACACCGCCACGAACGTCCATTTGAAGCCCAAGTGCGCAAGCCCACAATCAAATCCATGGGCCTAAACTTAGGTTTTTGGGCCCAAAAACATGGGTTTTTGGGCCCGAAGACAAATCGCTACAGACGCAGTTTGTAGCGCCCATTATAGCCCTCTGAGTCAGCTTCGATTTGATATATTATGGGCCCCGTGGGTCAACCGATGCCGCCACGAACGATCATTTGAAGCCCAAGTGCGCAAGCCCACTCTATCAAATCCATGGGCCTAAACATGGGTTTCTGGGCCCAAAGATAAATCGCTATAGATGGGCTTTGGGGCCCGCACTATAGCCCTCTGAGTCAGCTTTGATTTGATATATTGTGGGCCCCGTGGGTCGACCCACGCCGCCACGAACGTCCATTTGAAGCCCAAGTGCCGAAGCCCACTCTATCAAATCCATGGGCCTAAACATGGGTTTTTGGGCCCAAAGATAAATCGCTATAGATGGGCTTTGGGGCTCGCACTACAGCCCTCTGAGTCAGCTTCGATTTGATATATTGTGGGCCCCGTGGGTCGACCCACGCCGCCATGAACGTCCATTTGAAGCCCAAGTGCCGAAGCCCAGTCTATCAAATCCATGGGCCTAAACATGGGTTTTTGGGCCCAAAGATAAATCGCTATAGATGGGCTTTAGGGCCCGCACTATAGCCCTCTGAGTCAGCTTCGATTTGATATATTGTGGGCCTCGTGGGTGAACCGACGTCGCCACGAACGTCCATTTGAAGCCCAAGTGCGCAAGCCCACTCTATCAAATCCATGGGCCTAAACATGGGTTTTTGGACCCAAAGATAAATCGCTATAGATGGGCTTGATGGCCCGCACTATAGCCCTCTGAGTCAGCTTCGATTTGATATATTGTGGGCACCGTGGGTCAACCGACGCCGCCACGAACGTCCATTTGAAGCCCAAGTGCGCAAGCCCACAATCAAATCCATGGGCCTAAACTTAGGTTTTTGGGCCCGAAAACATGGGTTTTTGGGCCCGAAGATAAATCGCTACAGACGTAGTTTGTAGCGCCCATTATAGCCCTCTGAGTCAGCTTCGATTTGATATATTATGGGCCCCGTGGGTCAACCGATGCCGCCACGAACGATCATTTGAAGCCCAAGTGCGCAAGCCCACTCTATCAAATCCATGGGCCTAAACATGGGTTTCTGGGCCCAAAGATAAATCGCTATAGATGGGCTTTGGGGCCCGCACTATAGCCCTCTGAGTCAGCTTTGATTTGATATATTGTGGGCCCCGTGGGTCGACCCACGCCGCCACGAACGTCCATTTGAAGCCCAAGTGCCGAAGCCCACTCTATCAAATCCATGGGCCTAAACATGGGTTTTTGGGCCCAAAGATAAATCGCTATAGATGGGCTTTGGGGCTCGCACTACAGCCCTCTGAGTCAGCTTCGATTTGATATATTGTGGGCCCCGTGGGTCGACCCACGCCGCCATGAACGTCCATTTGAAGCCCAAGTGCCGAAGCCCACTCTATCAAATCCATGGGCCTAAACATGGGTTTTTGGGCCCAAAGATAAATCGCTATAGATGGGCTTTAGGGCCCGCACTATAGCCCTCTGAGTCAGCTTCGATTTGATATATTGTGGGCCTCGTGGGTGAACCGACGTCGCCACGAACGTCCATTTGAAGCCCAAGTGCGCAAGCCCACTCTATCAAATCCATGGGCCTAAACATGGGTTTTTGGTCCCAAAGATAAATCGCTATAGATGGGCTTGATGGCCCGCACTATAGCCCTCTGAGTCAGCTTCGATTTGATATATTGTTGGCCCCGTGGGTCAACCGACGCCGCCACGAACGTCCATTTGAAGCCCAAGTGCGCAAGCCCACAATCAAATCCATGGGCCTAAACTTAGGTTTTTGGGCCCAAAAACATGGGTTTTTGGGCCCGAAGATAAATCGCTACAGACGCAGTTTGTAGCGCCCATTATAGCCCTCTGAGTCAGCTTCGATTTGATATATTATGGGCCCCGTGGGTCAACCGATGCCGCCACGAACGATCATTTGAAGCCCAAGTGCGCAAGCCCACTCTATCAAATCCATGGGCCTAAACATGGGTTTCTGGGCCCAAAGATAAATCGCTATAGATGGGCTTTGGGGCCCGCACTATAGCCCTCTGAGTCAGCTTTGATTTGATATATTGTGGGCCCCGTGGGTCGACCCACGCCGCCACGAACGTCCATTTGAAGCCCAAGTGCCGAAGCCCACTCTATCAAATCCATGGGCCTAAACATGGGTTTTTGGGCCCAAAGATAAATCGCCATAGATGGGCTTTGGGGCCCGCACTACAGCCCTCTGAGTCAGCTTCGATTTGATATATTGTGGGCCCCGTGGGTCGACCCACGCCGCCACGAACGTCCATTTGAAGCCCAAGTGCCGAAGCCCACTCTATCAAATCCATGGGCCTAAACATGGGTTTTTGGGCCCAAAGATAAATCGCTATAGATGGGCTTTGGGCCCGCACTATAGCCCTCTGAGTCAGCTTCGATTTGATATATTGTGGGCCTCGTGGGTGAACCGACATCGCCACGAACGTCCATTTGAAGCCCAAGTGCGCAAGCCCACTCTATCAAATCCATGGGCCTAAACATGGGTTTTTGGACCCAAAGATAAATCGCTATAGATGGGCTTGATGGCCCGCACTATAGCCCTCTGAGTCAGCTTCGATTTGATATATTGTGGGCCCCGTGGGTCAACCGACGCCGCCACGAACGTCCATTTGAAGCCCAAGTGCGCAAGCCCACAATCAAATCCATGGGCCTAAACTTAGGTTTTTGGGCCCGAAAACATGGCTTTTTGGGCCCGAAGATAAATCGCTACAGACGCAGTTTGTAGCGCCCATTATAGCCCTCTGAGTCAGCTTCGATTTGATATATTATGGGCCCCGTGGGTCAACCGATGCCGCCACGAACGATCATTTGAAGCCCAAGTGCGCAAGCCCACTCTATCAAATCCATGGGCCTAAACATGGGTTTTTGGGCCCAAAGATAAATCGCTATAGATGGGCTTTGGGGCCCGCACTATAGCCCTCTAAGTCAGCTTTGATTTGATATATTGTGGGCCCCGTGGGTCGACCCACGCCGCCACGAACGTCCATTTGAAGCCCAAGTGCCGAAGCCCACTCTATCAAATCCATGGGCCTAAACATGGGTTTTTGGGCCCAAAGATAAATCGCTATAGATGGGCTTTGGGGCCCGCACTATAGCCCTCTGAGTCAGCTTCGATTTGATATATTGTGGGCCCCGTGGGTCGACCCACGCCGCCACGAACGTCCATTTGAAGCCCAAGTGCCGAAGCCCACTCTATCAAATCCATGGGCCTAAACATGGGTTTTTGGACCCAAAGATAAATCGCTATAGATGGGCTTTGGGGCCCGCACTATAGCCCTCTGACTCAGCTTCGAGTTGATATATTGTGGGCCCCGTGGGACGACCAATGCCGACACGAACGTCCATTTGAAGCCCAAGTGCCCAAGCCCACCCTATCAAATGCATGGGCCTAAACATGGGTTTTTGGGCCCAAAGACAAATCGCTATAGATGGGCTTGATGGCCCGCACTATAGCCCTCTAAGTCAGCTTCGATTTGATATATTATGGGCCCCGTGGGTCAACCGACGCCGCCACGAACGTCCATTTGGAGCCCAAGTGCGCAAGCCCACAATCAAATCCATGGGCCTAAATTTAGGTTTTTGGGCCCGAAAACATGGGTTTTTGGGCCCGAAGATAAATCGCTACAGACGCAGTTTCTAGCGCCTATTATAGCCCTCTCAGTCAGCTTCGATTTGATATATTATGGGCCCCGTGGGTCAACCAATGCCGCCACGAACGTCCATTTGAACCCTAAGTGCGCAAGCCCACTCTATCAAATCCATGGGCCTAAACATGGGTTTTTGGGCCCATAGATAAATCGCTATAGATGGGCTTTGGGGCCCGCACTATAGCCCTCTGAGTCAGCTTCGATTTGATATATTGTGGGCCCCGTGGGTCGACCCACGCCGCCACGAACGTCCATTTGAAGCCCAAGTGCCGAAGCCCACTCTATCAAATCCATGGGCCTAAACATGGGTTTTTGGGCCCAAAGATAAATCGCTATAGATGGGCTTTGGGGCCCGCACTACAGCCCTCTGAGTCAGCTTCGATTTGATATATTGTGGGCCCCGTGGGTCGACCCACGCCGCCACGAACGTCCATTTGAAGCCCAAGTGCCGAAGCCCACTCTATCAAATCCATGGGCCTAAACATGGGTTTTTGGACCCAAAGATAAATCGCTATAGATGGGCTTTGGGGCCCGCACTATAGCCCTCTGACTCAGCTTCGAGTTGATATATTGTGGGCCCCGTGGGACGACCCATGCCGCCACGAACGTCCATTTGAAGCCCAAGTGCCCAAGCCCACCCTATCAAATGCATGGGCCTAAACATGGGTTTTTGGGCCCAAAGACAAATCGCTATAGATGGGCTTTGGGGCCCGCACTATAGCCCTCTGACTCAGCTTCGAGATGATATATTGTGGGCCCCGTGGGATGACCCATGCCGCCACGAACGTCCATTTGAAGCCCAAGTTCCCAAGCCCACCCTATCAAATGCATGGGCCTAAACATGGGTTTTTGGGCCCAAAGACAAATCGCTATAGATGGGCTTGATGGCCCGCACTATAGCCCTCTGAGTCAGCTTCGATTTGATATATTGTGGGCCCCGTGGGTCAACCGATGCCGCCACGAACGTCCATTTGGAGCCCAAGTGCGCAAGCCCACAATCAAATCCATGGGCCTAAATTTAGGTTTTTGGGCTCGAAAACATGGGTTTTTAGGCCCGAAAACATGGGTTTTTGGGCCCGAAGATAAATCGCTACAGATGCAGTTTCTAGCGCCTATTATAGCCCTCTGAGTCAGCTTCGATTTGATATATTATGGGCCCCGTGGGTCAACCAATGCCGCCACGAACGTCCATTTGAACCCTAAGTGCGCAAGCCCACTCTATCAAATCCATGGGCCTAAACATGGGTTTTTGGGCCCAAAGATAAATCGCTATAGATGGGCTTTAGGGCCCGCACTATAGCCCTCTGAGTCAGATTCGATTTGATATATTGTGGGCCCCCGTGGGTCAACCGACACCGCCACGAACGTCCATTTGAAGCCCAAGTGCGCAAGCCCACAATCAAATCCATGGGCCTAAACTTAGGTTTTTGGGCCCAAAAACATGGGTTTTTGGGCCCGAAGACAAATCGCTACAGACGCAGTTTGTAGCGCCCATTATAGCCCTCTGAGTCAGCTTCGATTTGATATATTATGGGCCCCGTGGGTCAACCGATGCCGCCACGAACGATCATTTGAAGCCCAAGTGCGCAAGCCCACTCTATCAAATCCATGGGCCTAAACATGGGTTTCTGGGCCCAAAGATAAATCGCTATAGATGGGCTTTGGGGCCCGCACTATAGCCCTCTGAGTCAGCTTTGATTTGATATATTGTGGGCCCCGTGGGTCGACCCACGCCGCCACGAACGTCCATTTGAAGCCCAAGTGCCGAAGCCCACTCTATCAAATCCATGGGCCTAAACATGGGTTTTTGGGCCCAAAGATAAATCGCTATAGATGGGCTTTGGGGCTCGCACTACAGCCCTCTGAGTCAGCTTCGATTTGATATATTGTGGGCCCCGTGGGTCGACCCACGCCGCCATGAACGTCCATTTGAAGCCCAAGTGCCGAAGCCCAGTCTATCAAATCCATGGGCCTAAACATGGGTTTTTGGGCCCAAAGATAAATCGCTATAGATGGGCTTTAGGGCCCGCACTATAGCCCTCTGAGTCAGCTTCGATTTGATATATTGTGGGCCTCGTGGGTGAACCGACGTCGCCACGAACGTCCATTTGAAGCCCAAGTGCGCAAGCCCACTCTATCAAATCCATGGGCCTAAACATGGGTTTTTGGACCCAAAGATAAATCGCTATAGATGGGCTTGATGGCCCGCACTATAGCCCTCTGAGTCAGCTTCGATTTGATATATTGTGGGCACCGTGGGTCAACCGACGCCCGCCACGAACGTCCATTTGAAGCCCAAGTGCGCAAGCCCACAATCAAATCCATGGGCCTAAACTTAGGTTTTTGGGCCCGAAAACATGGGTTTTTGGGCCCGAAGATAAATCGCTACAGACGTAGTTTGTAGCGCCCATTATAGCCCTCTGAGTCAGCTTCGATTTGATATATTATGGGCCCCGTGGGTCAACCGATGCCGCCACGAACGATCATTTGAAGCCCAAGTGCGCAAGCCCACTCTATCAAATCCATGGGCCTAAACATGGGTTTCTGGGCCCAAAGATAAATCGCTATAGATGGGCTTTGGGGCCCGCACTATAGCCCTCTGAGTCAGCTTTGATTTGATATATTGTGGGCCCCGTGGGTCGACCCACGCCGCCACGAACGTCCATTTGAAGCCCAAGTGCCGAAGCCCACTCTATCAAATCCATGGGCCTAAACATGGGTTTTTGGGCCCAAAGATAAATCGCTATAGATGGGCTTTGGGGCTCGCACTACAGCCCTCTGAGTCAGCTTCGATTTGATATATTGTGGGCCCCGTGGGTCGACCCACGCCGCCATGAACGTCCATTTGAAGCCCAAGTGCCGAAGCCCACTCTATCAAATCCATGGGCCTAAACATGGGTTTTTGGGCCCAAAGATAAATCGCTATAGATGGGCTTTAGGGCCCGCACTATAGCCCTCTGAGTCAGCTTCGATTTGATATATTGTGGGCCTCGTGGGTGAACCGACGTCGCCACGAACGTCCATTTGAAGCCCAAGTGCGCAAGCCCACTCTATCAAATCCATGGGCCTAAACATGGGTTTTTGGTCCCAAAGATAAATCGCTATAGATGGGCTTGATGGCCCGCACTATAGCCCTCTGAGTCAGCTTCGATTTGATATATTGTTGGCCCCGTGGGTCAACCGACGCCGCCACGAACGTCCATTTGAAGCCCAAGTGCGCAAGCCCACAATCAAATCCATGGGCCTAAACTTAGGTTTTTGGGCCCAAAAACATGGGTTTTTGGGCCCGAAGATAAATCGCTACAGACGCAGTTTGTAGCGCCCATTATAGCCCTCTGAGTCAGCTTCGATTTGATATATTATGGGGCCCCGTGGGTCAACCGATGCCGCCACGAACGATCATTTGAAGCCCAAGTGCGCAAGCCCACTCTATCAAATCCATGGGCCTAAACATGGGTTTCTGGGCCCAAAGATAAATCGCTATAGATGGGCTTTGGGGCCCGCACTATAGCCCTCTGAGTCAGCTTTGATTTGATATATTGTGGGCCCCGTGGGTCGACCCACGCCGCCACGAACGTCCATTTGAAGCCCAAGTGCCGAAGCCCACTCTATCAAATCCATGGGCCTAAACATGGGTTTTTGGGCCCAAAGATAAATCGCCATAGATGGGCTTTGGGGCCCGCACTACAGCCCTCTGAGTCAGCTTCGATTTGATATATTGTGGGCCCCGTGGGTCGACCCACGCCGCCACGAACGTCCATTTGAAGCCCAAGTGCCGAAGCCCACTCTATCAAATCCATGGGCCTAAACATGGGTTTTTGGGCCCAAAGATAAATCGCTATAGATGGGCTTTGGGCCCGCACTATAGCCCTCTGAGTCAGCTTCGATTTGATATATTGTGGGCCTCGTGGGTGAACCGACGTCGCCACGAACGTCCATTTGAAGCCCAAGTGCGCAAGCCCACTCTATCAAATCCATGGGCCTAAACATGGGTTTTTGGACCCAAAGATAAATCGCTATAGATGGGCTTGATGGCCCGCACTATAGCCCTCTGAGTCAGCTTCGATTTGATATATTGTGGGCCCCGTGGGTCAACCGACGCCGCCACGAACGTCCATTTGAAGCCCAAGTGCGCAAGCCCACAATCAAATCCATGGGCCTAAACTTAGGTTTTTGGGCCCGAAAACATGGCTTTTTGGGCCCGAAGATAAATCGCTACAGACGCAGTTTGTAGCGCCCATTATAGCCCTCTGAGTCAGCTTCGATTTGATATATTATGGGCCCCGTGGGTCAACCGATGCCGCCACGAACGATCATTTGAAGCCCAAGTGCGCAAGCCCACTCTATCAAATCCATGGGCCTAAACATGGGTTTTTGGGCCCAAAGATAAATCGCTATAGATGGGCTTTGGGGCCCGCACTATAGCCCTCTAAGTCAGCTTTGATTTGATATATTGTGGGCCCCGTGGGTCGACCCACGCCGCCACGAACGTCCATTTGAAGCCCAAGTGCCGAAGCCCACTCTATCAAATCCATGGGCCTAAACATGGGTTTTTGGGCCCAAAGATAAATCGCTATAGATGGGCTTTGGGGCCCGCACTATAGCCCTCTGAGTCAGCTTCGATTTGATATATTGTGGGCCCCGTGGGTCGACCCACGCCGCCACGAACGTCCATTTGAAGCCCAAGTGCCGAAGCCCACTCTATCAAATCCATGGGCCTAAACATGGGTTTTTGGACCCAAAGATAAATCGCTATAGATGGGCTTTGGGGCCCGCACTATAGCCCTCTGACTCAGCTTCGAGTTGATATATTGTGGGCCCCGTGGGACGACCAATGCCGACACGAACGTCCATTTGAAGCCCAAGTGCCCAAGCCCACCCTATCAAATGCATGGGCCTAAACATGGGTTTTTGGGCCCAAAGACAAATCGCTATAGATGGGCTTGATGGCCCGCACTATAGCCCTCTAAGTCAGCTTCGATTTGATATATTATGGGCCCCGTGGGTCAAACCGACGCCGCCACGAACGTCCATTTGGAGCCCAAGTGCGCAAGCCCACAATCAAATCCATGGGCCTAAATTTAGGTTTTTGGGCCCGAAAACATGGGTTTTTGGGCCCGAAGATAAATCGCTACAGACGCAGTTTCTAGCGCCTATTATAGCCCTCTGAGTCAGCTTCGATTTGATATATTATGGGCCCCGTGGGTCAACCAATGCCGCCACGAACGTCCATTTGAACCCTAAGTGCGCAAGCCCACTCTATCAAATCCATGGGCCTAAACATGGGTTTTTGGGCCCAAAGATAAATCGCTATAGATGGGCTTTGGGGCCCGCACTATAGCCCTCTGAGTCAGCTTCGATTTGATATATTGTGGGCCCCGTGGGTCGACCCACGCCGCCACGAACGTCCATTTGAAGCCCAAGTGCCGAAGCCCACTCTATCAAATCCATGGGCCTAAACATGGGTTTTTGGGCCCAAAGATAAATCGCTATAGATGGGCTTTGGGGCCCGCACTACAGCCCTCTGAGTCAGCTTCGATTTGATATATTGTGGGCCCCGTGGGTCGACCCACGCCGCCACGAACGTCCATTTGAAGCCCAAGTGCCGAAGCCCACTCTATCAAATCCATGGGCCTAAACATGGGTTTTTGGACCCAAAGATAAATCGCTATAGATGGGCTTTGGGGCCCGCACTATAGCCCCTCTGACTCAGCTTCGAGTTGATATATTGTGGGCCCCGTGGGACGACCCATGCCGCCACGAACGTCCATTTGAAGCCCAAGTGCCCAAGCCCACCCTATCAAATGCATGGGCCTAAACATGGGTTTTTGGGCCCAAAGACAAATCGCTATAGATGGGCTTTGGGGCCCGCACTATAGCCCTCTGACTCAGCTTCGAGATGATATATTGTGGGCCCCGTGGGATGACCCATGCCGCCACGAACGTCCATTTGAAGCCCAAGTGCCCAAGCCCACCCTATCAAATGCATGGGCCTAAACATGGGTTTTTGGGCCCAAAGACAAATCGCTATAGATGGGCTTGATGGCCCGCACTATAGCCCTCTGAGTCAGCTTCGATTTGATATATTGTGGGCCCCCGTGGGTCAACCGATGCCGCCACGAACGTCCATTTGGAGCCCAAGTGCGCAAGCCCACAATCAAATCCATGGGCCTAAATTTAGGTTTTTGGGCTCGAAAACATGGGTTTTTAGGCCCGAAAACATGGGTTTTTGGGCCCGAAGATAAATCGCTACAGATGCAGTTTCTAGCGCCTATTATAGCCCTCTGAGTCAGCTTCGATTTGATATATTATGGGCCCCGTGGGTCAACCAATGCCGCCACGAACGTCCATTTGAACCCTAAGTGCGCAAGCCCACTCTATCAAATCCATGGGCCTAAACATGGGTTTTTGGGCCCAAAGATAAATCGCTATAGATGGGCTTTAGGGCCCGCACTATAGCCCTCTGAGTCAGATTCGATTTGATATATTGTGGGCCCCGTGGGTCAACCGACACCGCCACGAACGTCCATTTGAAGCCCAAGTGCGCAAGCCCACAATCAAATCCATGGGCCTAAACTTAGGTTTTTGGGCCCAAAAACATGGGTTTTTGGGCCCGAAGATAAATCGCTACAGACGCAGTTTGTAGCGCCCATTATAGCCCTCTGAGTTAGCTTCGATTTGATATATTATGGGCCCCGTGGGTCAACCGATGCCGCCACGAACGATCATTTGAAGCCCAAGTGCGCAAGCCCACTCTATCAAATCCATGGGCCTAAACATGGGTTTCTGGGCCCAAAGATAAATCGCTATAGATGGGCTTTGGGGCCCGCACTATAGCCCTCTGAGTCAGCTTTGATTTGATATATTGTGGGCCCCGTGGGTCGACCCACGCCGCCACGAACGTCCATTTGAAGCCCAAGTGCCGAAGCCCACTCTATCAAATCCATGGGCCTAAACATGGGTTTTTGGGCCCAAAGATAAATCGCTATAGATGGGCTTTGGGGCTCGCACTACAGCCCTCTGAGTCAGCTTCGATTTGATATATTGTGGGCCCCGTGGGTCGACCCACGCCGCCATGAACGTCCATTTGAAGCCCAAGTGCCGAAGCCCACTCTATCAAATCCATGGGCCTAAACATGGGTTTTTGGGCCCAAAGATAAATCGCTATAGATGGGCTTTAGGGCCCGCACTATAGCCCTCTGAGTCAGCTTCGATTTGATATATTGTGGTCCTCGTGGGTGAACCGACGTCGCCACGAACGTCCATTTGAAGCCCAAGTGCGCAAGCCCACTCTATCAAATCCATGGGCCTAAACATGGGTTTTTGGACCCAAAGATAAATCGCTATAGATGGGCTTGATGGCCCGCACTATAGCCCTCTGAGTCAGCTTCGATTTGATATATTGTGGGCACCGTGGGTCAACCGACGCCGCCACGAACGTCCATTTGAAGCCCAAGTGCGCAAGCCCACAATCAAATCCATGGGCCTAAACTTAGGTTTTTGGGCCCGAAAACATGGCTTTTTGGGCCCGAAGATAAATCGCTACAGACGCAGTTTGTAGCGCCCATTATAGCCCTCTGAGTCAGCTTCGATTTGATATATTATGGGCCCCGTGGGTCAACCGATGCCGCCACGAACGATCATTTGAAGCCCAAGTGCGCAAGCCCACTCTATCAAATCCATGGGCCTAAACATGGGTTTCTGGGCCCAAAGATAAATCGCTATAGATGGGCTTTGGGGCCCGCACTATAGCCCTCTGAGTCAGCTTTGATTTGATATATTGTGGGCCCCGTGGGTCGACCCACGCCGCCACGAACGTCCATTTGAAGCCCAAGTGCCGAAGCCCACTCTATCAAATCCATGGGCCTAAACATGGGTTTTTGGGCCCAAAGATAAATCGCTATAGATGGGCTTTGGGGCTCGCACTACAGCCCTCTGAGTCAGCTTCGATTTGATATATTGTGGGCCCCGTGGGTCGACCCACGCCGCCATGAACGTCCATTTGAAGCCCAAGTGCCGAAGCCCACTCTATCAAATCCATGGGCCTAAACATGGGTTTTTGGGCCCAAAGATAAATCGCTATAGATGGGCTTTAGGGCCCGCACTATAGCCCTCTGAGTCAGCTTCGATTTGATATATTGTGGGCCTCGTGGGTGAACCGACGTCGCCACGAACGTCCATTTGAAGCCCAAGTGCGCAAGCCCACTCTATCAAATCCATGGGCCTAAACATGGGTTTTTGGACCCAAAGATAAATCGCTATAGATGGGCTTGATGGCCCGCACTATAGCCCTCTGAGTCAGCTTCGATTTGATATATTGTGGGCACCGTGGGTCAACCGACGCCGCCACGAACGTCCATTTGAAGCCCAAGTGCGCAAGCCCACAATCAAATCCATGGGCCTAAACTTAGGTTTTTGGGCCCGAAAACATGGCTTTTTGGGCCCGAAGATAAATCGCTACAGACGCAGTTTGTAGCGCCCATTATAGCCCTCTGAGTCAGCTTCGATTTGATATATTATGGGCCCCGTGGGTCAACCGATGCCGCCACGAACGATCATTTGAAGCCCAAGTGCGCAAGCCCACTCTATCAAATCCATGGGCCTAAACATGGGTTTCTGGGCCCAAAGATAAATCGCTATAGATGGGCTTTGGGGCCCGCACTATAGCCCTCTGAGTCAGCTTTGATTTGATATATTGTGGGCCCCGTGGGTCGACCCACGCCGCCACGAACGTCCATTTGAAGCCCAAGTGCCGAAGCCCACTCTATCAAATCCATGGGCCTAAACATGGGTTTTTGGGCCCAAAGATAAATCGCTATAGATGGGCTTTGGGGTCGCACTACAGCCCTCTGAGTCAGCTTCGATTTGATATATTGTGGGCCCCGTGGGTCGACCCACGCCGCCACGAACGTCCATTTGAAGCCCAAGTGCCGAAGCCCACTCTATCAAATCCATGGGCCTAAACATTGGTTTTTGGGCCCAAAGATAAATCGCTATAGATGGGCTTTGGGGCCCGCACTATAGCCCTCTGAGTCAGCTTCGATTTGATATATTGTGGGCCTCGTGGGTGAACCGACGTCGCCACGAACGTCCATTTGAAGCCCAAGTGCGCAAGCCCACTCTATCAAATCCATGGGCCTAAACATGGGTTTTTGGTCCCAAAGATAAATTGCTATAGATGGGCTTGATGGCCCGCACTATAGCCCTCTGAGTCAGCTTCGATTTGATATATTGTTGGCCCCGTGGGTCAACCGACGCCGCCACGAACGTCCATTTGAAGCCCAAGTGCGCAAGCCCACAATCAAATCCATGGGCCTAAACTTAGGTTTTTGGGCCCGAAAACATGGATTTTTGGGCCCGAAGATAAATCGCTACAGACGCAGTTTGTAGCGCCCATTATAGCCCTCTGAGTCAGCTTCGATTTGATATATTATGGGCCCCGTGGGTCAACCGATGCCGCCACGAACGATCATTTGAAGCCCAAGTGCGCAAGCCCACTCTATCAAATCCATGGGCCTAAACATGGGTTTCTGGGCCCAAAGATAAATCGCTATAGATGGGCTTTGGGGCCCGCACTATAGCCCTCTGAGTCAGCTTTGATTTGATATATTGTGGGCCCCGTGGGTCAACCCACGCCGCCACGAACGTCCATTTGAAGCCCAAGTGCCGAAGCCCACTCTATCAAATCCATGGGCCTAAACATGGGTTTTTGGGCCCAAAGATAAATCGCTATAGATGGGCTTTGGGGCCCGCACTATAGCCTCTGAGTCAGCTTCGATTTGATATATTGTGGGCCCCGTGGGTCGACCCACGCCGCCACGAACGTCCATTTGAAGCCCAAGTGCCGAAGCCCACTCTATCAAATCCATGGGCCTAAACATGGGTTTTTGGGCCCAAAGATAAATCGCTATAGATGGGCTTTGGGGCCCGCACTATAGCCCTCTGAGTCAGCTTCGATTTGATATATTGTGGGCCTCGTGGGTGAACCGACGTCGCCACGAACGTCCATTTGAAGCCCAAGTGCGCAAGCCCACTCTATCAAATCCATGGGCCTAAACATGGGTTTTTGGACCCAAAGATAAATCGCTATAGATGGGCTTGATGGCCCGCACTATATCCCTCTGAGTCAGCTTCGATTTGATATATTGTGGGCCCCGTGGGTCAACCGACGCCGCCACGAACGTCCATTTGAAGCCCAAGTGCGCAAGCCCACAATCAAATCCATGGGCCTAAACTTAGGTTTTTGGGCCCGAAAACATGGATTTTTGGGCCCGAAGATAAATCGCTACAGACGCAGTTTGTAGCGCCCATTATAGCCCTCTGAGTCAGCTTCGATTTGATATATTATGGGCCCCGTGGGTCAACCGATGCCGCCACGAACGATCATTTGAAGCCCAAGTGCGCAAGCCCACTCTATCAAATCCATGGGCCTAAACATGGGTTTCTGGGCCCAAAGATAAATCGCTATAGATGGGCTTTGGGGCCCGCACTATAGCCCTCTGAGTCAGCTTTGATTTGATATATTGTGGGCCCCGTGGGTCGACCCACGCCGCCACGAACGTCCATTTGAAGCCCAAGTGCCGAAGCCCACTCTATCAAATCCATGGGCCTAAACATGGGTTTTTGGGCCCAAAGATAAATCGCTATAGATGGGCTTTGGGGTCGCACTACAGCCCTCTGAGTCAGCTTCGATTTGATATATTGTGGGCCCCGTGGGTCGACCCACGCCGCCACGAACGTCCATTTGAAGCCCAAGTGCCGAAGCCCACTCTATCAAATCCATGGGCCTAAACATTGGTTTTTGGGCCCAAAGATAAATCGCTATAGATGGGCTTTGGGGCCCGCACTATAGCCCTCTGAGTCAGCTTCGATTTGATATATTGTGGGCCTCGTGGGTGAACCGACGTCGCCACGAACGTCCATTTGAAGCCCAAGTGCGCAAGCCCACTCTATCAAATCCATGGGCCTAAACATGGGTTTTTGGTCCCAAAGATAATTGCTATAGATGGGCTTGATGGCCCGCACTATAGCCCTCTGAGTCAGCTTCGATTTGATATATTGTTGGCCCCGTGGGTCAACCGACGCCGCCACGAACGTCCATTTGAAGCCCAAGTGCGCAAGCCCACAATCAAATCCATGGGCCTAAACTTAGGTTTTTGGGCCCGAAAACAGGATTTTTGGGCCCGAAGATAAATCGCTACAGACGCAGTTTGTAGCGCCCATTATAGCCCTCTGAGTCAGCTTCGATTTGATATATTATGGGCCCCGTGGGTCAACCGATGCCGCCACGAACGATCATTTGAAGCCCAAGTGCGCAAGCCCACTCTATCAAATCCATGGGCCTAAACATGGGTTTCTGGGCCCAAGATAAATCGCTATAGATGGGCTTTGGGGCCCGCACTATAGCCCTCTGAGTCAGCTTTGATTTGATATATTGTGGGCCCCGTGGGTCAACCCACGCCGCCACGAACGTCCATTTGAAGCCCAAGTGCCGAAGCCCACTCTATCAAATCCATGGGCCTAAACATTGGTTTTTGGGCCCAAAGATAAATCGCTATAGATGGGCTTTGGGGCCCGCACTATAGCCCTCTGAGTCAGCTTCGATTTGATATATTGTGGGCCCCGTGGGTCGACCCACGCCGCCACGAACGTCCATTTGAAGCCCAAGTGCCGAAGCCCACTCTATCAAATCCATGGGCCTAAACATGGGTTTTTGGGCCCAAAGATAAATCGCTATAGATGGGCTTTGGGGCCCGCACTATAGCCCTCTGAGTCAGCTTCGATTTGATATATTGTGGGCCTCGTGGGTGAACCGACGTCGCCACGAACGTCCATTTGAAGCCCAAGTGCGCAAGCCCACTCTATCAAATCCATGGGCCTAAACATGGGTTTTTGGACCCAAAGATAAATCGCTATAGATGGGCTTGATGGCCCGCACTATAGCCCTCTGAGTCAGCTTCGATTTGATATATTGTGGGCCCCGTGGGTCAACCGACCGCCGCCACGAACGTCCATTTGAAGCCCAAGTGCGCAAGCCCACAATCAAATCCATGGGCCTAAACTTAGGTTTTTGGGCCCGAAAACATGGATTTTTGGGCCCGAAGATAAATCGCTACAGACGCAGTTTGTAGCGCCCATTATAGCCCTCTGAGTCAGCTTCGATTTGATATATTATGGGCCCCGTGGGTCAACCGATGCCGCCACGAACGATCATTTGAAGCCCAAGTGCGCAAGCCCACTCTATCAAATCCATGGGCCTAAACATGGGTTTCTGGGCCCAAAGATAAATCGCTATAGATGGGCTTTGGGGCCCGCACTATAGCCCTCTGAGTCAGCTTTGATTTGATATATTGTGGGCCCCGTGGGTCGACCCACGCCGCCACGAACGTCCATTTGAAGCCCAAGTGCCGAAGCCCACTCTATCAAATCCATGGGCCTAAACATGGGTTTTTGGGCCCAAAGATAAATCGTTATAGATGGGCTTTGGGGTCGCACTACAGCCCTCTGAGTCAGCTTCGATTTGATATATTGTGGGCCCCGTGGGTCGACCCACGCCGCCACGAACGTCCATTTGAAGCCCAAGTGGCCGAAGCCCACTCTATCAAATCCATGGGCCTAAACATTGGTTTTTGGGCCCAAAGATAAATCGCTATAGATGGGCTTTGGGGCCCGCACTATAGCCCTCTGAGTCAGCTTCGATTTGATATATTGTGGGCCTCGTGGGTGAACCGACGTCGCCACGAACGTCCATTTGAAGCCCAAGTGCGCAAGCCCACTCTATCAAATCCATGGGGCCTAAACATGGGTTTTTTGGTCCCAAAGATAAATTGCTATAGATGGGCTTGATGGCCCGCACTATAGCCCTCTGAGTCAGCTTCGATTTGATATATTGTTGGCCCCGTGGGTCAACCGACGCCGCCACGAACGTCCATTTGAAGCCCAAGTGCGCAAGCCCACAATCAAATCCATGGGCCTAAACTTAGGTTTTTGGGCCCGAAAACATGGCTTTTTGGGCCCGAAGATAATCGCTACAGACGCAGTTTGTAGCGCCCAATATAGCCCTCTGAGTCAGCTTCGATTTGATATATTATGGGCCCCGTGGGTCAACCGATGCCGCCACGAACGATCATTTGAAGCCCAAGTGCGCAAGCCCACTCTATCAAATCCATGGGCCTAAACATGGGTTTCTGGGCCCAAAGATAAATCGCTATAGATGGGCTTTGGGGCCCGCACTATAGCCCTCTGAGTCAGCTTTGATTTGATATATTGTGGGCCCCGTGGGTCAACCCACGCCGCCACGAACGTCCATTTGAAGCCCAAGTGCCGATGCCCACTCTATCAAATCCATGGGCCTAAACATGGGTTTTTGGGCCCAAAGATAAATCGCTATAGATGGGCTTTGGGGCCCCGCACTATAGCCCTCTGAGTCAGCTTCGATTTGATATATTGTGGGCCCCCGTGGGTCGACCCACGCCGCCACGACGACGCCATTTGAAGCCCAAGTGCCGAAGCCCACTCTATCAAATCCATGGGCCTAAACATGGGTTTTTGGGCCCAAAGATAAATCGCTATAGATGGGATTTGGGGCCCGCACTATAGCCCTCTGAGTCAGCTTCGATTTGATATATTGTCGGCCTCGTGGGTGAACCGACGTCGCCACGAACGTCCATTTGAAGCCCAAGTGCGCAAGCCCACTCTATCAAATCCATGGGCCTAAACATGGGTTTTTGGACCCAAAGATAAATCGCTATAGATGGGCTTGATGGGCCCGCACTATAGCCCTCTGAGTCAGCTTCGATTTGTATATTGTGGGCCCCGTGGGTCAACCGACGCCGCCACGAACGTCCATTTGAAGCCCAAGTGCGCAAGCCCACAATCAAATCCATGGGCCTAAACTTAGGTTTTTGGGCCCGAAAACATGGCTTTTTGGGCCCGAAGATAAATCGCTACAGACGTAGTTTGTAGCGCCCATTATAGCCCTCTGAGTCAGCTTCGATTTGATATATTATGGGCCCCGTGGGTCAACCGATGCCGCCACGAACGATCATTTGAAGCCCAAGTGCGCAAGCCCACTCTATCAAATCCATGGGCCTAAACATGGGTTTCTGGGCCCAAAGATAAATCGCTATAGATGGGCTTTGGGACCCGCACTATAGCCCTCTGAGTCAGCTTTGATTTGATATATTGTGGGCCCCGTGGGTCGACCCACGCCGCCACGAACGTCCATTTGAAGCCCAAGTGCCGAAGCCCACTCTATCAAATCATGGGCCTAAACATGGGTTTTTGGGCCCAAAGATAAATCGCTATAGATTGGCTTTGGGGCTCGCACTACAGCCCTCTGAGTCAGCTTCGATTTGATATATTGTGGGCCCCGTGGGTCGACCCACGCCGCCACGAACGTCCATTTGAAGCCCAAGTGCCGAAGCCCACTCTATCAAATCCATGGGCCTAAACATGGGTTTTTGGGGCCCAAAGATAAATCGCTATAGATGGGCTTTGGGGCCCGCACTATAGCCCTCTGAGTCAGCTTCGATTTGATATATTGTGGGCCTCGTGGGTGAACCGACGTCGCCACGAACGTCCATTTGAAGCCCAAGTGCGCAAGCCCACTCTATCAAATCCATGGGCCTAAACATGGGTTTTTGGACCCAAAGATAAATCGCTATAGATGGGCTTGATGGCCCGCACTATAGCCCTCTGAGTCAGCTTCGATTTGATATATTGTGGGCCCCGTGGGTCAACCGACGCCGCCACGAACGTCCATTTGAAGCCCAAGTGCGCAAGCCCACAATCAAATCCATGGGCCTAAACTTAGGTTTTTGGGCCCGAAAACATGGATTTTTGGGCCCGAAGATAAATCGCTACAGACGCAGTTTGTAGCGCCCATATAGCCCTCTGAGTCAGCTTCGATTTGATATATTATGGGGCCCCGTGGGTCAACCGATGCCGCCACGAACGATCATTTGAAGCCCAAGTGCGCAAGCCCACTCTATCAAATCCATGGGCCTAAACATGGGTTTCTGGGCCCAAAGATAAATCGCTATAGAGGGCTTTAGGGCCCGCACTATAGCCCTCTGAGTCAGCTTTGATTTGATATATTGTGGGCCCCGTGGGTCAACCCACGCCGCCACGAACGTCCATTTGAAGCCCAAGTGCCGAAGCCCACTCTATCAAATCCATGGGCCTAAACATGGGTTTTTGGGCCCAAAGATAAATCGCTATAGATGGGCTTTAGGGCCCGCACTATAGCCCTCTGAGTCAGCTTCGATTTGATATATTGTGGGCCCCGTGGGTCGACCCACGCCGCCACGAACGTCCATTTGAAGCCCAAGTGCCGAAGCCCACTCTATCAAATCCATGGGCCTAAACATGGGTTTTTGGGCCCAAAGATAAATCGCTATAGATGGGCTTTGGGGCCCGCACTATAGCCCTCTGAGTCAGCTTCGATTTGATATATTGTGGGCCTCGTGGGTGAACCGACGTCGCCACGAACGTCCATTTGAAGCCCAAGTGCGCAAGCCCACTCTATCAAATCCATGGGCCTAAACATGGGTTTTTGGACCCAAAGATAAATCGCTATAGATGGGCTTGATGGCCCGCACTATAGCCCTCTGAGTCAGCTTCGATTTGATATATTGTGGGCCCCGTGGGTCCACCGACGCCGCCACGAACGTCCATTTGAAGCCCAATTGCGCAAGCCCACAATCAAATCCATGGGCATAAACTTAGGTTTTTGGGCCCGAAAACATGGCTTTTTGGGCCCGAAGATAAATCGCTACAGCCGCAGTTTGTAGCGCCCATTATAGCCCTCTGAGTCAGCTTCAATTTGATATATTATGGGCCCCGTGGGTCAACCGATGCCGCCACGAACGATCATTTGAAGCCCAAGTGCGCAAGCCCACTCTATCAAATCCATGGGCCTAAACATGGGTTTCTGGGCCCAAAGATAAATCGCTATAGATGGGCTTTGGGGCCCGCACTATAGCCCTCTGAGTCAGCTTTGATTTGATATATTGTGGGCCCCGTGGGTCGACCCACGCCGCCACGAACGTCCATTTGAAGCCCAAGTGCCGAAGCCCACTCTATCAAATCCATGGGCCTAAACATGGGTTTTTGGGCCCAAAGATAAATCGCTATAGATGGGCTTTGGGGCTCGCACTACAGCCCTCTGAGTCAGCTTCGATTTGATATATTGTGGGCCCCGTGGGTCGACCCACGCCGCCACGAACGTCCATTTGAAGCCCAAGTGCCGAAGCCCACTCTATCAAATCCATGGGCCTAAACATGGGTTTTTGGGCCCAAAGATAAATCGCTATAGATGGGCTTTGGGGCCCGCACTATAGCCCTCTGAGTCAGCTTCGATTTGATATATTGTGGGCCCCGTGGGTCGACCCACGCCGCCACGAACGTCCATTTGAAGCCCAAGTGCCGAAGCCCACTCTATCAAATCCATGGGCCTAAACATGGGTTTTTGGGCCCAAAGATAAATCGCTATAGATGGGCTTTGGGGCCCGCACTATAGCCCTCTGAGTCAGCTTCGATTTGATATATTGTGGGCCTCGTGGGTGAACCGACGTCGCCACGAACGTCCATTTGAAGCCCAAGTGCGCAAGCCCACTCTATCAAATCCATGGGCCTAAACATGGGTTTTTGGACCCAAAGATAAATCGCTATAGATGGGCTTGATGGCTCGCACTATAGCCCTCTGAGTCAGCTTCGATTTGATATATTGTGGGCCCCGTGGGTCAACCGACGCCGCCACGAACGTCCATTTGAAGCCCAAGTGCGCAAGCCCACAATCAAATCCATGGGCCTAAACTTAGGTTTTTGGGCCCGAAAACATGGCTTTTTGGGCCCGAAGATAAATCGCTACAGACGCAGTTTGTAGCGCCCATTATAGCCCTCTGAGTCAGCTTCGATTTGATATATTATGGGCCCCGTGGGTCAACCGATGCCGCCACGAACGATCATTTGAAGCCCAAGTGCGCAAGCCCACTCTATCAAATCCATGGGCCTAAACATGGGTTTCTGGGCCCAAAGATAAATCGCTATAGATGGGCTTTGGGGCCCGCACTATAGCCCTCTGAGTCAGCTTTGATTTGATATATTGTGGGCCCCGTGGGTCGACCCACGCCGCCACGAACGTCCATTTGAAGCCCAAGTGCCGAAGCCCACTCTATCAAATCCATGGGCCTAAACATGGGTTTTTGGGCCCAAAGATAAATCGCTATAGATGGGCTTTGGGGCCCGCACTATAGCCCTCTGAGTCAGCTTCGATTTGATATATTGTGGGCCCCGTGGGTCGACCCACGCCGCCACGAACGTCCATTTGAAGCCCAAGTGCCGAAGCCCACTCTATCAAATCCATGGGCCTAAACATGGGTTTTTGGGCCCAAAGATAAATCGCTATAGATGGGCTTTGGGGCCCGCACTATAGCCCTCTGAGTCAGCTTCGATTTGATATATTGTGGGCCTCGTGGGTGAACCGACGTCGCCACGAACGTCCATTTGAAGCCCAAGTGCGCAAGCCCACTCTATCAAATCCATGGGCCTAAACATGGGTTTTTGGACCCAAAGATAAATCGCTATAGATGGGCTTGATGGCTCGCACTATAGCCCTCTGAGTCAGCTTCGATTTGATATATTGTGGGCCCCGTGGGTCAACCGACGCCGCCACGAACGTCCATTTGAAGCCCAAGTGCGCAAGCCCACAATCAAATCCATGGGCCTAAACTTAGGTTTTTGGGCCCGAAAACATGGCTTTTTGGGCCCGAAGATAAATCGCTACAGACGCAGTTTGTAGCGCCCATTATAGCCCTCTGAGTCAGCTTCGATTTGATATATTATGGGCCCCGTGGGTCAACCGATGCCGCCACGAACGATCATTTGAAGCCCAAGTGCGCAAGCCCACTCTATCAAATCCATGGGCCTAAACATGGGTTTCTGGGCCCAAAGATAAATCGCTATAGATGGGCTTTGGGGCCCGCACTATAGCCCTCTGAGTCAGCTTTGATTTGATATATTGTGGGCCCCGTGGGTCGACCCACGCCGCCACGAACGTCCATTTGAAGCCCAAGTGCCGAAGCCCACTCTATCAAATCCATGGGCCTAAACATGGGTTTTTGGGCCCAAAGATAAATCGCTATAGATGGGCTTTGGGGCCCGCACTATAGCCCTCTGAGTCAGCTTCGATTTGATATATTGTGGGCCCCGTGGGTCGACCCACGCCGCCACGAACGTCCATTTGAAGCCCAAGTGCCGAAGCCCACTCTATCAAATCCATGGGCCTAAACATGGGTTTTTGGGCCCAAAGATAAATCGCTATAGATGGGCTTTGGGGCCCGCACTATAGCCCTCTGAGTCAGCTTCGATTTGATATATTGTGGGCCTCGTGGGTGAACCGACGTCGCCACGAACGTCCATTTGAAGCCCAAGTGCGCAAGCCCACTCTATCAAATCCATGGGCCTAAACATGGGTTTTTGGACCCAAAGATAAATCGCTATAGATGGGCTTGATGGCCCGCACTATAGCCCTCTGAGTCAGCTTCGATTTGATATATTGTGGGCCCCGTGGGTCAACCGACGCCGCCACGAACGTCCATTTGAAGCCCAAGTGCGCAAGCCCACAATCAAATCCATGGGCCTAAACATAGGTTTTTGGGCCCGAAAACATGGCTTTTTGGGCCCGAAGATAAATCGCTACAGACGCAGTTTGTAGCGCCCATTATAGCCCTCTGAGTCAGCTTCGATTTGATATATTATGGGCCCCGTGGGTCAACCGATGCCGCCACGAACGATCATTTGAAGCCCAAGTGCGCAAGCCCACTCTATCAAATCCATGGGCCTAAACATGGGTTTCTGGGCCCAAAGATAAATCGCTATAGATGGGCTTTGGGGCCCGCACTATAGCCCTCTGAGTCAGCTTTGATTTGATATATTGTGGGCCCCGTGGGTCGACCCACGCCGCCACGAACGTCCATTTGAAGCCCAAGTGCCGAAGCCCACTCTATCAAATCCATGGGCCTAAACATGGGTTTTTGGGCCCAAAGATAAATCGCTATAGATGGGCTTTGGGGCTCGCACTACAGCCCTCTGAGTCAGCTTCGATTTGATATATTGTGGGCCCCGTGGGTCGACCCACGCCGCCACGAACGTCCATTTGAAGCCCAAGTGCCGAAGCCCACTCTATCAAATCCATGGGCCTAAACATGGGTTTTTGGGCCCAAAGCTAAATCGCTATAGATGGGCTTTGGGGCCCGCACTATAGCCCTCTGAGTCAGCTTCGATTTGATATATTGTGGGCCTCGTGGGTGAACCGACGTCGCCACGAACGTCCATTTGAACCCTAAGTGCGCAAGCCCACTCTATCAAATCCATGGGCATAAACATGGGTGTTTGGACCCAAAGATAAATCGCTATAGATGGGCTTGATGGCCCGCACTATAGCCCTCTGAGTCAGCTTCGATTTGATATATTGTGGGCCCCGTGGGTCAACCGACGCCGCCACGAACGTCCATTTGAAGCCCAAGTGCGCAAGCCCACAATCAAATCCATGGGCCCTAAACTTAGGTTTTTGGGCCCGAAAACATGGGTTTTTGGGCCCGAAGATAAATCGCTACAGACGCAGTTTGTAGCGCCCATTATAGCCCTCTGAGTCAGCTTCGATTTGATATATTATGGGCCCCGTGGGTCAACCGATGCCGCCACGAACGATCATTTGAAGCCCAAGTGCGCATGCCCACTCTATCAAATCCATGGGCCTAAACATGGGTTTTTGGGCCCAAAGATAAATCGCTATAGATGGGCTTTGGGGCCCGCACTATAGCCCTCTGAGTCAGCTTTGATTTGATATATTGTGGGCCCCGTGGGTCGACCCACGCCGCCACGAACGTCCATTTGAAGCCCAAGTGCCGAAGCCCACTCTATCAAATCCATGGGCCTAAACATGGGTTTTTGGGGCCCAAAGATAAATCGCTATAGATGGGCTTTGGGGCCCGCACTATAGCCCTCTGAGTCAGCTTCGATTTGATATATTGTGGGCCCCGTGGTTCGACCCACGCCGCCACGAACGTCCATTTGAAGCCCAAGTGCCGAAGCCCACTCTATCAAATCCATGGGCCTAAACATGGGTTTTTGGACCCAAAGATAAATCGCTATAGATGGGCTTTGGGGCCCGCACTATAGCCCTCTGACTCAGCTTCGAGTTGATATATTGTGGGCCCCGTGGGACGACCCATGCCGCCACGAACGTCCATTTGAAGCCCAAGTGCCCAAGCCCACCCTATCAAATGCATGGGCCTAAACATGGGTTTTTGGGCCCAAAGACAAATCGCTATAGATGGGCTTGATGGCCCGCACTATAGCCCTCTGAGTCAGCTTCGATTTGATATATTGTGGGCCCCATGGGTCAACCGACGCCGCCACGAACGTCCATTTGGAGCCCAAGTGCGCAAGCCCACAATCAAATCCATGGGCCTAAATTTAGGTTTTTGGGCTCGAAAACATGGGTTTTTGGGCCCGAAGATAAATCGCTACAGACGTAGTTTCTAGCGCCTATTATAGCCTCTGAGTCAGCTTCGATTTGATATATTATGGGCCCCGTGGGTCAACCAATGCCGCCACGAACGTCCATTTGAACCCTAAGTGCGCAAGCCCACTCTATCAAATCCATGGGCCTAAACATGGGTTTTTGGGCCCAAAGATAAATCGCTATAGATGGGCTTTAGGGCCCGCACTATAGCCCTCTGAGTCAGATTCGATTTGATATATTGTGGGCCCCGTGGGTCAACCGACGCCGCCACGAAACGTCCATTTGAAGCCCAAGTGCGCAAGCCCACAATCAAATCCAGGGGCCTAAACTTAGGTTTTTGGGCCAGAAAACATGGCTTTTTGGGCCCGAAGATAAATCGCTACAGACGCAGTTTGTAGCGCCCATTATAGCCCTCTGAGTCAGCTTCGATTTGATATATTATGGGCCCCGTGGGTCAACCGATGCCGCCACGAACGATCATTTGAAGCCCAAGTGCGCAAGCCCACTCTATCAAATCCATGGGCCTAAACATGGGTTTCTGGGCCCAAAGATAAATCGCTATAGATGGGCTTTGGGGCCCGCACTATAGCCCTCTGAGTCAGCTTTGATTTGATATATTGTGGGCCCCGTGGGTCAACCCACGCCGCCACGAACGTCCATTTGAAGCCCAAGTGCCGAAGCCCACTCTATCAAATCCATGGGCCTAAACATGGGTTTTTGGGCCCCAAAGCTAAATCGCTATAGATGGGCTTTGGGGCCCGCACTATAGCCCTCTGAGTCAGCTTCGATTTGATATATTGTGGGCCTCGTGGGTGAACCGACGTCGCCACGAACGTCCATTTGAACCCTAAGTGCGCAAGCCCACTCTATCAAATCCATGGGCATAAACATGGGTGTTTGGACCCAAAGATAAATCGCTATAGATGGGCTTGATGGCCCGCACTATAGCCCTCTGAGTCAGCTTCGATTTGATATATTGTGGGCCCCGTGGGTCAACCGACGCCGCCACGAACGTCCATTTGAAGCCCAAGTGCGCAAGCCCACAATCAAATCCATGGGCCTAAACTTAGGTTTTTGGGCCCGAAAACATGGGTTTTTGGGCCCGAAGATAAATCGCTACAGACGCAGTTTGTAGCGCCCATTATAGCCCTCTGAGTCAGCTTCGATTTGATATATTATGGGCCCCGTGGGTCAACCGATGCCGCCACGAACGATCATTTGAAGCCCAAGTGCGCATGCCCACTCTATCAAATCCAAGGGCCTAAACATGGGTTTTTGGGCCCAAAGATAAATCGCTATAGATGGGCTTTGGGGCCCGCACTATAGCCCTCTGAGTCAGCTTTGATTTGATATATTGTGGGCCCCGTGGGTCGACCCACGCCGCCACGAACGTCCATTTGAAGCCCAAGTGCCGAAGCCCACTCTATCAAATCCATGGGCCTAAACATGGGTTTTTGGGCCCAAAGATAATCGCTATAGATGGGCTTTGGGGCCCGCACTATAGCCCTCTGAGTCAGCTTCGATTTGATATATTGTGGGCCCCGTGGTTCGACCCACGCCGCCACGAACGTCCATTTGAAGCCCAAGTGCCGAAGCCCACTCTATCAAATCCATGGGCCTAACATGGGTTTTTGGACCCAAAGATAATCGCTATAGATGGGCATTGGGGCCCGCACTATAGCCCTCTGACTCAGCTTCGAGTTGATATATTGTGGGCCCCGTGGGACGACCCATGCCGCCACGAACGTCCATTTGAAGCCCAGTGCCCAAGCCCCACCCTATCAAATGCATGGGCCTAAACATGGGTTTTTGGGCCCAAAGACAAATCGCTATAGATGGGCTTGATGGCCCGCACTATAGCCCTCTGAGTCAGCTTCGATTTGATATATTGTGGGCCCCATGGGTCAACCGACGCCGCCACGAACGTCCATTTGGAGCCCAAGTGCGCAAGCCCACAATCAAATCCATGGGCCTAAATTTAGGTTTTTGGGCTCGAAAACATGGGTTTTTGGGCCCGAAGATAAATCGCTACAGACGTAGTTTCTAGCGCCTATTATAGCCCTCTGAGTCAGCTTCGATTTGATATATTATGGGCCCCGTGGGTCAACCAATGCCGCCACGAACGTCCATTTGAACCCTAAGTGCGCAAGCCCACTCTATCAAATCCATGGGCCTAAACAAGGGTTTTTGGGCCCAAAGATAAATCGCTATAGATGGGCTTTAGGGCCCGCACTATAGCCCTCTGAGTCAGATTCGATTTGATATATTGTGGGCCCCGTGGGTCAACCGACGCCGCCACGAACGTCCATTTGAAGCCCAAGTGCGCAAGCCCACAATCAAATCCATGGGCCTAAACTTAGGTTTTGGGCCAGAAAACATGGCTTTTTGGGCCCGAAGATAAATCGCTACAGACGCAGTTTGTAGCGCCCATTATAGCCCTCTGAGTCAGCTTCGATTTGATATATTATGGGCCCCGTGGGTCAACCGATGCCGCCACGAACGATCATTTGAAGCCCAAGTGCGCAAGCCCACTCTATCAAATCCATGGGCCTAAACATGGGTTTCTGGGCCCAAAGATAAATCGCTATAGATGGGCTTTGGGGCCCGCACTATAGCCCTCTGAGTCAGCTTTGATTTGATATATTGTGGCCCCGTGGGTCAACCCACGCCGCCACGAACGTCCATCTTGAAGCCCAAGTGCCGAAGCCCACTCTATCAAATCCATGGGCCTAAACATGGGTTTTTGGGCCCAAAGATAAATCGCTATAGATGGGCTTTGGGGCCCGCACTATAGCCCTCTGAGTCAGCTTCGATTTGATATATTGTGGGCCCCGTGGGTCGACCCACGCCGCCACGAACGTCCATTTGAAGCCCAAGTGCCGAAGCCCACTCTATCAAATCCATGGGCCTAAACATGGGTTTTTGGGCCCAAAGATAAATCGCTATAGATGGGCTTTGGGGCCCGCACTATAGCCCTCTGAGTCAGCTTCGATTTGATATATTGTGGGCCTCGTGGGTGAACCGACGTCGCCACGAACGTCCATTTGAAGCCCAAGTGCGCAAGCCCACTCTATCAAATCCATGGGCCTAAACATGGGTTTTGGACCCAAAGATAAATCGCTATAGATGGGCTTGATGGCCCGCACTATAGCCCTCTGAGTCAGCTTCGATTTGATATATTGTGGGCCCCGTGGGTCAACCGACGCCGCCACGAACTCCATTTGAAGCCCAAGTGCGCAAGCCCACAATCAAATCCATGGGCCTAAACTTAGGTTTTTGGGCCCGAAAACATGGCTTTTTGGGCCCGAAGATAAATCGCTACAGACGCAGTTTGTAGCGCCCATTATAGCCCTCTGAGTCAGCTTCGATTTGATATATTATGGGCCCCGTGGGTCAACCGATGCCGCCACGAACGATCATTTGAAGCCCAAGTGCGCAAGCCCCACTCTATCAAATCCATGGGCCTAAACATGGGTTTTTGGGCCCAAAGATAAATCGCTATAGATGGGCTTTGGGGCCCGCACTATACCCTCTGAGTCAGCTTCGATTTGATATATTGTGGGCCCCCGTGGGTCGACCCACACCGCCACGAACGTCCATTTGAAGCCCAAGTGCCGAAGCCCACTCTATCAAATCATGGGCCTAAACATGGGTTTTTGGGCCCAAAGATAAATCGCTATAGATGGGCTTTGGGGCCCGCACTATAGCCCTCTGAGTCAGCTTCGATTTGATATATTGTGGGCCCCGTGGGTCGACCCACGCCGCCACGAACGTCCATTTGAAGCCCAAGTGCCGAAGCCCACTCTATCAAATCCATGGGGCCTAAACATGGGTTTTTGGACCCAAAGATAAATCGCTATAGATGGGCTTTGGGGCCCGTACTATAGCCCTCTGACTCAGCTTCGAGTTGATATATTATGGGCCCCGTGGGATGACCCATGCCGCCACGAACGTCCATTTGAAGCCCAAGTGCCCAAGCCCACCCTATCAAATGCATGGGCCTAAACATGGGTTTTTGGGCCCAAAGACAAATCGCTATAGATGGGCTTGATGGCCCGCACTATAGCCCTCTGAGTCAGCTTCGATTTGATATATTGTGGGCCCCGTGGGTCAACCGACGCCGCCACGAACGTCCATTTGGAGCCCAAGTGCGCAAGCCCACAATCAAATCCATGGGCCTAAATTTAGGTTTTTGGGCCCGAAAACAAGGGTTTTTGGGCCCGAAGATAAATCGCTACAGACGCCGTTTCTAGCGCCTATTATAGCCCTCTGAGTCAGCTTCGATTTGATATATTATGGGCCCCGTGGGTCAACCAATGCCGCCACGAACGTCCATTTGAACCCTAAGTGCGCAAGCCCACTCTATCAAATCCATGGGCCTAAACATGGTTTTTGGGCCCAAAGATAAATCGCTATAGATGGGCTTTAGGGCCCGCACTATAGCCCTCTGAGTCAGCTTCGATTTGATATATTGTGGGCCCCGTGGGTCAACCGACGCCGCCACGAACGTCCATTTGAAGCCAAGTGCGCAAGCCCACAATCAAATCCATGGGCCTAAACTTAGGTTTTTTGGGCCCAAAAACATGGGTTTTTGGGCCCGAAGATAAATCGCTACAGACGCAGTTTGTAGCGCCCATTATAGCCCTCTGAGTCAGCTTCGATTTGATATATTATGGGCCCCGTGGGTCAACCGATGCCGCCACGAACGATCATTTGAAGCCCAAGTGCGCATGCCCACTCTATCAAATCCATGGGCCTAAACATGGGTTTTTGGGCCCAAAGATAAATCGCTATAGATGGGCTTTGGGGCCCGCACTATAGCCCTCTGAGTCAGCTTTGATTTGATATATTGTGGGCCCCGTGGGTCGACCCACGCCGCCACGAACGTCCATTTGAAGCCCAAGTGCCGAAGCCCACTCTATCAAATCCATGGGCCTAAACATGGGTTTTTGGGCCCAAAGATAAATCGCTATAGATGGGCTTTGGGGCCCGCACTATAGCCCTCTGAGTCAGCTTCGATTTGATATATTGTGGGCCCCGTGGTTCGACCCACGCCGCCACGAACGTCCATTTGAAGCCCAAGTGCCGAAGCCCACTCTATCAAATCCATGGGCCTAAACATGGGTTTTTGGACCCAAAGATAAATCGCTATAGATGGGCTTTGGGGCCCGCACTATAGCCCTCTGACTCAGCTTCGAGTTGATATATTGTGGGCCCCGTGGGACGACCCATGCCGCCACGAACGTCCATTTGAAGCCCAAGTGCCCAAGCCCACCCTATCAAATGCATGGGCCTAAACATGGGTTTTTGGGCCCAAAGACAAATCGCTATAGATGGGCTTGATGGCCCGCACTATAGCCCTCTGAGTCAGCTTCGATTTGATATATTGTGGGCCCCGTGGGTCAACCGACGCCCGCCACGAACGTCCATTTGGAGCCCAAGTGCGCAAGCCCACAATCAAATCCATGGGCCTAAATTTAGGTTTTTGGGCTCGCAAACATGGGTTTTTGGGCCCGAAAACATGGGTTTTTGGGCCCGAAGATAAATCGCTACAGACGCAGTTTCTAGCGCCTATTATAGCCCTCTGAGTCAGCTTCGATTTGATATATTATGGGCCCCGTGGGTCAACCAATGCCGCCACGAACGTCCATTTGAACCCTAAGTGCGCAAGCCCACTCTATCAAATCCATGGGCCTAAACATGGGTTTTGGGCCCAAAGATAAATCGCTATAGGTGGGCTTTAGGGCCCGCACTATAGCCCTCTGAGTCAGATTCGATTTGATATATTGTGGGCCCCGTGGGTCAACCGACGCCCGCCACGAACGTCCATTTGAAGCCCAAGTGCGCAAGCCCACAATCAAATCCATGGGCCTAAACTTAGGTTTTTGGGCCCAAAAACATGGGTTTTTGGGCCTGAAGATAAATCGCTACAGACGCAGTTTGTAGCGCCCATTATAGCCCTCTGAGTCAGCTTCGATTTGATATATTATGGGCCCCGTGGGTCAACCGATGCCGCCACGAACGATCATTTGAAGCCCAAGTGCGCAAGCCCACTCTATCAAATCCATGGGCCTAAACATGGGTTTCTGGGCCCAAAGAAAAATCGCTATAGATGGGCTTTGGGGCCCGCACTATAGCCCTCTGAGTCAGCTTCGATTTGATATATTGTGGGCCCCGTGGGTCGACCCACGCCGCCACGAACATCCATTTGAAGCCCAAGTGCCGAAGCCCACTCTATCAAATCCATGGGCCTAAACATGGGTTTTTGGGCCCAAAAGATAAATCGCTATAGATGGGCTTTGGGGCCCGCACTACAGCCCTCTGAGTCAGCTTCGATTTGATATATTGTGGGCCCCGTGGGTCGACCCACGCCGCCACGAACGTCCATTTGAAGCCCAAGTGCCGAAGCCCACTCTATCAAATCCATGGGCCTAAACATGGGTTTTTGGGCCCAAAGATAAATCGCTATAGATGGGCTTTGGGGCCCGCACTATAGCCCTCTGAGTCAGCTTCGATTTGATATATTGTGGGCCTCGTGGGTGAACCGACGTCGCCACGAACGTCCATTTGAAGCCCAAGTGCGCAAGCCCACTCTATCAAATCATGGGCCTAAACATGGGTGTTTGGACCCAAAGATAAATCGCTATAGATGGGCTTGATGGCCCGCACTATAGCCCTCTGAGTCAGCTTCGATTTGATATATTGTGGGCCCCGTGGGTCAACCGACGCCCAGCCACGAACGTCCCTTTGAAGCCCAAGTGCGCAAGCCCACAATCAAATCCATGGGCCTAAACTTAGGTTTTTGGGCCCGAAAACATGGCTTTTTTGGGCCCGAAGATAAATCGCTACAGACGCAGTTTGTAGCGCCCATTATAGCCCTCTGAGTCAGCTTCGATTTGATATATTATGGGCCCGTGGGTCAACCGATGCCGCCACGAACGATCATTTGAAGCCCAAGTGCGCAAGCCCACTCTATCAAATCCATGGGTCTAAACAGGGTTTTTGGGCCCAAAGATAAATCGCTATAGATGGGCTTTGGGGCCCGCACTATAGCCCTCTGAGTCAGCTTTGATTTGATATATTGTGGGCCCCGTGGGTCGACCCACGCCGCCACGAACGTCCATTTGAAGCCCAAGTGCCGAAGCCCACTCTATCAAATCCATGGGCCTAAACAAGGGTTTTTGGGCCCAAAGATAAATCGCTATAGATGGGCTTTGGGGCCCGCACTATAGCCCTCTGAGTCAGCTTCGATTTGATATATTGTGGGCCCCGTGGGTCGACCCACGCCGCCACGAACGGCCATTTGAAGCCCAAGTGCCGAAGCCCACTCTATCAAATCCATGGGCCTAAACATGGGTTTTTGGGCCCAAAGATAAATCGCTATAGATGGGCTTTAGGGCCCGCACTATAGCCCTCTGAGTCAGCTTCGATTTGATATATTGTGGGCCCCGTGGGTCGACCCACGCCGCCACGAACGTCCATTTGAAGCCCAAGTGCCGAAGCCCACTCTATCAAATCCATGGGCCTAAACATGGGTTTTTGGACCCAAAGATAAATCGCTATAGATGGGCTTTGGGGCCCGCACTATAGCCCTCTGACTCAGCTTCGAGTTGATATATTATGGGCCTCGTGGGACGACCCATGCCGCCACGAACGTCCATTTGAAGCCCAAGTGCCCAAGCCCACCCTATCAAATGCATGGGCCTAAACATGGGTTTTTGGGCCCAAAGACAAATCGCTATAGATGGGCTTGATGGCCCGCACTATAGCCCTCTGAGTCATCTTCGATTTGATATATTGTGGGCCCCGTGGGTCAACCGACGCCGCCACGAACGTCCATTTGGAGCCCAAGTGCGCAAGCCCACAATCAAATCCAAGGGCCTAAATTTAGGTTTTTGGGCCCAAAAACATGGGTTTTTGGGCCCGAAGATAAATCGCTACAGACGCAGTTTTCTAGCGCCTTTATAGCCCTCTGAGTCAGCTTCGATTTGATATATTATGGGCCCCGTGGGTCAACCGATGCCGCCACGAACGATCATTTGAAGCCCAAGTGCGCATGCCCACTCTATCAAATCCATGGGCCTAAACATGGGTTTTTGGGCCCAAAGATAAATCGCTATAGATGGGCTTTGGGGCCCGCACTATAGCCCTCTGAGTCAGCTTTGATTTGATATATTGTGGGCCCCGTGGGTCGACCCACGCCGCCACGAACGTCCATTTGAAGCCCAAGTGCCGAAGCCCACTCTATCAAATCCATGGGCCTAAACATGGGTTTTTGGGCCCAAAGATAAATCGCTATAGATGGGCTTTGGGGCCCGCACTATAGCCCTCTGAGTCAGCTTCGATTTGATATATTGTGGGCCCCGTGGTTCGACCCACGCCGCCACGAACGTCCATTTGAAGCCCAAGTGCCGAAGCCCACTCTATCAAATCCATGGGCCTAAACATGGGTTTTTGGACCCAAAGATAAATCGCTATAGATGGGCTTTGGGGCCCGCACTATAGCCCTCTGACTCAGCTTCGAGTTGATATATTGTGGGCCCCGTGGGACGACCCATGCCGCCACGAACGTCCATTTGAAGCCCAAGTGCCCAAGCCCACCCTATCAAATGCATGGGCCTAAACATGGGTTTTTGGGCCCAAAGACAAATCGCTATAGATGGGCTTGATGGCCCGCACTATAGCCCTCTGAGTCAGCTTCGATTTGATATATTGTGGGCCCCGTGGGTCAACCGACGCCGCCACGAACGTCCATTTGGAGCCCAAGTGCGCAAGCCCACAATCAAATCCATGGGCCTAAATTTAGGTTTTTGGGCTCGAAAACATGGGTTTTTGGGCCCAAAAACATGGGTTTTTGGGCCCGAAGATAAATCGCTACAGACGCAGTTTCTAGCGCCTATTATAGCCCTCTGAGTCAGCTTCGATTTGATATATTATGGGCCCCGTGGGTCAACCAATGCCGCCACGAACGTCCATTTGAACCCTAAGTGCGCAAGCCCACTCTATCAAATCCATGGGCCTAAACATGGGTTTTTGGGCCCAAAGATAAATCGCTATAGGTGGGCTTTAGGGCCCGCACTATAGCCCTCTGAGTCAGATTCGATTTGATATATTGTGGGCCCCGTGGGTCAACCGACGCCGCCACGAACGTCCATTTGAAGCCCAAGTGCGCAAGCCCACAATCAAATCCATGGGCCTAAACTTAGGTTTTTGGGCCCAAAAACATGGGTTTTTGGGCCTGAAGATAAATCGCTACAGACGCAGTTTGTAGCGCCCATTATAGCCCTCTGAGTCAGCTTCGATTTGATATATTATGGGCCCCGTGGGTCAACCGATGCCGCCACGAACGATCATTTGAAGCCCAAGTGCGCAAGCCCACTCTATCAAATCCATGGGCCTAAACATGGGTTTCTGGGCCCAAAGAAAAATCGCTATAGATGGGCTTTGGGGCCCGCACTATAGCCCTCTGAGTCAGCTTCGATTTGATATATTGTGGGCCCCGTGGGTCGACCCACGCCGCCACGAACATCCATTTGAAGCCCAAGTGCCGAAGCCCACTCTATCAAATCCATGGGCCTAAACATGGGTTTTTGGGCCCAAAGATAAATCGCTATAGATGGGCTTTGGGGCCCGCACTACAGCCCTCTGAGTCAGCTTCGATTTGATATATTGTGGGCCCCGTGGGTCGACCCACGCCGCCACGAACGTCCATTTGAAGCCCAAGTGCCGAAGCCCACTCTATCAAATCCATGGGCCTAAACATGGGTTTTTGGGCCCAAAGATAAATCGCTATAGATGGGCTTTGGGGCCCGCACTATAGCCCTCTGAGTCAGCTTCGATTTGATATATTGTGGGCCTCGTGGGTGAACCGACGTCGCCACGAACGTCCATTTGAAGCCCAAGTGCGCAAGCCCACTCTATCAAATCCATGGGCCTAAACATGGGTGTTTGGACCCAAAGATAAATCGCTATAGATGGGCTTGATGGCCCGCACTATAGCCCTCTGAGTCAGCTTCGATTTGATATATTATGGGCCCCGTGGGTCAACCGACGCCGCCACGAACGTCCATTTGAAGCCCAAGTGCGCAAGCCCACAATCAAATCCATGGGCCTAAACTTAGGTTTTTGGGCCCGAAAACATGGCTTTTTGGGCCCGAAGATAAATCGCTACAGACGCAGTTTGTAGCGCCCATTATAGCCCTCTGAGTCAGCTTCGATTTGATATATTATGGGCCCCGTGGGTCAACCGATGCCGCCACGAACGATCATTTGAAGCCCAAGTGCGCAAGCCCACTCTATCAAATCCATGGGTCTAAACATGGGTTTTTGGGCCCAAAGATAAATCGCTATAGATGGGCTTTGGGGCCCGCACTATAGCCCTCTGAGTCAGCTTTGATTTGATATATTGTGGGCCCCGTGGGTCGACCCACGACGCCACGAACGTCCATTTGAAGCCCAAGTGCCGAAGCCCACTCTATCAAATCCATGGGCCTAAACAAGGGTTTTTGGGCCCAAAGATAAATCGCTATAGATGGGCTTTGGGGCCCGCACTATAGCCCTCTGAGTCAGCTTCGATTTGATATATTGTGGGCCCCGTGGGTCGACCCACGCCGCCACGAACGGCCATTTGAAGCCCAAGTGCCGAAGCCCACTCTATCAAATCCATGGGCCTAAACATGGGTTTTTGGGCCCAAAGATAAATCGCTATAGATGGGCTTTAGGGCCCGCACTATAGCCCTCTGAGTCAGCTTCGATTTGATATATTGTGGGCCCCGTGGGTCGACCCACGCCGCCACGAACGTCCATTTGAAGCCCAAGTGCCGAAGCCCACTCTATCAAATCCATGGGCCTAAACATGGGTTTTTGGACCCAAAGATAAATCGCTATAGATGGGCTTTGGGGCCCGCACTATAGCCCTCTGACTCAGCTTCGAGTTGATATATTATGGGCCTCGTGGGACGACCCATGCCGCCACGAACGTCCATTTGAAGCCCAAGTGCCCAAGCCCACCCTATCAAATGCATGGGCCTAAACATGGGTTTTTGGGCCCAAAGACAAATCGCTATAGATGGGCTTGATGGCCCGCACTATAGCCCTCTGAGTCAGCTTCGATTTGATATATTGTGGGCCCCGTGGGTCAACCGACGCCGCCACGAACGTCCATTTGAAGCCCAAGTGCGCAAGCCCACAATCAAATCCATGGGCCTAAACTTAGGTTTTTGCGCCCAAAAACATGGGTTTTTGGGCCCGAAGCTAAATCGCTACAGACGCAGTTTGTAGCGCCCATTATAGCCCTCTGAGTCAGCTTCGATTTGATATATTATGGGCCCCGTGGGTCAACCGATGCCGCCACGAACGATCATTTGAAGCCCAAGTGCGCATGCCGACTCTATCAAATCCATGGGCCTAAACATGGGTTTTTGGGCCCAAAGATAAATCGCTATAGATGGCTTTGGGGCCCGCACTATAGCCCTCTGAGTCAGCTTTGATTTGATATATTGTGGGCCCCGTGGGTCGACCCACGCCGCCACGAACGTCCATTTGAAGCCCAAGTGCCGAAGCCCACTCTATCAAATCCATGGGCCTAAACAAGGGTTTTTGGGCCCAAAGATAAATCGCTATAGATGGGCTTTGGGGCCCGCACTATAGCCCTCTGAGTCAGCTTCGATTTGATATATTGTGGGCCCCGTGGGTCGACCCACGCCGCCACGAACGGCCATTTGAAGCCCAAGTGCCGAAGCCCACTCTATCAAATCCATGGGCCTAAACATGGGTTTTTGGGCCCAAAGATAATTCGCTATAGATGGGCTTTAGGGCCCGCACTATAGCCCTCTGAGTCAGCTTCGATTTGATATATTGTGGGCCCCGTGGGTCGACCCACGCCGCCACGAACGTCCATTTGAAGCCCAAGTGCCGAAGCCCACTCTATCAAATCCATGGGCCTAAACATGGGTTTTTGGACCCAAAGATAAATCGCTATAGATGGGCTTTGGGGCCCGCACTATAGCCCTCTGACTCAGCTTCGAGTTGATATATTATGGGCCTCGTGGGACGACCCATGCCGCCACGAACGTCCATTTGAAGCCCAAGTGCCCAAGCCCACCCTATCAAATGCATGGGCCTAAACATGGGTTTTTGGGCCCAAAGACAAATCGCTATAGATGGGCTTGATGGCCCGCACTATAGCCCTCTGAGTCAGCTTCGATTTGATATATTATGGGCCCCGTGGGTCAACCGATGCCGCCACGAACGATCATTTGAAGCCCAAGTGCGCATGCCGACTCTATCAAATCCATGGGCCTAAACATGGGTTTTTGGGCCCAAAGATAAATCGCTATAGATGGGCTTTGGGGCCCGCACTATAGCCCTCTGAGTCAGCTTTGATTTGATATATTGTGGGCCCCGTGGGTCGACCCACGCCGCCACGAACGTCCATTTGAAGCCCAAGTGCCGAAGCCCACTCTATCAAATCCATGGGCCTAAACATGGGTTTTTGGGCCCAAAGATAAATCGCTATAGATGGGCTTTGGGGCCCGCACTATAGCCCTCTGAGTCAGCTTCGATTTGATATATTGTGGGCCCCGTGGTTCGACCCACGCCGCCACGAACGTCCATTTGAAGCCCAAGTGCCGAAGCCCACTCTATCAAATCCATGGGCCTAAACATGGGTTTTTGGACCCAAAGATAAATCGCTATAGATGGGCTTTGGGGCCCGCACTATAGCCCTCTGACTCAGCTTCGAGTTGATATATTGTGGGCCCCGTGGGACGACCCATGCCGCCACGAACGTCCATTTGAAGCCCAAGTGCCCAAGCCCACCCTATCAAATGCATGGGCCTAAACATGGGTTTTTGGGACCAAAGACAAATCGCTATAGATGGGCTTGATGGCCCGCACTATAGCCCTCTGAGTCAGCTTCGATTTGATATATTGTGGGCCCCGTGGGTCAACCGATGCCGCCACGAACGTCCATTTGGAGCCCAAGTGCGCAAGCCCACAATCAAATCCATGG
>CANTUR010001471.1:0-320310 GCA_947683625.1 Mallotus nudiflorus | reverse complement strand
GATGCTATTGGTGTTAGGCAAGGAAGACCTTAAATTCCTCAAAATTATTCTACTATAAAATATTTTTCTTCTAGTTAAATACTACTAAATTCAAGTTTAGTTTTATAACAAAATAAGTAATTCAATCTTTATTTTCACAACACGTTATCAGCACGAGGAGCTCTCAATCAAAACAATAAGGTACATATTTCTTAATATTTAATATTTATGATATATTAGTTGATTATATATTATCATGGATGGCTATGCCTCCTACTAATTTATATATTTATATTTATTTCTTCAATCTAACTTTATATTAATTGTTATTTTTATTTTGTTTTACTAACTACACCATTGATGCAAATATTACTAGAAATGGTTCTAACCTTATGGATGGCTATGCCTCCTACCAATTTATATTTATGCACATTTATTTTTTTTATTATTTATGTTAATGGAAGGCTATACCCCATTTTATATTAATGGACGGTTTTGCCCCATATTTATACATATCGTTATGTTAACTCACTTGCTATAAATAATCATATCAACATTATTTATTGATTTTACTTTATATAATTTATTTCTCAATATATTATATTAAAAAAAAAAAAATTCTAACGGCTATATTTTTATTACCAACGGTAATATAGCGGTAATAAACGGCTATATTTTTCATTATAAATAGATAAGCTATAAATTTTATTCATTCACACAAATTCATACATTTTCTCTTTCTCTCTTTACTCTAAATTGTAAACATGATTTGGTATATTTATATTTGTGTTTTGATCATGACTATTATAATAGTTTTAGGAATAATTAATATAGAAGATGATTTTCTATTTGATATAATTTTAAGTTTTATTGTATCATTTTTTGTACCACTATTATTTCTTGCAATATTCATTCATGATATAATTAATTAGTAAATTCTGATCATGTTTGATTTTTTTTAGTAGTCATCAAATTTATGAATTCTAATTGAGTTGTATTTTTTTATTAGTTATCATAATGACAAATCTAGCAAAGCTTGAGTTCGTTGCTCTTGACATCACGGGAAAAAATTATATGTCTTGGATTCTAGATGTAGAAATGCATCTTCAATCAATGGGGTTAATTGATACCATAAAAGAAAATGATAACACCTCATTGCAAGATAAGGCCAAGTCTATAATTTTTCTCCGTCGTCATCTTGATGAAGGATTAAAATGTGAATATTTGACTGTCAAAGATCCAAGTGTTCTTTGGAAGGATCTAAAAGACAGATATGATCATCAAAGAGATGTAATACTACCAGTAGTCACTGATGAATGGAGAGCTTTACGCTTTCAAGATTTCAAAAAAGTGAGTGACTATAATTCTGCAATGTTCAGAATAGTATCACAATTAAAATTCTGTGGACAGACAGTCACAGATGAGGATATGCTGGAGAAAACTTACTCCACATTTCATGCATCAAATGTTACATTGCAACAACAATACAGGATGCAGAGATTTAAAAAATATTCTGAACTAATTTCATGCCTACTGGTAGCTGAGAAAAATAATGAACTCTTGATGAAAAATCATCAGTCCCGTCCTACTGGCTCAATAGCATTTCCAGAAGCAAATGCTACAAATTATTCCAGATATAAAAATTACAATAGCCGTGGACGTGGGAGAGGTAGAGGTCGTGGACGTGGAAGAGGTCAATTCTTTGGCCATGGTCGTGGAAATAAATATAATAATACTCCACAACAAACTCAGACTCAACCTCAAAAGAAGTTAAAATCAGTCATCAGTGATGTTCAAGAAAGGCCTCAACATAAGTCTGAAACTGTGTGTTTCAGATGTGGTAGTAAATGACACTGGTCACGAATTTGTCGAACACCACCACATCTTTGCCAACTTTATAAGGCATCATTGAAAGGCAAAGAAAAGGAAATAAACTTCAATGAGCATCATACTCATGTTAATGATAGAACTCATCTAGATGTTTTTGATTTTACTGATAATTTTACTGACAATGGAAATTGAGACATCTCTAATTTTAAGTATATTGTTATTACTTATTTGATTCTGAAGAATATGTTATTGTTATGTATGTTATTTTTAAATTAAATAAAATGTCCTACTTTACAATTATTTTATGTTTTTACCTTAATTGATTAATTTTGTGTTTATCTATTTTAAAGTTTAATATGGATTGTACTCAACATAAAGACAATATTGGAGATCTCTGCATACCAGATAGTGGTACTACACATACTATCTTGAAAAATAGAGATTATTTCTCTGAAATAAAGCCCACAAAGGCAGTTGTAAAAACAATATCAGGTCCTGTAGATCTGATTGAAGGAATTGGCAAAGCTAAATTTATGTTACCAAATGGAACAAAGTTTATAATTGATGAAGCTTTGTTTTCACCAAAATCAACAAGAAATTTGTTGAGTTTTGATGACATATATCGAAATGGGTGTGATACCCAATCTATTACTATAAATGGTAACAAATATTTAAATATAGTTTCCTATGAATCAGGAAAAATGCAAGTATTGGAAAGACTGCCAAAACTCCCTACTGGATTGCATTACATGCATATACATGTAATTGAATCAAATATGGCAGTAAAAGAAAAATCTTATGATCCTTCAATAATAAATTTATGGCATGACAGATTAGGTCATCCTGGATCAGTAATGATGCGAAGGATAATTGAGAATTCACATGGGCATCCCTTGAAGGGGCAAAGAATTCCTCAATCAAATGAAATGCCATGTACAGCTTGTTCTCTCGGAAAATTAATCTTGAGACCTTCACCATCTAAAATTCAAAATGAATCACCTATGTTTCTTGAAAGAATTCAAGGTGATATATGTGGGCCAATTCACCCACCATGTGGACCATTCAGATATTTTATGGTATTAATTGATGCATCTAGTAGATGGTCACATGTTTGTCTATTGTCAACTCGTAATGTTGCATTTGCAAGGTTGCTTGCTGAAATTATTAAATTACGAGCACAATTCCCTGATTATACAATCAAGAGGGTAAGACTTGATAATGCTGGTGAATTTACATCTCAAGCATTCAATGATTATTGTATGTCTACTGGGATCATTGTTGAGCATCCTGTTGCCCATGTACATACTCAAAATGGTTTAGCTGAATCATTGATTAAACGACTTCAGCTTATTGCTAGACCATTAATAATGAGAACAAAGCTTCCCATTTCAGTTTGGGGTCATGCAATCCTACATGCTGCTTCATTAATTCGCATCAGACCTAGTGCATATCATAAATACTCCCCATTACAATTGGCATTTGGTCAAGAGCCAAATATTTCCCATCTCAAAATTTTTGGTTGTGCAGTATATGTACCCATTGCGCCACCTCAGCGCACAAAAATGGGTCCTCAACGAAGATTGGGAATTTATGTTGGGTTTGAAACACCCTCGATTATTAGATATCTTGAACCTCTAACTGGTGATGTTTTTACAGCACGTCTTGCTGATTGCCAATTTAATGAGGTTGTTTTCCCAACATTAGGAAAAGGGGAGAAAGAAGGGAAAAGGGATATTTCATGGAATGAACCATCATTATTGTATCTGGATCCTCATACAAAACAATGTGAATTAGAAGTGCAAAAGATTGTGCACTTACAAGCAATTGCAAATCAATTGCCAGATGCATTTACTGATACAAAAAGAGTGACTAAATCATATATACCAGTAGCCAATGCTCCTGCTCGTATTGAAATTCCAGAAATAAAACCTGAGAATAAAGACACTCATGAGTCTAAAACACGCCAGAAGCGTGGAAGACCAATTGGTTCTAAGGATAAAAATCCTCGAAAGAGAAAGGGAGTAGATAATCATATTGATAGCGAGGAAAATATCCCTGAAGAAATAAAAAATAAAGAAAGTCATGAAACATTGTCATATACTGTTGCATGTGAAATCATAAATGACAAAGATGATCCTGAACCAAAATCAGTCATGGAATGTCAAAATAGGCATGATTGGATAAAATGGAAAGATGCTATGCAGGCTGAATTGGACTCACTAAACAAATGAAATGTTTTTGGGCCAATTATTCCTATGCCTAAAAATGTGAAACCTGTAGGATACAAGTGGGTCTTTGTACGAAAGAGAAATGAGAAAAATGAAATAATAAGGTACAAAGCTAGACTTGTAGCTCAAGGTTTTTCACAAAGGCCAGGAATTGATTATGATGAAACGTATTCTCCTGTTATGGATGCAATTACGTTCAGGTATCTGATTAGCCTAGTAGTTTCTAAGAAATTAGAAATGCGTCTTATGGATGTTGTGACTGCTTATTTGTATGGATCACTTGATAGTGACATTTATATAAAAATCCCTGAAGGATTTAAAATGCCTGAAGCATTAAGTACAAAACCCAAAGAAATGTATTCGATCAAGCTTCAGAGATCTTTATATGGGTTAAAACAGTCTGGGCGCATGTGGTATAATCGTTTAAGCGATTATTTGATTAATAAAGGATATGTGAGTAATATTATTTGCCCATGCATTTTTATTAAGAAAACAATTTCCGGATTTGTGATTATAGCTGTATATGTTGATGATTTGAATATCATTGGAACAGAAAATGAGATCCATGAAGCAACAGTATACTTAAAGGAAGAATTTGAAATGAAAGATCTTGGAAAAACCAAGTATTGCCTTGGTTTACAAATTGAGCAAATGCACAATAGGATATTCGTGCATCAATCAAATTACACAGAAAAGATCTTGAAATGCTTTAATATGGATAAAGCAAATCCTTTAAGTACTCCAATGGTCGTTAGATCACTCAATATTGAAACTGATCCATTTCGACCCTGTGAAGAAAATGAAGAAATTCTTGGTCCTGAATTTCCATATCTCAGTGCCATTGGAGCTCTAATGTATCTTGCTAATTGTACTAGACCTGACATTTCTTTTGCAGTTAATTTATTAGCGAGGTTCAGTTCAGCTCCAACAAAAAGGCATTGGAAAGGGGTCAAACATATACTTCGATACCTTCGAGGAAATGTTGATTTGGGTTTATTTTATTCTAACAATTCAAAACAAGAATTGATTGGTTATGCAGATGCAGGGCATTTATCTGATCCTCATAAAGTGAAATCTCAAATAGGCTATGTGTTCACAAATAATGGAACTGCAATTTCTTAGCGTTCCCAGAAACAAACGCTTGTCACTACTTCCTCAAATCATTCTGAAATTATTGCACTACATGAAACAAGTAGAGAGTGTGTGTGGCTTAGATCAATGACACATCATATTGAAGAATCTTGTGGTTTTCCAGTCAACAAAAGTCCAACAATTTTATATGAAGATAATGCAGCATGCATTGCACAGTTAAGGGAAGGATATATTAAAAGTGATAGAACCAAACATATACCTCCAAGATTCTTTTCATACACTCAAGAGCTAATAAAAGACAATCATATAGATATCAAGTATATTCAGTCTAGCCAGAATTCAGCTGATCTTTTCACCAAGGTACTTCCAACTACAATCTTTAGAAAGCACGTTCACGATATTGGAATGCGACATCTACATACTATGTGAAAGAAGATTATACATATCAACTTGAGGGGGAGAATATCATGCACTGTACTCTTTTTCCTTAAGCTAAATTTTTTCCCACTGGGTTTTATTTAGCAAGGTTTTAACGAGGCAGTTGCAAAATATTGTTATTCAAGGGGGAGTATTATGAATGTGAATGAACAATATATTGCTTGTGAGAGAATAGTACTCAAATAGTGAAAAGAAAATATCTATATAAAGAGATTGAAATTCATTAATGAGGATGTTAAGAAAAAGAAGAAGAAAAGATAGATTACTCTCCAAATTCTTTCAATATTATAGTTCTCTAAATTCTCTCCAAACTCTTTCTAAATTCTCTCAAAATTATTCTACTATAAAATATTTTTCTTCTAGTTAAATACTACTAAATTCAAGTTTAGTTCTATAACAAAATAAGTAATTCAATCTTTATTTTCACAACACAGCTTGTAGATATTGTCCGCTTTGGTACTTCAGGACCTCACGGTTTTAAAACGCGTCCACAAGTAAAGGCTTCAGGCCCTGCTTATAAGCACGCACACAGTCTCGTGTGCGAGCGATGTGGGAACTTCAGGTTCACAACACACCCTCCCATCGCGAGCATCGTGCTGATAACGTGTTATAAACAGCTTGTAGATATTGTCCGCTTTGGTACTTCAGGACCTCACGATTTTAAAACGCGTCCACAAGTAAAGGCTTCAGGCCCTACTTATAAGCACGCACACAATCTCGTATACGAGCAATGTGAGAACTTCAGGTTCACAACAATCTTTATATTAATTAAAGAAAGGAAGGTCTTAATTGTACTTTTTCGAGTTGTCTCTTTTATATGGACGCATTACGAGGTTGTGCTACAAGACCCAAGTCCTGTGTCTTGCTTGATTCAAGGATCATAGCCTGAAGTTGCAGAAGTGACAACATGAAGAACTTCTAAAATTTCAGATATTACGAAGATTGCAAAGAGATGCAACAAATCGGGTTAAAAAAAAAAAGAGATGCATGCAACAAGCACAAGAAAGATAAAAGAGATAACTGAGAAAATCTAATATTTTATTCTGTTTTTGTACCTAAAAGAGACGGACCTACAAACAGTTTTGCCTCGTGATGCTTGATGATTGTGTGATGTGTGTTAGTCACGGTTGAATAAAAAAATTTTAAAATTTATTTATCAGTTTAAATTTATACAATAATTGATAAATTATATTTTTATTCAATTATTAAAATCAAATTTTAGATCAATTATTGATTCTTTACTTATATTAATAAACAAATTTGGTCTTTTTTTTTTAATTTATATTAAAATTTTAAAAAATTATTTTATAAATTTAAAAACTTTTAAAATCTTATAATTTTTTTGAACAAATTAAAATTTTATAATTAGGTTATATATATATATTTCTAAAAAAATTATCAATTTTATTAATTAGTATCTATTAAAATTAATTTTTTATAAATTTATAGGATTTAATTGTATTAAAAAATTATAAAATTTAATTGCACTCTATAAAGATTAAATATGATATAAATTTTCAAAATAGAAATTTCAATTTGAGTCAAAAGAAAATAAAAGGGGCTAGGGCATATTGTGGGGTCTAATTTGCACTTTTTCCCATTGTTAATTTAATCAATGAGCATCAATTTAATTGTTTGTTTTTGTTTTTTTATATTTATTTTTGGCTTAGTGAGTTTAATATGAGTCAAATTTATGTAAAAAAAAAAAAAAACTTTACCATTTCCACCGAATCTAGTAAGAGAATCAAAATTTTGGATCATCTTAAATTACAGTCGTCGTCGTGGATCGTCATTTTGTTTATCAAGTCAATAGAATAGCATAGTGAGCAGTTTCAGAGAGTAGCTAGTAAACAACAGTATAATAATGAGAGAAGCTGCAAAACTGCCCATCATAGACCTCTCTTCTCCGGACCACTTCTCTACCGCCAATTCAATCCGTCAGGTTTCAATTAACCATTTCATATATTTGCAGAGCTTTTTATATGAGCTTCTGAATGATTTTTGTTTTCGATTGTCAGGCATGTGTAGAATACGGATTCTTTTACCTGGTGAATCATGGAATACAGCAAGACTTGATCGCAAAAGCTTTTGAAGAGAGCAAGAAATTTTTCTCCCTTCCTTTGGATGAGAAAATCAAATTGTTTCGAAGACAACATAGAGGTTACACGCCTTTGTTCCATGAGACTCTGGATTTTTCTTCTTCTAATTGCAAAGGTATCTTTGAGTAAATTACAAAATGTGCAAGAATTGCATTGCATTGAATTAGAAAGAGCTGAATTTTAGCGATTTTGGCCTTCTCCAAACACTAGGGAAGTGGCAAGATTTCATCAGAATTTAGAAACAAAGATTGTTATTTTTAGTTGTATAATTGAACATTGCAAACTTTATGATGTAAACAGGTGACTCTAAAGAAAGCTTCTATGTTGGCCCTTTATGGAAAAGTGAACTCAACCAGTGGCCGTCGGAAGGTGCTGTAATATTTGGTTGCCTGCTCAATATATATATTTATATGCACTTTGTTAGTATAAGTATACTTGATGATCTCAACTTAGGTTGTTCTTTTGACGAGGAAATCTTCAGAACTTCTCCCATCTTGGAGACCTACTATGGAAGCTTACCATAATGAATTACTGTAAGTTTTATCCTCTCAGGGTTTGTCTTTATAGATGGGTTTGAAAAGTGACCATCATCTGTGAATTTGCCTGATTATATGCTCTCTTTTATTCGGTTTCAATTCAAGAGTCATTTTGGATTAGGAAGTTTAAATTTGGCATTTTTATGCCTTCATTATATTTTGTTGGAGCAGTTTTTATTGGACAACGAGGAGATTATTTGTTTGGAGTTGTGCATAATGTCAGCACAATTGGCTTTGTCTGTATTATTGTTTTGATGGCACCATTGGATTTCTCATGTATGCTCCTAAGTTGCAAGTTGGAAATTTTTAGCCTGCAATTACATGGATGCTGAAGTTTCTTAGTTGATGCTTGATACTACCTTAGGTCTACTGGAAGAGACTAATATCATTAATTGCTCTAGCTTTGAATTTGGATAAAGATTTCTTTGAGAAACTAGGAGCCTTGAATGAACCAGAATGTTTTCTTCGCCTCTTACATTATCCAGGTATGTCAGTTTGATTTTGTGTCTCTTTTTATCCTTATTAATGTAATTGGATGGCAAGTTTGAACTAGATAAAATGCTGAAGTTGAAAAGTTAGATGGCGATTTAGTTTATATGTGGTCTTCTGAGTTTTGTGAAAAACTAGATAGTTAACAGACGAAGCCATCTATCTATTTCATTGGAGATCAGTCACCATTTTCCTTTGGTACAGTTTCACAATCTGGAAGCTACCAAGGTCCTTTTTTGAACAAATTCTAGTTCATTTGGTGCAAAGAAATTAGGATATTAGAATCACTCAAGTAGATCCTGCAGTGAACATAGAGTTGGTTAAAAGACACCTGAACCAGCTTTTGAGAAGTAACTTCTTTGATCTCAGGTGATCTAGGGAATTCTAAGGAAGAAATTTTTGGTGCGTCGGCACATTCAGACTATGGAATGATCACTATTCTGGTGACTGATGGAGTGCCAGGACTTCAGGTACATATATATTTGTCTATTTTCTTTCTTTCTCTTATCCTTGTTTCTGATAATTAAGGGCTTAATGTCATAGTTGCAGTTCATAACTCCAAGTGCTACTTGTATGTTATCTAATTTGGTTTCTCTACAATAACAGGTTTGTAGGGAAAAATGCAATGAAACACGAACATGGGAAGATGTGTTGCATATAGATGGGCAAGTCTATTTTGGCAAATCAGCTTTTTTTTTTTTTTCCCCTTCTTAGCGTGTGTGATTTGAGTTGCTTGACAATATTTTTCAATAAGAATGTTGCTTGTCTTTCCAGCCTTAGGCCTTTAAATCTGAAACTTGCAGGGCCTTCATAGTCAACATCGGGGACATGATGGAGAGGTGGACTAACTGCCTTTTTCGGTAATTAATGCTTCATTTATTCTCATTTCTCAACTTGAAAGAGTTTTTGGATACTCATGAAAGCTATTATTTGTGTGATTAGTTTAATTGGTAAACTTTTCGTTTTTGGACATTTCTCTTTCTGCTGTTTCTCCTGTTCTTTTGATTGATAAAATCTTTGCTTTATCAATTATTTGTAGGTCCACACTGCACAGAGTGATGCCAACTGGGCAAGAACGCTACTCTGTAATCATCTAGTTGTTTCTAAGTTTACATTTTTTTTCTTCTAATTATACTGCTTAACCTATGCCTGTGAACTCAACCTGTCTGTTAAAGATTTGTGATCAAGAGACTGTTCTATCAAACATCCCCTGCCTAAGTCCTTCCATTTAATCCAAAAGGTTGCGAATTATAAGAGAATATTTGATCACATAAAAAACATGCAAAAAACTTTTAGTTTCAAGTATTCTGGAACGTGACTTATATTGCTACCTTTAACCAGCATATTGGAACCACTTCCCTCAATTAGAAAGTTTAAGCATGCTCTTCTCTATCTCAGTCTTTTTAGGAGAGGATTCTAATGTATTGAACCATTAATTGACATATTTTGGACTATTTTATTGCAGATGGCATTCTTCTTAGATCCTAACCTAAACTGCATTGTGCAGTGTTTGGAAAGTTGTTGTAGTGAATCATGCCCTCAAAGGTATCTCTTAATCCATTTGGTTTATTATATTTTACAGTTCCAGTTACCAGTATTGCCAGCATAACAATCAAATGTGTAGTTTCAGTTTGCTTTGGCAGTATAAATGATCAGAACATTAGACTTGTCATGAAAACATAGTAATTTAGCTTGAAATATATGTTAGTGTACTTATTTCCAAAAAGCAGGTGCCACGTCCATAAGGTTTATTATTAACTGTGATAACCTTTAAATTCAAGATTGCCTCATGAGATGCATTGGTGTGTTAAAAATATCAAACTTCAAGTTAAATTTGGAGATACTGTGCTATTAGACATCCTCTTTTGACTGAAAATGGGGATAACCTTTGTGGGCTCTTTCACAGATTTCCTCCAATTCGTAGTGGGGACTACCTGGAAGAGCGGTTAAGGCTCACGTATCTCTCAACGAGTGGAGCTTGAGGTGCAAAAACTGCTAGATGTTCTGAGGTTGCATGCCCTCGCTTTCAAGATTGAAAATAACTCAGGTAGTTCTGCAGAAATGATGATTATAGGTTACAGACAACTTGATATACGTGATTTGAGCACTGAGAATAGTGGTGCATAATTTATTTGCTGAACTATTGGTTTAGGCACCCTGCACCCGTTATGGTCTCTACTGACTCTTTTCAATAATCTTTTAATTTGTTTATGTATAAATGAAGCAGCAGCATTAACATTTATTAATCAATTTTTTAGGTACATACTTGCAGTATTTTTAAACTCATAACTTAGACCATTAAAATTGAAAGTTGAATATTTTAAATTTAAAGATATACAGTATAAAAATAGATTAATTATGATTTTTAGCTTTGATCTCCTCAATCAAATAAAATTGTTACTCTCAACTATCTATTTTATTTTCATTTTCACCCATGGCACTTATTGGAGATATGTGTACAAATAAAATGTATTATAGGAACGTGGAAGTTGAAGGGAGAAACTTAAATCTCATATAAAAAGTTCACACATTTTATAGCTATGAAAGATTTAATGCAAAAAATCAGCATACAGAGAGGGACAATTAACATTTTCAGAGAGAGTGTTCTGCACCTCTTGTCGCTCATGCCATATATATTAATCTTTATTTCTACTCTATCCACCCATATCCAAATCAAAGTAGTGGAGCAAAGGGAACCCGTTAAAGATAGCCTTATGTAGAACATTCCTTGTGGAGTTAAAGACTATTTTTCTTCTTTGATTGTGGAGTTAGCTTTATCTAGATCAAGTAAAACAGTAGTTGACTGGAGGCCAGTTTGGTATTACTGTAGGAATACAGATTTTAGTAATTCAAGTTTATTAATTTTATTAGTTCTTAATAATCTTACTGAAGTATGGTTTATAGCTGCAAAATGAAAATCTATTATTAACCCTACCAGGCATTTAATTTTATAGAAAGTGTTTCACTGCTACTATTAGCGTGGTAGTGAAAGGTTATAAATTATAATGGAATCAACTTCACAAGCTTATGATCCTGAAGCCAGTTTTTCATATCACAAGCTTAATTGTACTTTTTCGTGCTGTCTCTTTTATATGGACACATAACGAGGTTGTACTAAAAGTCCTAGGTCCAGTGTCCTGCTTGATTCATGGATCATAGCCTAAAGTTGCAGAAGTGACAAAAGAACTAATAAAATTTCAGATATTACGATTACGAAGATTGCAAAGAGATGCAACAAGCACAAGAAAGATAGAGAGAGACGAGAAAATCTGATCTTATATTTGCATTATTCAGTGAATGAGACTTGTAGTATAGACCTACAAGCTATTCTGATTTTGTACCTAAAAGACACAGACCTACAATCAACTTTGCCTCATAATGCAGTAAGGTTGACTTTAAGAACCCACTCCCCATATGTTTTCCAAAATACTGAAAAAAATAAAAATTGCCTATTGCTCCGACAACTTGTTTTTGAAATATATATATATTTTTGACTTGGGGGAGGGGGAGCCGTGGGATTTGAACTGCCACGGATGGCATCCTTAGAGGGATGCATTCAAAAAATGTGGTAGGGTCTCTCTCAAAAGAAAATGATTGTAGGGATCAGTAGAAGATGCTAATAGAATATGGCCTCGGACGGGTAATTTGATAAAATAAGTATTCTACGTCATTTGTTCAGTTTATGAGATTTTTGTTGTTCATTGGGGTTGACAACTACATATACCGGATCTTGAACCTGACAATAATAATTTTGTCCTGTTTTTTTCATTTTTTTAGTTGAACAGTCCTGCCTCTTTTAAAATGATTACGGGTAAAATTCAAATTTTATATATTAAAATATCTTTTGAAAGATTAGCACGTAACTGTTTTCCTTTTCTTTTTTTTTTTGGCATAAAGGTTATACGACAGCCTAAGAATTAAACCACAATCCTTCCATAATTAGCCACTCCAGCATCATGAACCAACCTATAATTAGAATACTTCTTTTGTTTTTTTTTTTTCCTTTTTAATTATCAGAAAAACCAATAATTGGACCTATAAAAAAAATTTCCTTTTGTAAACAGTTGTGAAATAAGGCCAGATGTGCACATTTCCAGTTCCTGACACTGCAAATAAACAATTCCTTTCGAACAATGTTGATGAGAAACGTGACTACATGTGATTGGTTACTTGGTCTGTTCTTTGCAGAAGAAATTATACAAATAAAAAAAAGCAGCACAAGCCTCGGTGCATTACAACATGCACAGCCTGTAAACCATTTAACATCAGTATGACAAAAATTCAACTATATTCATTTTCTACAGAGGCCATTCACAACTTAAAATCTTGATCTTGTTCTTGTAGCTGTTACAAACAGCAAGTTACCATAATGGCAGAAACTGCAAAGCTCCCCATTATCGACCTTTCTTCACCTGACCGCATTTCCACTGCCAATTCCATCCGTCAGGTTTTCATTGTTAATTTCCAGAAATTGCTGTTTTATATATATGTATTAACAAAACATGAATTAATTGAACTGGAGTCGTGTTGTTGTTGATTTTGGATTGTGGGTCTACAGGCATGTGTGGAGTGGGGTTTCTTTTATGTTGTTAACCATGGAGTGGAGGAAGAGTTGCTGCAGAGAGTTTTTGAGGAGAGCAAGAAATTCTTTTCACTCGATTTGGATGTGAAGATGAGCTTGCTTCGTAGAAATCATAGAGGTTACTCACCATTGTATGCGGAGAATCTGAACCCGTCTTTACGTAAAGGTTTTCTTTTTTCTTCTTCTACGATTATGTTAAAGAGTTGACGCAAGTGTCTCAATCAATTTTCAGTAATTTTCTTTATCTTTGTGCAGGTGACTCAAAAGAAAGCTTCTATGTTGGTCCTCTACACAGAAATGATCTCAATCAATGGCCATCACAAGGTATATCTTTTGACTTGCTTGTTTTCAAGAACTCATAAGAACTTGATTTTGATTGAGCATAAATTTCAGAACTACTTCCATCTTGGAGACCAATAATGGAGTCTTACCATCAAAGGGTTCTGTAAGTTTTAATGGATCCTGACACTGTTGATTTCATTTCATTACTTGGAGATCTCAAATCTTTTTTTACTGGAATTTTAACTTGCAGTTAAATCTGCGACCTTTTCAGCTTTCTTGCAAAAAGATTAATCTCTTTTATTGCTCTGGCTTTGAACTTGGATGAACATTACTTTGAAAAAATAGGAACCTTTGACAAACCAGAAGGCTATCTTCGCCTCCTACGATATCCAGGTGGGCTGTAGCTATATTATTGCTCTTGCTTGTTCCTGAATTCTTGACCATCTTCAAAAGATCTGTCTCCTGGTTATGGCTAGACATTGTGTCCTTAATTGTGATTACTTTTCTTGGTGTTCTATTATGAATCATGGAGGTAAAGGGCATTTGAAATTGAACAATTGAAAAGCAACTTGTAAAAGTTTCAGGTGAAAAAGGGGATCCCAATGAAGAACTCTACGGCGCTTATTCACATTCAGATTATGGAATGATAACTATTTTAGCTACAGATGGAATCCCAGGACTTCAGGAATGTTCACTTTTCTCTGTCATCTTTCTTTCCTATGCTCATATATGCAACTTTAAACCTGAATCTATGACCTTAACAGGTTTGCAGAGAAAAAATAAAGCAACCACATTCCTGGGGAGATGTCTTGCATCTAGAAGGGTGAGTCTCTGATAACGTCACTCCTTTCTGAAACTTGACAATTATATGTTCAATAGTGTAAATTAACCTGGAAGTTGAGCTTGCAGGGCTTTTGTAGTAAACATTGGGGATATGACTGAGAGGTGGACTAATTGTGTGTTCAGGTAATCTCTGTCACTACTAGCCTCGAGTATTTTATAGTGCTGGAAAATTTTCTGCAATGTAATGTTTTCTTCATTTTTCTTCTTTGAATTTATTTCTGAAATTTTTTTGATGTTCCTCGCTTTTAATTTTTTCTAGGTCGACTCTGCACAGAGTGGTACCGACTGCGCAACGCTATTCTGTAATCATCTATCTCCTTCTCTGTACTCTATTTATTTTTTTGCTCCCCATCATTTCTTGAGTTTTGACCACCCTAATGCTAACATTTCTGGGTCACCATATTTGCAGCTTGCTTTCTTCTTAGATCCCAACCCAGACTGCATAGTGCAGTGTTTGGAAAGTTGTTGCAGTGAATCATGTCCACCTAAGTAATAAACATACACAGCTCTTTGGATATTTGCATTTGATTGAAAATGGATGCAATATTTACGTTACATTTATGTGCAGATATCCCCCGATTCGCAGTGGTGACTACTTCAGTGAGCGGTTCAGGATGACATATGGTTCAGACTAGGGCAGAAGATAGAGCTACTACATGTTCAGAGGTTGCATTTGTTATCTAATAAACAAATTAGCCAAATAAAATTGCCTAATTGCTCAAGAAGTTGCAGTGAACTTCCATTTATCAGCAGCATACATAGGCCTGCTACTTTCCTTTATAGCAGCAGACCATGAACTGCAGGGTTCCACTTCATTACCGAGGCATCTTTAGGGAATTGCTTCATCAAGTTCGCTGTTGCAGCTTGGACCTGCATTATATTACACTCTTGTTGCTCTTTCAGTACTAGTAGCTTTTCTGTTTGCTCCTTAATTTCTTCGGAAACCTGTTCAATTTCTTTATCTTTCTCAGCAGAGGCGCGATTATTGTACTCTCTGGCTTCAAGAACAAAATGTGCACGCGCTACATGCTTCATATGATCAATAATGAACTGAATTCTGAACCCAGCAAACTGCACAAACTTTAAACATGCCGACCATTGAAGAAGCATGTCATCAGTTATCTATAACTTTATTGTCACGACCCAAAACAGGGGTCATGACCGGCGCTAGGGAACGAGAATTCTTTCGAATCCGGAACCCGTAGCAAGCCTAAAAAAAAATAAAACATGCAATAATAACAATAACAATATTATATGCAGCGGAAATAAAAATCATAAATATAATAATAACATTCTCATCACTGGATTTAAATCAAATCTCAACTCATCACATATATATCTTTAAATACAAATCCAGTTTCAATATAATACATCTCTTTAAATAAAATACATGAAATTCCACACTTTAATTCACAACTACTGCAGTGTCTAGATTATAAAAATAAGACTCAAGTAAATAATTTACACAAAGAAGCCGGGGCGGAAGAAATCCGACGTATCGACCTGCTACTGAGGTCTGAAGATGTTGACTCTCCTGAAAAATAGTCAACGGAGGGGAGTCAGACTTCACTGAGTGAATTACTATAATATATATACATGCATATTAAATGACAATGCATACAGTCAATAATACATATCTAATATGTATATATACAAGCAAATTCACACAGATACAGTAAAATCATTTTTATATATTTTATTGAAAATCACAGTTTATGAAGGATCACATAGGACCCTAGAATATCGCAACCTCAGAAAATAGTGTTAGACAACACTCTAGCCACACAGACTCACTTATTCCAAATATATCCACTTAATCCATTTAGACAGTAGACTGGCCCCGAGACACTAAGTCAACCGAGCTCCAGCAGTCTGACTGCCAGTGTGATTGGCCCTGAGACACTTGGTCAACCGAGCTCCAGCACTCTGACTGCCAATGTGATTGGCTCCGAGACACTTGGTCAACCGAGCTCCAGCAATCACACCCCCAAACCATATCTCACACATCAAATAATCATATTCAATCAATATCCACAAATAGTTAGTAATATAGCCTAATACTATAGGCGTACCGGTACGTACTCGGTCCTAGTGCTGCCCATTAGGTAGCACGTTCTATCGATATCCTTCAATAATAATATAAATCATTCATTCATAAAATAAATGATGCATGAATTTAAATAAAACAGCAACATAAACCATATATATACTAGAAATATACCAAAAATAAACCAGGTATATTTCGAGTATATATATGTCAAATGAATTCAATCAAATTGTAACTTAAGCTAGAAATATATTTAAAAACATTTTAAATATATTTTATTTACAAAACATGTATATAATTTAATATATACCAAAAATAAACCAAAAATATACTTAAATACAAATCACATTATTTATGCATTTTAATCGAAATAAAATATATATTTCTAAATCATGCATCCTAAGCATATATATATAGTATAGTAACTCACCTAGTGCGCTCCACGAGATGGGTCCGACGGGCCTGGTCCACTAGCCCTCGGTCTCGGCGCAACTAAACAAGCAATAAATAACCGACATCAGAATAAACCTAACAGAAATCCTAGAATTCGATCTAGAGTATTAAATACAGAATCAGAATTAGGGTTCGACTGAATATCATGTTTTACGAGAATTCTACCGAAAATCCGGCAGAACCTCCCCTGTAAAACGGACATCTCTCTACTCAAAAGAGTAGAGCCGACCCTGCAAAGAAACACACTTCGAAAAATAAGCTCAACACAAATCCACAACCCCTCGGTCGGACTCCAAACTACAGTCTACTGACCGGGGTCCACAAACACAGAAAAATTCTAAAAATACTAAAAATATCCTTATAACATAGAAATTCATTTTATAAGTAGAAATTACATAATTAACCTTAAAACACTATAAAAACCGATAAAAACTCATTTTATTAGAAAAACTGTATATTATATATATAATTGAAAATAATTTACGAAAAATAGTTTTAATTAGTTAAAAATACCAAATAATTTTTAGAAATCATTTTTATACCTTAAATAACTATTAAAACCAATTAAATTACATTTTTAGCCAATTTAGGGTAAAATTACCAAAATACCCCTATATATATAAATATACTAAAATTACTTCAAAAATTCACCAAAAATTATACAATTATCCAAAAATTAATTTTCTCAACATATTTATCAATAATATTAATAATTAAACTCAATTAACCAATTAATTTCAATTAAAAACATAATTAACCCTAATTTCCCAAATTTACATAAACTTAAATAATTCAAAATAAATACATAAAAATTCATAAAAATTCCAAATAAATTCATATAATTCATTTCAACACCTAATTTAACCATAAAACACAATTTCATAATTTAAATAATTAATTTCTGAAAATTAGAAAATAATATTAAAATATTCAAAAAACCCAAAAATCCAAAAAATCTCCAAAAATTCCACAAAAATTCATACATGTATATTAAGCTACTGGGATCAACATTTGTGAAGGGAGTTTTCATGAATCAATCAATTAGAAGCTCAAAAAAATCAAAAACCCTAATGTGACCGAATTCAAAAATTCGAAACCTAAGCAATTCTAGACCATTTCAGCTCAAACCAAAGCTAGAATCACACTCACTGGAGCTCAAGGAGAAGAAAGAGACCGACGGTGTCGAAAACGGTGGCCGGAAACGTAAGGTGTGAAGAAATGGAGCTTCGGCCGGAAATGGAAGAGAAGGGGCTTGCCGGCGCCGGGGAAGGGAGTTGCTGGTGGCGGGGGACGGCTGGGAACGACGGTGGCAAGCCGGGAGGCACACCGACGGTAGGTGATCGGCGTGACAGACGGTGGTGAGGGGTGGTGGTCGGGCGCGCACGGGAAGAAGGAAGAAGGAGAAGAAGAAGAAAAAAGAAAAAGAAAAAGAAAAAGAAAAAGAAAAAGAAAAAGAAAAAATAAAATAAAATAATAATAAAATAATTTTAATAATTTAATAATAAATAAAATAATTAAATAACAATAAATAAATAAATAATTAATAAAATATTAGGGTAATATATATTAAACCCTAATTAAATAAATATACACACACATAGGCTTTATTTAGTAATTTAAAAATACGCATGAGTTCATGCAAATCCGAAAATATATTTAAAATAATTAATATTAAAATATTTACGTGAAAATTTCTCCGAAAATATAAGTCCCGGGAAAATTTTACGTAAAACACTGTAAATAAAACACAGTAATTAAAATAGGTTTTAAATGCATATCAACTCGTAAAAATATCGTAAGATATATACAAAATTATTAACACTGCATATCCCGATACAGTGTAAAAATATTTAAAAATACGGATATTACATTTACTCCTTTGCATACTTTGCACAACACCGCACAGAACGCAAAAAACTACTGACTTCAGTTTAGGACTTAGTGTTGACTTCGCACCAACATCTCAGAAACAAATCTTCGAACGTAGGGACAAGCGTCCGAGACAAAGTAATCCCCAACCATAACAAATTCTTGATCATGTTCCAAAACAAAGTCCGTCATAACATCCTTTAGAATTGCAGAATCTAGCTTATCCATGAAATGTGTAAATGCCTCTTCTGGGTATGGGAAAGCTTCTTGATATTTGCTTTCAAGTGATGCATGGCCTCTAGTCTGTATAGCAGTAGCAATGTCATCAAGTTCAGTCTGCTCAGTTGCATCTAGCGAATCAATTATATCCTCTAGGGACCAACAAGGTATGATCTTTAACATCTCATTTTGCCCCGTTTCTTTAAATAACCTACTAATCATGTGTCGGCCTACAATTCTCAATTCCACATCTCCACGCTCTCCCCTTAATGATGCCATAACCTGAAAACAACACGACTGAAAAAAGTGAGTGCAATTGCATTGGTACAGTGAGCTTGTTGTAAGGACCAAGTAAATTGATATGCAGCTTTTGTTAATGAGTTTAATTCTCTTTAAGTAGTAAGAGTGCTGAAGACATACCTCAGTAATCACAAAATTCACTCCACATACCATAGGGCAACCTTGTGCACAATAATAAACACAGAGTCGTGGATCCCTTTGTTGTTCGCAACGATCACAGTAAAACTCATCATCATCTTCATCCTCAACATAATAGTCCTTGAGGGTGAATGGATCTACATGAGATTTATGTTTAATAGTGCAAGGCAATGGACCACACAAAAGGTGGAGATTGAAGGTGCATTCCATACAGCGAAATCCAGGGGAACCATTACAAGAGCTGTTACAAATACTGCACTCAAGTTCACAATGTATGTTCTCGACCACTGTAAGAACATGATTATGACCCTGATATTTTATAGTGGGCTTGAGAGAAAAACAATCAACATCTAGCGCGAAATTGCATTTTTCACAGCAGAAGGCAAAGTGATTGCAATTCTTTGGACACAACTCACAGTGTACGGTTCTTGAACTTTGAGAAGCCATGTTAAGCAAGGTTAGAGGGTGCTCTAGATGAAAATGATGCTCAATCTCTTGTGGTAATTTAGAGCATGATTTGTGTAGAAAAAAGTTGCATCTGGTGCAACCATAGGTAGAGCCTGAGCAGCATTTTCCGGATTCATGGCATTATACATCATCGGCAACTTTCTTCTCACTGAGTATCAGTGGATGCCTATGGAGAAAATGCTAAATTTTTGTATCAACATCAGATTCTGCAGTAGACAACAGGCCACATTCAATGCATAACTGGAAATGACACCTTCCACAACGGAATGTTATGCCAGAGCATACTTTATCGCAACCATCACACATATAATGTGGAATTGTGAGTAAAATAAGAGGGCATTGATGAAAGAAATGTTCAATCTCTTGAGGTAAATCTTCCATACAAGACTTGTGAACGTAAAAGTTACACTGGCTGCAACCACAGATAGAATTCAAGCAGAAGTTCCCGCATATTTCACAGCAAGGTAATAGTTCCTAACCTTTCACCTCTTCAAAGAGTGTCAAAGGGTGCCAATGACAGAAACGTTGAATTTGCTCCTCACTTTCATGTATTATGGGGAGGCACCAGGGAGCATTCAATATCCAAACTGAAGTCACAATTTTCACAAAAATACCTGAAGGTTGTATGCTGTTTATAACAAGCATTACAAACAAAGGCAGGAGCAATTTTGAGGAAGAGAGTGTAAGGGTGAAAGAAATGGAGAAACTCTCGCGGAAGCTCAAATGTCCGTTAGAAATTGTAGACATTAAAGAACAATTAACACAAAGATGGAAATAACACTTGCCGCAGCGAAAGGTGAAGCCAGAATAATATTGATGACAAGCATCACACTGATAAAAAAACAACTGCCATCAGAATAAGAGGACAAGGATGAAGCAAGGGTTGAATATTTCGCGGCGAAGTATCCATACATGATTTATGAAGGTAAAAATTGCATTGGCTGCAACCACTAGTAGTGCCTGAGCATAGCTGTTCACAAATGTTGCATGTAACGTCTTGATTTTCTTCTCTCTCCATAAAAGATCATGGGATGTAAATGACTAAAATGTTGAATATGCTGCCTTTCACCTTCTGATTTTATATAAGTAAGATGGGAACATTCAATATCTATATTAAATTCGCAATTTTTGCAGTAGTATGCGAAGCCAGAGTGAGGTCTACGGCAAGCATTACATAGAAATACAAAAGAAATCCCCAGGTAAAGAGGGCATGAGTGGATGAAATGTCGGAACTCCAGTGGAAGAGAAGAATGCCCTTCAGATATTGCAGCAGAATTTACAAAACAATCTAAACATAGATGAAAATAGCACTTACCGCTGCGAAAGGCCAATCCTGAATGATCTTCATCACAAGAACTGCAATGGTATTGCTGGGCAATAAGCAGAGTGAGTGGGCAAGAGGGAAAGGGCCCTTGAATCTTTTGAGGCAAAACTTCCATACAAGATATATGGAGGTAATATTTGCACTCGATACAGCCACAAGACTGAACTCAGCAGACCTTTCTGCATATTTTACAAACAGCAGCACCACCTTCTTCTACGTCTTTGAAAAGGGTCAATGGATGCCTATGACTGTAATGGTTGATGTGCTTCTTTTGGCCATCAGAAGCTTTGGTGGGTAGCTGAGAGCACTTAACATCCATATTAAACTCACACGGTTCGCAACTGCAAGAAAACCTGAAGTTTCTTGAAGGCAAGCATTACACTTAGACATAGGAGAGATCCTGAGGAAAAGAGGGCATGAATGGAAGAAATGTTTGATCTGTTTTGGAAGCTGAGCACAGGATCTGTGCAGAAAAAAAGCACAGATCCTACAACCATAGGCCTCATGATCTGATGGTATCGTTTCCCAGCATCCCATACAGATGTCTTGACATCTTCCTTCTCATAATGCTTCAATAAGTGTTGGTGCAAGAAATCCTTCTCCATATCGTCGTTGAATAATTACTAGAATCTAATAAATGGTTAAACAGGGTTCAGGAAAACTTTATTATCTTACATGAGTGGATCTTATTCTAGGACCAGCAACCATCGGGAAACTGCTTTCGCTTCAATTATATTTGGACGATGATACTAGTAGCTATGTCTATACCTCATTATCCGCAGCAATAACCATCATCATGCTTCTCTTATTTTTTTTTATATTTATATTATTAAAAAAACAACAAAATATTTTGATATAAACAGAAGTATAATCCAATCCAACATTTAAAAATTTAGACTCAATTTATTTAAAAATTAACGAACTCAAACTGAATTTAAATTTTTAAAATTTAATTTAACCTCAACTTGAATTCATGTTTGACGAGCTCGTGGAGCTCTCGAATTAGACAAATTCAACAATGTATTTTTATAATTAGACATTACGTTATTTTATAACCTTAAATTATATATTTTTATAACATTAAAATTACTTATAACATTAAAATTTCATAATTTTGATTTAAAATATGAATATTACTTAATATTATTTTTATATTATATTTATCTAATACTTTAAATTTACATGATTTAATATTAATACTTATATATTACTTTAAAATATAAATATTATTTAATTTTTTATTTATTGAAAACATTTATTATTTATTAAATATTTAATTAGTATTATTTTATATTTACTTATTATAATATTAATGCTAATTTATATGCAAAAATTATATAATAGTATCATGAGTATATAATATTGTCATATATAATATTTTATATTAATTATTACTAATTTAATTAGTATTGTCTTTCCTTAATATAAAATTAGTTTTATATAATATTGACTTACTAAATTAAATGATATTTATTGAATATTAATATTTAAATTAAATTATACCTTTTTAATATCACCGCCTAATATAACGAGTCTGTTCATTAGCCTATAAATGAGCCTGTAAATGAGCCGAAAGAGCCTGTTCGGGAGTTTTAAAGAGTCAAACTTAAGGAAGTTCAGATTTAACTTGATTAGTTTTCGAGTCTCAAAATGGAGTTTGGAATCGGCTCATTTAGTTTAATAAACGAACTTGAATGAGTTTTTCCGAACTAAGCTCCGAATAAATCAAGAACTGTTCGGCTCGATTATATATATATATATATATATATATATATATATATATATATATATATATATATATATATATATATATATATATATTCTTTTTAAAAATTTCAAATCTAAAGTGAACCGGAATTAACCTGTCATGCAAAAATTTAAATATCTATAATTTATAATTTTTTTAATAATGTACATATATATAAAAAAAGGATAAAAATGTAAATATTATGAATAGCAATAACACTGTAGATATTGCTAATTATGACATATAGTATTTTTTACTTTTTATCTACATTGCAGTAGCATCTTACATTAATTCTTAAACTGAATTAGAGACTTTAATATAAATGATAATATTTTAGTAAAAAACAAATTACTATTAAATTGTTTCTTTTCCATATTCAATGTCAGCACAAAATGTGTATTTTATCAAATATTAATTTGATATTTTATCAACTGTCTGATGAGGGTTGGTTCTCTGTCTGATGAGACCACACTAGACACCCACCCATCCACCCATCATTATCTTGAAAGCTATAATTTTTTTTTAAAATGTTTTCATTAAAGAAAACCAAAGATGAATAGATATGATAAGTATTAGAATAGATATGATAAACATCGCCAATGAAGTCTAACTCAAATGGTAAAATAAAAATATTTATGATTTAGAGGTCATGAGTTTAAATTTTAAATATTTAAATTAAGATTTTTGACTCTTAATGTACCATTAGCTAGAAATCTTACATAATGTATGTATATATATATATATATATATATATATATATATATATATATATATATATATATATATATATATATATATATATATATAACTAATATTTTAGTAATAATAATTATAGATATTGAAATTTAGCGCGCAGTCAAGTGTTTAGTGACCACGACATTGTGCAGACTTAAAGCCCACTAGGAAATAGAAGATGGATTCAAAGTCCAAATCGGAGATGAAGTTGCCATCCAGATGAGGCCTGAGATACATTGTACAACAATTAGATTCCATGGAGGTGCCGAGTAGCCGTCCTCAGAAAATAGGTTCGGAAACTAAGTATGAGCTTTTGGAATGCCTACCCAACCTTATAGTAGGCCTCTGTGTGTGTTTTATATTTTATTTTCTTTAATTATTTGATTATTTCTTTATTAACATACAAATTACAATTGTTTCAATCAATATTTTAATTTTATACTTAAGTCCAAGATCGCAAATTAATTCAATTTCATGCAATTTAAGGATGATTCACTACATTTATTACAAATATGCAAAATATTCATAAAATAAAGATAAATAATTAAGTACGCACGCAAAAAAAGGAAAGAGGAGAAAAGATTATAATCCTTTTACATGCAAGAGAAAATCAAATAAACGGAAAATAAATAAAAGATAAACCAAAAGTAAACAAAGTTAAACTAGTTAAAAAGAAGGATAAATATATTATGATTAAGATCATCTCAACGTTCCTGCAAATGATGAAATATTAGCTTCTATGACTATATATAAGACCCTACAAAAGGACAATCACAAATTTAATTCATAAATCAGAGAAACATGAATATTAATTAAATAAGATAATAAGATAATCGCATAAGGAAGATTGAAATACAGAAAATATGAGAACACAAAAGCATGAATTATACAAAATGGACACGGGAAATCAAAACGAGATTATGTGTGACTTTGATAGAGTGGCAGCCCCTAATTAGTGAGGTGTCACTTTCATGCATACAGGCGACACCACATCGCCTCAAGCCAAAAGGGCGACATCTCTTTGAGGAGGCGTTGCCTGACTAATAGACAAAACAACAACTTTTAAATCTCTTAAATCTTAAGTAAAGCAAAATCTCATGCAAATAACTAAAGACTTGTAACTACACTTAATGATTTAAGTGATCATATGATAAACATGGCATCGGGCAAACAATGAATCCAAGAAACAAGCAAGTAAACGAGAAACTTGTATAAGTCTATAACTTAATATTCAAGAAAAATGAAGATTATTACAACTTTATGAGCTTTCTTTTTAAAATGGTTGGCCCTTAGAGAAAACTTTGATCTCTATTTTCACTTGAATGCAAGAGTTTCTATTTTTTCCTTCCAAAAATGGACTTTTAGGCTAAGCTTCACTTCCTTCTCTCCAAGAACCTTCTCTCATTTTTTTCAAAGCTTTTTATTTTTTTCCTTGCTTATCTCTCTCTAAATTTACTAACCTCTCTATAACTCTTACTCTTATACCTATTTTTAAGCCCCTTATTCCTTTGATAAGACATCCACTTTTTACCTCTTCTCATCACCCTTGTCAATCACCTTTTTTTTTATAATATGTTCATGTCAGACTTGCATGGGCCACCCACTTATACACTAGTATCATTTCTCCATTAAATGCATGTGTAAGTGGCTAGCGAAGAGATGGTGTCTTTTTGAAGAGGTGTTGCCTCACTGAGGTGGCTATAAATAAGGTGGGGTGCCTTCGATCAAGTGTTTCCTCTTTGGCCCTAATCCATGGTTGGGCCAAAGTGGGCCTGGCCATTTGGGTCAAGGCTCAAGCTTGATTATTGGGTCTTTTAGGTTTAACGCTTGGGATTTATATGAATGGAAATTTAGGCCTTTAGGTTCATTCTCAAAAAGGTTCCGAGCCTCTTTTGCATTCAAGACTCATATTTTCTCATCATAGGGCTCTTGTTATATGTTGATTAAACTGAGTGTCCATAATTTGCCCCTTTGATTTTTCAAAAAATTGAATCCATGCAATCACATTTTTTGAAAAATCATCATGGACAACAAAAGCAATAAAAAATAAAAGGATACACTTAATCTCTAAGATTCACTTAGGAATGAATTTTTTCAAAATTCGTGCCGTCAGCCTCATTGTTCAAAATTAAGAGGTCAAATTTTTTCTTCATATAAATAAGTAGGAAATCCACGCCATTAGCCTCGATGTTTAAAATTGAGAGGTCAAATTCCTTTTACAATCAAGAAATGCATTCCATCATCCTTAGATATACAAACTCGAGAGGCAGTTCTTGAGAATAAACAAAAAAATCACACTGTTGTCCTAGGGTATATAAACATGAGAGGCAGTCCTTTCAAAATTTACGTTATCAACCTCGTTGTTCAAAACTGAAAGATAAAATTTTGCTAACTTCAATAATTAGGAATCTCACACCATCAACCTCTAGTGCACAAACTCGAGAGGTAGTTTGTTTAAAAAATTCATGTCATCAGCCGTGGGTATACAAACTTGAGAGGTTAAATTTTTCTTTTCAGTAACTAGGAAACTCATGTCATCAAACTTAGGTATAAAAACTCAATATGTAGTTCCTTTAGAAAATTTATGCCATCAGTCCTGGGTATACAAATCCGAGAGGTTAAATTTTTCTCTTTAACAACTAAGAAACTCATACCGTTAAACTCGGGTATATAAACTTAAAAGGCAATTCCTCTAGAAAATTCATGCTATATGCCTTGGGTATACAAACCCAAGAGGTTAAATTTTTCTCTTTAACAACTAGGAAACTCATGCCATCAACCTTGGGTGTACAAACCTAAGAAGTAGTTCCTCCAAAAAATTTGCACGATCAGCATCAAGTATATAAACCCGAGAAGTTGAATTTTTCTCTTCAGCAACTAGGAAACTTAGGCCATTAACCTTGGGTATAAAAATCTTGATAGGTAGTTTCTCTAAAAAATTTATGCCGTCAGCTTTAGGTATGCAAATTTGAGAGGTCAAATTTTTCTCTTCAGTAACCTAGGAACTCACGTTATTAACCTCGGGTATACAAACTCAAGAGGTAGTTCCTTTAAAAAATTCATATCATTAGCCTCTGGTATACAAATTTGAGAGGTTAAAATTTTCTCTTTAGCAACTATAAAACTCATGCCGTCAACCTTGGGACTCAAGCTCGATAGGCAATTCCTAAGAACAATCTCATCATATGAGATATGAGCCTTATAGCCATTTCCAACTTCAGGTGAGGTCAATTAAAAAAATGCTATATAGCCTCTGGGGCGTCAGGTAAGGTAAATCAAAATAGGCTAATGTGGCCTTAAGGGCGTCGGATAGAATAATCTAAATAAGCCAATATAGCCTTGAGGGTGTTAAGCAAGATAATTAAACATGCCAATATAGCCTCGGAGGCATTAGACAGGAAAATCAAACTTGCCAATATAGCCTCGGGGGCGTCAAATAGAATAAACAATAAAGAAAACATATATCAAATAAGATTAAACTAAAAATACCGTATAGCCTTCAAGGAGTTAGGCAAAGTCAAACTAAACAAGCGACGTAGCCTCACAGGCTCATATAAAGTTAAACAAAATGTGCCATATAGCCTCTAGGGCTTTAGGCCAAGACAATCAAAATAAGTTGTGTAGCCTTATTGGCGTTAGGCCAAATCAAACAAAATAAGCTATGTAGCCTCGCAGACATCAGTAGAAATTAATAAAACAAGCCATGTAGCCTTACAGGTGTTAGGCAAAATAAATAAAACAAGCTATATAGCCTCATAAGCATCAAGCAAAATCAATAAAACAAGCCATGTAGCCTCATAGGCATCGGACAAAATCAACAAAGCATGACTGAATCCTATGCATCTGTAATATCCCGTATTTTTAAACATTTTTATACTGTATCGGGATATGCAGTGTTAATAATTTTTGTATATATATATGATATTTTACGAGTTGATATGTATTTAAAACCTATTTTAATTATTGTGTATTATTTAAAGTGCTTTACGTAAAATTTTCCCAAGACTTGTATTTTCGGGGAAATTTTCACGTAAATAATTTACTATTAATTATTTTAAATAGATTTACGGACTTGCATGAATTCATATATATTTTTAAAATACTAAATAAAATATATATGTGTATTTATTTAATTAATTAGGGTTTAATTAATTACCCTAATATTTTATTATTTATTTATTAGTTTTATTGTTATTTAATTATTTTTATTTATTATTAAATTTTAAAATATTAAATTATATGTGTGTGGTGTATATTTAATGTGTGTAATTTAATATTATTTTAATATATAGTATAAAGTATATATATATATATACATATATATACATTTAATATTAACAAAATTATAAAGTTTAGTATAATTACAACTTTGCCATTCGTTCTTCTTCTTCCTCCCGACCATTCCCCATCACCGTCTGCCGCTGCTACCACTGATTTCTTACCTTTGGTGTGCCGTCCGGCGTGCCACCTCCTTCCTTAGCCTTCCCCGCTGCCTGTTGCAGCTGTTTCCAGTGTTTGGAAGTCGTTTTTGGCCGGAGAAACCGAAAGTGGGAGCAACGTCGTTCACGACGTTTCCGGCCACCATTTTCGACACCGCCAGTCTCTTTATTCTCCTTGAGCTCCGGTGAGTGTGATTCCAAGCTTTGTTTCACTTAAAATGGTCTTGATTTGCTTAGGTTTTGATTTTTTAATTTCGGCCATTTTAGGGTTTTTGATTTTTTTGAACTTCAATTTGATTGATTCATGAAAAATTCCTTCACAAATGTTGTTCCCCTTAGCTTAATATACTGTGTGAATTTTTGTGGAAGTTTTGGGAATTATTTTGATTTTTGGGTATTTTTGAATATTTTAATATTATTTTCTAATTTTCGGAAATTAATTAATTAAATTATGAAATTGTGTTTTATGATAATTATAGGTGTTGAAATGAATTATAGAAATTTATTTGGAATTTTTATGAATTTCTATGTATTTATTTTGAATTATTTAGGTTTATGTAATTTTGGGAAAATTAGGTTAATTGTGTTTTTAATTGAAATTAATTAGTGAATTGAGTTTAATTATTGGTATTATTGATAAATATGTTGAGAAAATTAATTTTGGATAATTATATTATTTTTGGTGAATTTTTGAAGTAATTTTAGTATATTTATATATATAGGGGCATTTTGGTAATTTTACCCTCAATTGACTAAAAATGTAATTTAATTGGTTTTAATAATTATTTAAGGTATAAAAATGATTTCTACAAATTATTTAGTATTTTTAACTAATTAAAACTATTTTTCGTGAATTATTTTCAATTATATATATAATATACGATTTTACTAATTAAATGAGTTTTTATCGGTTTTTACTGTGTTTAAAGGTTAATTATGTAATTTCTACTTATAAAATGTATTTTTATGTTATTAGGATATTTTTGGTATTTTCAAAATTGTTCTGTGAATTGTGGACCCCGGTCGGTAGACTGTAGTTTGGAGTCCGACCGAGGGATTTTGGTTATGTTTTGAGCTTGTTTTTCGAAGTGTGTTTCTTTGCAGGACCGGCTCTACTCTTTGAGTAGAGAGATGTCCGTTTTACAGGGGAGGTTCTATAGGATTTTCTGTAGAATTCTCGTAAAACGTGATGTCCAGTCGAACCTTACTTCTGTTTCTGTGTCTAATATTCTAGATCGAGTTTCTAGGATTTTTTGTTAGGTTTATTCTGATGTCTGTTATTTATTGTTTGTTTAGTTGCGTCGAGACCGAGGCCTAGTGGACCAGGCCCGTCGGACCCATCTCGTGGAGCACACTAAGTGTGAGTTACTATTTTTTTTTTATATATATATGCTTTAGGGTGCATGATTTAAAAATGTATGTTTTATTTTAATTAAATATGCATAAATAATTTGATTAGTACTTAAGTTTATTTTTAGTTTACTTTTGGTATATATTAAATTATATGCATGCTTTATTAACCATTTATGTTTAAAATGTTTTTGAATATATTTCTAGCTTATTTTGCTATTATATTAGACTTGTTTGACGTATATATACTCAAAATATACCTGTTTTACTTTTGGTATATTTTCAGTATATATATGGTTTATAATGCTATTTTAATTAAATTCATGCATCATTTATTTTTATGAATGTATGCTTTATATTTTAAATGATGGATATCAATAGAACGTGCTACGTAGTGGGCAGCACTAGGACCGAGTACGTACCGGTACGCTTATAGCATTTAGGCTATATTACTAACCTATTTGAGGATATTGATTGAATTTGATTAATTAATGTGTGAGAAAGGATTTGGGAGTGTGATTGTTGGAGCTCGATTGACCAAGTGTCTCGGGGCCAATCGTACTGACAGTCAGACTGCTGGAGCTCGGTTGACTTAGTGTCTCGAGGCCAGTCTACTGTCCAAATGGAATAAGTGAATATATTTGGAATAAGTGAGCCTGTATGGCTAGAGTGTTGTCTAACACTGTTTTGAGGTTGTGATATTATAGGGTTCTAATTGATCCTTCATAAAAGATGATTTTAAATAAAATATATAAAATGATTTTACTGCATCTGTGTATATTTGCCTGTATATATACATATTAGATATATACTGTTGATTGTATGCATTGTCATTTAGTATGCATGTATATATATTATAGTAATTCACTCAGTGAGGTATGACTCCCCTCCGTTGACTAATTTTTCAGGAGAGTCATCATCTTCAGACCTCAGTAGCAGGCCTATACGCCGGATTTCTTCCGCCCCGGCTTCTTTATGTAAACTGCTTATCTGAGTCTTGAGTTTTATTTTATCTAGACACTGCAGTAGTCATTAAATTGTTAAAGAGATGTTATATTATATTTGAACTGAATTTGTATTAAAAGAGTTTATATATATGGGATGAGGATTTGATTTAAATCCAGTTGGTGTAAATGTTATTATTATATTTATGATTTTTATTTCCGCTGTATTATATATTGTCATTATTACTATTGCATGTTTATTTTATTTTTAGGCTTGTTATGGGTTCCGGATTAGAAAGAATTCCCATTCCCTAGCACCGGTCATGGCCCCTATTTTGGGTCGTGACAAAGTTGGTATCACAGCGGAGTTCTGTGTCAGGGCTTAGTTGTGTAAGTCGTGGCCCTAGATTTCAATGTTGTGTCTTTTTTTGGTAATTACTGCAGTGAATTAGGTTCGAGTATGTCTTGATAAGCATTCCTTGCTTTAGTTTTCTGCGTTATTCCTCCGTTGTCTGTTTTGTCTGAATTATTTTACTGTGTTTTCAGAATGAGGAGGCGAGTGCGTGTCGCTCCACCGGTCGTTGAGGTCAAGGATGACGAGTCTTTTCAAGATAAGGTTTTACCTCTTGAGCAGCCAGTTAGACGTAGAGGTTGTGGCAGAGGTAGACCTCGAGGAGCGGTAGGTCGCCGTAGGCAGAGAGAGTTACAGGAAGAGGAGCCTGTTGAGCCTGAATTTGATGTTCCTGTACCTTTAGTTGTTCCCCCTATTCAGCCTGCCTATCAGCAGGGTATGTCTGACCCTGAGGCAGCTTTGATCTATACCCGAGTTGGCAGGATTGTGTTCGATGGGACTTTCGATTCGTTAGATTTTCTACACGCGATTGAGACTCGGACTCGGACTGCTCACACCGAGTACCAGCGGATTATGATCGTAGAGCTTTCTATCGAGGGACCAGCCCTAGATTGGTTCATTCAGATGATCCAGCCTTATATGATGACGATGACCTGGGCTCAGTTTCAAGAGAGATTTTTGAGGAGATTCTGTCCAGAGCCTCTCCGTATGAGCCATCGTCTCCGGATGACCAGCATTTCTCGTGGTGATCGATCAGTAGAGGAGTACACCCGAGAGTTTCTTCGGCTGGGTAGATATGCAGAGGATCTGATGCAAGACCAGTATTTCGCAGTCACTACCTATGTCACAGGATTGGGTTCAACATTTACTGGTATGCCTACAGCAGGCCTTACTCTAGAGTCTGTGATTGAGTTAGCCAAGGAGATTGAGCTGAGGCTAGTTAGGTAGGGAGCGATGCCTGATTATTACCAGCTAGGAGTTCAGTCGAGTGGATTACAGGCTACTCCGTACTCTAGTTTTCATATTGGTTCGAGTAGTCAGCAGCGAGGTCAGACTCAGCAGAGTCAGAGACAGCAGCAGCGAGTGCATCGGAGCAGTAGACATGGCCGTGGAGGTCAGCGTAGGTCGTTTAGATTCGGGTCAGGTGCTTCGAGCAGTAGTAGTGGTCGTAGTTCTGGATCAGCGGCCAGTGTTTGCCAGACCTGCGGTAAAGTCCATCAGGGACCGTGGTATCTGACACCACTGACATGCTTCAGATGCGGGCAAACAGGACATTTTGCCAGATCGTGTCCTTACTCCGGGTATCAGCAGCCGTAGATTCCGCGATTCCCACAGTAGTCGATTGCTAGTGTTGCACCCGTGCCATTTCAGTTACCACCAGCTCAGCATCAGAGTTCCACTCAGATTGTTCTATAGCAGAGTCGTGGTAGAGGTACTAGAGGAGGTGCCAGAGGTGTTGGTCAGGCTTCTACCAGTCAGTAGGGAGGTCGAGGTCAGGCCAGAGTCTTCCATCTCACTCAGTAGGATGCTCAGGCATCTAATGTAGTCATGGCAGGTATTGTTTCTGTTTGTTACCTGGATGCATGGGTTTTGTTTGATCCGGGTGCCACACATTCATTTGTTTCTCTCGTTTTTGCTTCTAAATCTTGTTGGCAAGCTTTGAGGATGGCTTTTCCTTTGTCTGTTGCCACTCCTCTGAGTGATTCCTTGGACACCGATATTGTTCTTTCTAGTTATCCAGTTCTCGTGGGAGATAGAGAATTACCCGCTGATTTGATCTTGTTGGATGTGATGGAGTTTGATGTTATTCTGGGAATGGACTAGTTATCTCAGCACTATGCTGTGGTTGATTGCAGGAATAAAGAGGTGACTTTCAGAATTCCTGATGAAGAAGATTTTAAGTTTGTGGGTGATAGGAGTTCAGCACCTTAGAATTTTATTTCTGCTATTACGGCTAGGAAGTTGTTAAGGAAAGGATGTCAGGGATATTTGGCATTAGTCAGGGATACTTCAGTGGAGAAGTTGTCACTCACGGATGTTCCTGTTGCTTGTGAGTTTCCTGATGTTTTTCCTGAGGAGTTGCCAGGTTTACCACCTCACAGAGAGATTGAGTTCTGTATAGATGTGGTTCCAGGTACTACTCATATATCTATGCCACCCTACAGAATGGCTCCTGCAGAGTTAAAAGAGTTGAAGGAGCAGTTGCAAGAGTTGTTGGATAAGGGTTTCATTAGACCCAGTGTTTCTCCTTGGGGTGCACCAGTCCTGTTTGTGAAGAAGAAGGATGGTACCCTGAGACTGTGCATTGACTACAGAGAGCTGAATAAGGTGACAGTAAAGAACAAGTATCCTCTGCCGAGGATAGATGACTTGTTTGATCAGCTACAGGGTGCACAGTTCTTTTCTAAGATTGATTTGAGGTCGGGTTATCATCAGTTGCGGATTTATGAAGCTGATATTCCTAAAACAGCATTCCGCACTCGATATGGCCATTATGAGTTTTTGGTGATGTCTTTTGGTTTGACTAATGCACTAGCAGCTTTTATGGACCTGATGAACAGGGTATTCAGACTGTATGTGGATCAGTTTGTGGTAGTCTTCATCGATGATATACTGGTTTATTCTAGGAGTATGGAGGAGCATGTATATCACTTGAGGATTGTACTGCAGACACTGAGAGATCATCAGCTTTATGCTAAATTCTGAAAGTGTGATTTCTGGATTGAGAGTGTTTTTTTTGTTGGACACGTAGTGTCTAAAGAAGGTATCCAGGTTGATCCACAGAAGATTGAAGCAGTGTCTGAGTGGCCTAGACCAACTTCTGTTACTGAGATTCAGAGTTTTCTGGGTTTAGCTGGGTATTATAGATGGTTTGTGCAGGATTTTTCTAGAATTACAGCCCCTATGACTCGCTTGACTCAGAAGAATGTTAGATTCGAGTGGTCAGAAGCTTGTGAGAACAGTTTTCAATTATTGAAGGAGAAATTGACCACATCCCCAGTATTAGCTTTGCCTAATAGTGTGGACAAGTTCACAGTTTATTGTGATGCCTCTAGAGTTGGCCTTGGTTGTGTGTTGATGCAGAATGGAAGAGTGATAGCCTATGCTTCGAGGCAATTGAAGAAGCATGAGCAGAACTATCCTACACATGACCTTGAAATGGCTGCAGTGATCTTTGCTTTGAAGATTTAGAGACATTATCTGTACAGGGTGACTTGTGAGATTTTTACTGATCATAAGAGCCTTAAGTACATTTTCCAACAGAGAGATCTGAATCTGAGGCAGAGGAAATGGTTGGAATTGTTGAAGGATTATGACTGTGAGATATTATATCATCCGGGCAAGGCTAATGTAGTAGCAGATGCCTTGAGTAGAAAGTCCTCAGGCAGTCTTGCTCACATCGGTGTTGAGAGGAGACCGTTGATCCAGGAGTTGCATCTGTTGGTGGATCAAGGTCTGATGATGAAGATCAGTAGGTCAGGTGGACTGCTAGCTCAGTTTAAGGTGCGATCTATACTAAGGGATAGGATTAAAGCATCTCAGAGCCAAGATCCTATTCTAGAAGAGCTTGCAGAGAATGTCAGAGCAGGGAAGTTCACTGATTTCACACTCGATGATGACGGTGTGTTGTGGATCAGTGGTAGATTGTGTGTTCCTGATGTGGATGATTTGAGAGAAGAGATCCTAGAGGAAGCACATTCTACAGCCTATAGCGTACATCCGGGTGTCACTAAGATGTACCACAGTTTCAGAGACTTATACTGGTGGGATGGAATGAAGAAGGATGTCGCTGATTATGTTGCTAAGTGTTTGACGTGTCAGCAAGTGAAAGCTAAGCATCAGAAGCCTTCTGGGAAGCTTCAGCCTCTTCCTATTCCCGAGTGGAAGTGGGAAAGGATAGCTATGGATTTTGTGGTCGGTTTACCTCGTTCTAAGGATGGATATGATTCCATCTAGGTGATTGTAGGCAGGTTGACGAAGTCTGCACATTTCCTACCTGCAAAAGCCATATATTTTGTAGCTAGATTGGCGAAGCTGTATGTGAAGCATATTGTGTGCCTTCATGGAGTACCTGTGTCCATTGTGTCAGATAGAGGTTCGGTGTTTACTTCTCATTTTTGGCAGAAGTTGCAGAAAGCGATGGGCACTAGATTGGATTTCATTACTGCTTTTCATCCTTAGACAGATGGTCAGTCTGAGAGGACGATCCAGACACTGGAAGATATGTTGAGAATGTGTGTCCTGGATTTGGGAGGTAACTGGGATGATCATTTGCCACTTGTTGAGTTTGCATATAATAACAGCTATCATAGCAGTATTGGCATGGCACCATATGAGGCATTGTATGGAAGGAAGTGTAGATCCCCTTTGAGTTGGGATGAGATTGGTGAGAGAGCTTTGACTGGACCTGAGATGGTTTAGGATGCTGCAGAGAAAGTCACCGTGATTAAGCGCAGATTAGAGACCGCAGTTAACAGGCAGAAGAGCTATGCGGATCCTAGGCGCAGAGATGTGGAGTTTCAGGTTGGAGATTTCATTTTTCTGAAGGTATCTCCGATGAAGGGTGTAATGAGATTTGGTAGGAAGGGTAAGTTAGCACCGAGATATATCGGACCGTTTGAGATTCTGAAGAGAGTTAGCACTGTTGCATATCGGTTGGATTTGCCTCCGAGTATGTCACAGGTGCATCCAGTATTTCATATCTCGATGTTGAGGAAGTATATCTCAGACCCTTCACACGTGTTGCAGCCTGACAGTGTAGAAGTGAGTGAAGATTTGACGTTTGTGGAAGAACCTGTGGCGATCGTTAATTATCAAGTTCGATAGTTGCGTTCGAAGCAGATTCCGATGGTTAAGGTTCTGTGGCGTAGCGACAGAGCTGAGGAGCATACGTGGGAGACTGAAGCTGAGATGCGAGCTTCTTACCCGTATCTCTTTCCTTCTTGATCTTGTGATCATTTTCTTTCTGGAATTTGGGGACGAATTCTTGTAAGGGGGGAAGACTGTAATATCCCGTATTTTTAAACATTTTTATACTGTGTCAGGATATGCAGTGTTAATAATTTTTGTATATATATATGATATTTTACGAATTGATATGTATTTAAAACCTATTTTAATTATTGTGTATTATTTAAAGTGCTTTACGTAAAATTTTCCCGAGACTTGTATTTTCGGGGAAATTTTCACGTAAATAATTTACTATTAATTATTTTAAATAGATTTACGGACTTGCATGAATTCATATATATTTTTAAAATACTAAATAAAATATATATGTGTATTTATTTAATTAATTAGGGTTTAATTAATTACCCTAATATTTTATTATTTATTTATTAGTTTTATTGTTATTTAATTATTTTTATTTATTATCAAATTTTAAAATATTAAATTATATGTGTGGTGTATATTTAATGTGTGTAATTTAATATTATTTTAATATATAGTATAAAGTATATATATATACATATATACATTTAATATTAACAAAATTGTAAAGTTTAGTATAATTACAACTTTGCCATTCGTTCTTCTTCTTCCTCCCGACCGTTCCCCATCATCGTCCGCCGCTGCTACCATCGATTTCTTGCCGTTGGTGTGCCGTCTGGCGTGCCACCTCCTTCCTCAGCCTTCCCCGCCGCCTGCTGCAGCTGTTTCCAGCGTCTGGAAGTCATTTTTGGCCGGAGAAGCCGAAAGTGGGAGCAACGTCGTTCACGACGTTTCCGGCCACCGTTTTCGACACCGCTGGTCTATTTCTTCTCCTTGAGCTCCAGTGAGTGTGATTCCTAGCTTTGTTTAACTTAAAATGGTCTTGATTTGCTTAGGTTTCGATTTTTCGATTTCGGTCATTTTAGGGTTTTTGATTTTTTTGAACTTCAATTTGATTGATTCATGAAAAATTCCTTCACAAATATTGTTTCCCTTAGCTTAATCTACATGTGTGAATTTTTTTGGAATTTTTGGGAATTATTTTGATTTTTGGGTATTTTTTAATATTTTAATATTATTTTCTAATTTTCGGAAATTAATTAATTAAATTATGAAATTGTGTTTTATGATAATTATAGGTGTTGAAATGAATTATACAAATTTATTTGGAATTTTTATGTATTTATTTTGAATTATTTAGGTTTATGTAATTTTGGGAAAATTAGGTTAATTGTGTTTTTAATTGAAATTAATTAGTGAATTGAGTTTAATTATTGATATTATTGATAAATATGTTGAGAAAATTAATTTTGGATAATTATATTATTTTTAGTGAATTTTGAAGTAATTTTAGTATATTTATATATATAGGGGCATTTTGGTAATTTTACCCTAAATTGACTAAAAATGTAATTTAATTGGTTTTAATAATTATTTAAGGTATAAAAATGATTTCTACAAATTATTTAGTATTTTTAACTAATTAAAACTATTTTTCGTGAATTATTTTCAATTATATATATAATATACGATTTTACTAATAAAATGAGTTTTTATCTGTTTTTACTGTGTTTAAAGGTTAATTATGTAATTTCTACTTATAAAATGTATTTTTATGTTATTAGGGTATTTTTGGTATTTTCAGAATTATTCTGTGAATTGTGGACCCCGGTCGGTAGATTGTAGTTTGGAGTCCGACCGAGGGATTTTGGTTGTGGTTTGAGCTTGTTTTTTGAAGTGTGTTTCTTTGCAGGACTGGCTCTACTCTTTGAGTAGAGAGATGTCCATTTTACAGGGGAGGTTCTGCCGGATTTTCAGTAGAATTCTCGTAAAACATGATGTCTGGTCAAACCCTACTTCTGTTTATGTGTCTAATATTTTAGATCGAGTTTCTAGGATTTTCTGTTAGGTTTATTCTGATGTCTGTTATTTATTATTTATTTAGTTGCACCGAGACCGAGGCCTAGTGGACCAGGCCCGTCGGATCCATCTCGTGGAGCGCACTAAGTGTGAGTTACTATTTTATATATATATGCTTTAGGGTGCATGATTTAGAAATGTATGTTTTATTTTAATTAAATATGCATAAATAATTTGATTAGTACTTAAGTTTATTTTTAGTTTACTTTTGGTATATATTAAATTATATGCATGCTTTATTAACCATTTATGTTTAAAATGTTTTTGAATATATTTCTAGCTTATTTTGCTATTATATTAGACTTGTTTGACGTATATATACTCAAAATATACCTGGTTTACTTTTGGTATATTTCCAGTATATATATGGTTTATAATGTTATTTTAATTAAATTCATGCATCATTTATTTTTATGAATGTATGCTTTATATTTTAAATGAAGGATATCAATAGAATGTGCTACCTAGTGGGCAGCACTAGGACCGAATACGTACCGGTACGCTTATAGCATTTAGGCTATATTACTAACCTATTTGAGGATATTGATTGAATTTGATTAATTGATGTGTGAGAAAGGATTTGGGAGTGTGATTGCTGGAGCTCGGTTGACCAAGTGTCTCGGGGCCAATCACACTGACAGTCAGACTGCTGGAGCTCGGTTGACTTAGTGTCTCGGGGCCAGTCTATTGTCCAAATGGAATAAGTGAATATATTTGGAATAAGTGAGCCTGTATGGCTAGAGTGTTGTCTAACACTGTTTTGAGGTTACGATATTATAGGGTTCTAATTGATCCTTCATAAAAGATGATTTTAAATAAAATATATAAAATGATTTTACTGCATCTGTGTATATTTGCCTGTATATATACATATTAGATATATACTGTTGATTGTATGCATTGTCATTTAGTATGCATGTATATATATTACAGTAATTCACTCAGTGAGGTATGACTCCCCTCCGTTGACTAATTTTTCAGGAGAGTCATCATCTTCAGACCTCAGTAGCAGGCCTATACGCCGGATTTCTTCCGCCCTGGCTTCTTTATGTAAACTGCTTATCTGAGTCTTGAGTTTTATTTTATCTAGACACTGCAGTAGTCATTAAATTGTTAAAGAGATGTTGTATTATATTTGAACTGAATTTGTATTAAAAGAGTTTATATATATGGGATGAGGATTTGATTTAAATCCAGTTGGTGCAAATGTTATTATTATATTTATGATTTTTATTTCTGCTGCATTATATACTGTCATTATTACTATTGCATGTTTATTTTATTTTTAGGCTTGCTACGGGTTCCGGATTCGAAAGAATTCCCGTTCCCTAATGCCGGTCATGGCCCCTATTTTGGGTTGTGACTGCATCAAAGCTAGCCCACTCTAAAAACACATCCAAAAGATTTAATGCTGATGTATGCATGATTATGATCTTTGAAAATTCTTAAAAAAATAATTTGACAACACAAGCTCATGTAGTGTGTGCAATATTTATAGAAAACATATATTATTATAATGCGTCTAAGTATGAATATCTTTTTTGCAAAGTGATTTTATGAACGAATGAATTGAAAATAGAAATCTTGAATAACTTAGTCAAATACCTTTTCTATGGAGCTAATCTTTAGGAATTGGCCTTTATTATGTCAAAGAATTTGAATTCAAAAAATTGAATCTACTAAAGACTATCATTGAGACCAATTTATCTAAATGAGTCAGAAATTTAGACCCTCTTATGATCGAATTAGGTTGACAATAAACATCCTCTACTTAGTTAACTTTTTGGAATGCTTTACTGTTGTAGGATGGTCGTACTCAACCCTTTATTTGCCCCCTATATTTAAAAGAATTTGTTGAAAAACTTTATTACTTATGATGAAGCTCAACTTATCTAAAAAATTGCCCCACCATAAAGTAGAATCTTATGCTCCTTCTGAAATGCTCTTCTCAGAATGAAAATGCAACCGATTTCATTTTATATTCCCTCTTTTGCCTAGGCTGCTCTCTTTTTGGGAGTTTTCGAACCTAGTTTGGCCTTCATTTTTCTCTCTTTTTATTTTCCTTTTTTTTTTCTAGGTTCCTCCTTTTCTAGGAGTTTTTGAACCTAGCTAGGCCTTTCATTTTTCTCTCTTTTTATTTTTCCTTTTTGCTTAAGCCACTCCTTTTATGGGTAGTTTTTGAACCTAGCTGGGTGGTTGCAATTTCCAAATTATGAGATGATTAACCATTGTTCTGTTATGCTCGAAGTCCATGTTGTCACTTTAGTTGCTGAATGCTTTTGTTGTTGATCATTGGACGTTGATGTCATTCATATTGTTGATTGCAGCGAAACTAATAAGTCAATATCTGTCACTTCATGGGCTAACATTATATCGGTCATGTTTATCTTCACAGGATTACTCATTTGTTATAATTAGACGTGCTATCTTATGCTTGACATTAATAAGTCCTTTGTGGGTTTTGTGACTAATTATTTTTCAGCTCACAATTGGTGGGAATTTTATTTGAGAATAAAGACTTATAAAGGATTACGTAGAATCAGCTTTTCAAACGTTGGTGGGATAAACAAAGATTTTCCTTTTACTTTCCTCTCATTTTCCTTCCTTTTTTTCTTTTTTGGATGAATATGAGGAATTCATTTTAGGGAAAATTGAGGTTGAATATGCCAGAAGGAAAGTCTGAAAGCCAATTATGATATTTCAGTCCTCTCATTTTATGGGTTTTTTTTTTTGAAATCTCTCTCTCATTCAAGCATAAGATTGTATGCACAATTATAATAAATTCATACTCATGTAAATTAGACAACTAAACATTCATTAGCATTAAAGGTAAAATGGTGCAAAAAAATATGGTTCTGAGTTATTATAGCCTCAACCGATAAACAATTACTCCTGAATGTCCAAATTTAAGTCAGCTTCAACTGTACTCCAAAATGGTACAACCTTTGAAGTCCCTTATGCCCATGTTTTTAATTTGTTTTCCATAGGTGGAATGCATGCTTTTATAGCTATGATTAGTTGGTCTGATTCTATAAGTTTGTGCTTCATTTGAGCCAACTTTCCCCTCCACTTATTTAAGAAGCTAGTGAAAGACTCATTCGATTCTTGCTTCGTATTCTATTGCTCATAAAGAGAGACTTTAAATTGAGAGTTTAGCCCATATTGCTTGATGAAGACTGAACAAAACTCTTTCCAGTCTTGTTAGAATTGTGCATCTAGAGTGTAATACCACTTGACAACAGCTCATTCCAAGGATAATAGAAATTGTTTAACAATTTGAGCTTTTAATAACTTAATGGTCTTCATATATGTGACATGACATACTACTTCAGATGCAGGTGAGGATCATCAGTGCCAAAGCATTTCTTTATATTTGAAAATTTGTATTTTGGGGCCAACATTTCTTCTCCTTTAAATCTAGATTTAAGTCATTAGAGTTAGGGTTGAGCCATGCTTTTTCCGTGTAGACTATAGTTAATCCATTTGCTTTTTCATTTCTTTCATCTATTTTAACTTGGTTGGATCTATCGACGCCTTCAATTTTTCTTTGAATGGCTCATTAATAATGGTCATGATTTTTAAAGTCTTCTTCATTAGAGGGCATTTTCCTCACTATCTTAGTAAACATGTCTTTATCCATTTATCGCATGCCGTCCCTAGTCTCTTTTAATAATTCTTTTTAAAAGATTTAACATCAAAAGTAAAAGGCCCTGCCATTCTGCTCCCTTGTTAAATGGTCCCAATTGTCTGATTGGATCTTTGATGCCGGTGGATGAAATTCCCTATATCTGCTTCGAAAATAAGAAGAGGCTTATGACCAAGAAAAATGAATATGAATGTCATGTATGCATGAGATCGAAGTTCATTTTATCATTCAAAGAAAGAAAATAAACATACTCTATTTACACATAATAAAGAAATAAAAAAAAGCTCTCAATTGATAATCTCCACCCTTTTTCCTCTTATACATGTGTTTAATGGCGATTTTATTATCCTAAGATTTTTGGTTTGGGTTTTAATTATCAACGAGGGATAATAAAACCGATGTATGCAAGACAACTCTCAAGGTAGGGCAAATAAGTTGTAATTCCTTTAAATAATTCCAAAGTCCATTTTAACGGGTGATGATAGGCTTGAAGGAAATCTTAGCATGGTCCATTTACAATGGTCTTAGGCATATGGCATAAATATTTCAAGGATTATTATATGGCATAAAGCATATGCTTTTGGGGAAAAAATCCTTGGGGAAATTACTAAGTCATTACATAAGCTAAGTCTTGGGTAACAAGCCTCGATTCCCACAACGGCATACCTCCAGCATGTCCCCCCACTCAAGGGTCCATGCAATATGGATAAGTACGTGCTATGAGTGACAATAATCAAATACTCCATCACCAGGTTTTTGTGAAACACGGGTAGCAAAGCAATGACTATCATCGGGTTATTAAGGACTAAGTGCTTATTGTGTGAAAATGTGTTGTGAATGCAAAAGAAATAAAAGAATAACTTAAAATGATAAAATAAAAAACATTGGAATTAGTTGCTTTATTCCCTAGTGGAGTTGCCACTATAGCCAGCGGGGTTTAGTATGTGCCCAAGTGTTTGGCGACCACAACATAATGTGGACTTGAGGCCCACTAGGAAATATAATATGGAATTAATGTCTAGTCAGAGATAGAGTCACCATCCAGATGAGGCCTAGGATACACTATATAATAACTGGATTCCATGGAGGTCCCCAATAGCTGTCCTTAGAGAATGGTTCAGAAACTAGGTATGAGCTTTTGAAATGCCCATCCAACTTTACAATTGGCCTCCATGTGTGTTTTGTATTTTATTACCTTTAATTATTCAATTATTTCTTTATAAACATACAAATTATAATTATTTTCAATCAATATTTCAATTTTATACTTAAGTCCAAGTTTGCATCTTAATTCAATTTCATGTAATTTAAAGGTGATTCACTACATTTATTACAAATATGCAAAATATTCATAAAATAAAGATAAATAATTAAGTATGCCTATAAAGAAAGGAGAGAGGAGAAAAGATTACAATCCTTTTACATGTAAGAGAAAATAAAGTAGACGAAAAATAAACCAAAAGTAAACATACATTAAACTAGTTAAAAAGAAGGATAAATATCTAATGATTAAGATTATCTCAAGGTTCCTGCAAATGACGAAATATTAGCTTCTACGACTATATATAAGACCCTACAAAAGGACAACCACAAAGTTAATCCATAAATCAGAGAAACTTGAATATTAATTAAATAAGATAATAAGAAAATGGCATAGGGAAGATTGAAATACAAAAAGTATGAGAACATAAAAGCATGAATTATACAAAACAGACATAAGAAATAATAAAAAAATACTATGTGTGACTCTAATAGAGTGGTAATGCCTTATCAATGAGGCGTCGCTTCCAAGCATAGAAGCGACACTGCTTCACCTCAAGCCAAAGGGGCGATGTCTCTTTGAAGAGGTGTTGCCTGACTAATAGACGAAACAACAACTTTTAAATCTCTTAAATCTCAAGTAAAGTAAAATCTCATGCAAATAACTAAAGACATGTAACTACACTTAATGATTTAAATGATCATATCATAAACATGGCATGGAACAACTGATGAATCCAATAAACAAGCAAGTAAGTAAACAAGTAACTTATGCAAAACTACCACTTAATATTCAAGAAAAAATGAAGATTATTACTATTTTATAAGCTTTCTTCTTAAAATGGTTAACCCTCAGAGACAACTTTTGATCTCTATCTTCACTTGAATGCAAGAGTTTCTCCTTCTTCCTTCGAAAAATGAAATTTTAGGCTAAGTTTCCCTTCTTTCTCTCTAAGAATCTCCTCTCCTTTCTTTTAGAGCTTTTTCTCTTTTTTCCTTGCTTATCTCTCTCTAAATTTGCTAACCTCTCTATAACTCTCACTCCCATACCCCTTTTTAAGCCCCTATCCCTTTGACAAGACATCCACTTTTTTTACCTCTTCTCATCACCCTTTTTAGTCACCTTTTTTTTTCCAAAGTCTCTTTTTCACTTAATATGTTTAGGTCAGACCTGCATGGGCCCACCCATTTGTCCACTAGTGTGATTTCTCCAATAAATGCTTGTACAAGTGGCTGGCAAATTTGCCTCACTGAAGTGGCCATTAAAAAGGTAGTATGCTTTCCGTCAGGCGTTACCTTTTTAGCCCTAATCTATGGTTGGGCCAAAGTGGGCTTGGGCGTTTGGGTCAAGGCTCAGGCTTGAGCTTTATATGGATGGGAATTTGGGCCGTTAGGTTTATTTCTAAGAAGTTATGGGCCTCTCTTGCATTCAAGACTCATATTTTCTCATCATCGGGCTCTCATTACGAGCTGATCAAACTGAGTGTCCACAATAACAATAATAATAATATTAGATAATATAATAGATAATAAGATAGATAGTTAAGATAATATAGATAGATAGATATGATACATAAATATATATATAAAGAGTTTCAGTTGTAGTCTTAGTTGTTAAAAAGAAAAAGATACGATAAATATCAAGGTAACATGGAGCAAAATAAAAACAAGGCCATCTAAGGCCAATTCGTTTAGCTCTATGAGATTACTATTAAAGTTTAAGAGCATCTTCAATGATGTTTTTTAAAATAAATAGTATATTTTAGGTGATAAAGAATATATTAAACTATAAAGAGCAAATAATTTTATTTAAATTCAATACACTTTTTATATTTCACTTTTCATTTTATTTTATCCTAAAAGTATTTAATTTTAATTTTTTCCTTCTATTTACAAGAAAATAAGCCAATAGAAAAAAAAGATATATATGAAAAATAAACATGCATTAATTGACCTTTGTATGGAGAGTGAATTTTATCTCTCTACATGTAAAGAACTAAACCCACTCTCTAATTTATAATTTAAATTTAAAAAATAAATTGAAATTCTATATTTTACAATCACTATTTATAATAAAAAATTTAAATTAAATAAAAAGTAAGTTGGAAATTCTCTAGTTCACCGTATAGGATGGGAGTTCTAGTAATGACTATCAGATAGAAAGTGAATAAATCTAAACATAAGAAAGCTAATAATAGTCAATAACTATCAGATACAGAGTGAATAAATCTAAACGTAAGATTACTTTAAATTCTGTCACAATTTGTGCGGTAATTTTTTCTTTTAGATTTGACAATAAATTTGTTTTCATCACTAATTGGATTTTCCGTGTTGAAATTAATTCCGTCTTTATTTAGAGACGGAAATTTTCTATCTCCATATTCCATCTTTAAATGTGAATTTTCTAGTACTGATATCATAAACAAATTGACACAAGAAACTGCCACTGATAAAAAAAAACGATACAAAAATATAATTTGTGACAAGAAAAAAAGATACAAAATATTTAATTTGTGACATAAAAAAATGTCATAGACTATTAATCAATAACAAGAAAAAGTGATATAAAAAGTATAATTTGTAATAACATAATATTAAAATGACACAAATATTAAAATTTATTCGTTACGATTTATAACTTGTAAAAAAAAAAAATCCATTATATATATCTTGGTGACAACTAAAATTTGTCACTTATAGATTGAAAATTTTAGCAACAATATTAACTGATATATCTTTTATATAATAAATTAAACTTGACACAAAAATATTTTTAATTAAATTTAAAAATATTATCATAAAAAAGTTCTATTTTTAATTTTATAATAGTAATTAGTTGAAATAAATTGTTACAAAATTTTATTATATTTATGATAATTTAATATATTATTATATAATATTTGACAATAAATTAATAAATTAAGTAGTGTGAGATATTAAAAAATTATTTTCACTTATTTATATAATAGTAAATTTTATGACAATAAAAATATTGTTGCTAATAAATGAATTTGTTGTGGTCTTCACTAGGGCTGTGCATTGGGTGGGTTCAGAAGTATGGGCCTGAAAACCGCTCGGATTCAGAAGTGTTATTATGGGGGTTGAATCAATTATATTTGAAAATGGATACACTTAGATCGAAAAACCAAAATTATCGGGTTTATTCCGATTGGCAAATTAATTGGGCCTTTATGGGTTGGACCTTAAAAATTGAATGTTCAAAATAAAAATTAAAAGAATTCATAATATATTGGATCGAGCTGATTACAAAAAAAAAAGGTCTAACCCTTTATAATTACATTTTAAATTAAGGTCATTGGCTCAAAATTAACTATTTATCTATTTCTATTCAGAGCCAAAAATGTAATTGAGTATTTCTAATAAGCCCAAAGCTCAATCAAGACTGTGCCTATACAAAATATACAAACTATTCTGCCATTTACAAAATATACAGCAAAATAACTATGTCAAATTGAGTTTATAATAGAACTTGAGGATTTGTTTTTCAATATTTAAGTCTGCATAAACCAAAAAAGAGGTAGACTGCAATCTTGTATTCATAGATTCACAAAATAATAACAACCTAAAAAAAAAAGGCCAGACCAATAGAAGCATCAAAACAACAATAACAACTAACAAACAAATGACAACAAAGTGAGGCTCAGAATTAAAATTTTCATGTCATTGGATTAATGCAAGCTCAATTTTTGACAACAAATTACAAACCATTTGCTATCTAAGAAATACACAACATTTCATTAAACCAATTATTAGATATTTTGGTGGAAGCTTCATCATTGCCTCACTAAAGTCTGCAACTAACACATACACCAAATGTTATAACTGCAACACTTAACCATACATACCAACTACCTGAGGGTTTATATTAAAGCAATTTCAAACCTTGACATCTGTTGGATAGATGTTGAAGATGTTGCAATAAAAATAAGGCATAACACGTGTCATTGATTAATAGAATAGAAAGTGAAAACAAGTTCAGAAAGTGTTACTGAGTGCCAATGGTTAGCAAAATTCATTGTAGATAGGATAGGCAGAGCATACACATAATCATGATGTAGAAGTTGATGTTCCTAGAGGTCCAGGTCCAATTGGAAGTCTAAAGCCAACTGGAGGGAGGTTTGAGAAGAAAGTAAATGAGACAATCAAAAGAGAGCATAATTGAAGTTCAAAAATTTACATCAATTGTAAGCAGTAAAAGAAATAACTAACTGACCTTTTTCAAACTCCTCTAAAGCTTTAATGCTTTCTTTAACAATAATAAAATAATTAGGATTCTTAATATAACCTTGTGCACATATAAGATATTCAATAAGTTTCAGAGTTAAACAACTCCTAAAGGCATCATACACTCGTCCACTGGTGATAAAAGAAGATTTGGATGCAACTATAGAAATTGGGATGGCTAATATATCTTGAGCCATTCTGGAAAGAACAAAGAATCTTTCTACATTTAATCTCCACCATTTAAGAAGATCAACATTTCCCTCTTCTTTTATATCAACAGAAGACTTAGACAAATAAGTATCAAGTTCATTCTTTCTTTTCCACCACTAGCAATCTCCAATTTTTGTTGCTTAAATCTTGCTTTTTACACCGAAATGAACTTCATATGTGTGCACACCTAATCCAAAACTTGTTTGGCTTCCATCAGTATTAGAGAAAGTAATATTTGGAGTAGCAGACTTATTCACAATCATAAACTTGTAGTCATTTACATAATCATCATACAATTCCTATAAAGCATCTTTAACATTTTTGAACAAGCTTCCACTAATCAACTTACCATAGATTGTTGTCACGACCCAAAACAGGAGTCATGACCGGCGCTAGGGAACGGGAATTCTTTCGAATCCGGAACCCGTAGCAAGCCTAAAAATAAAATAAATATGCAATAATAACCATAAAAATATAATGTGCAGCGGAAAATAAAATCATAAATATTACAATATCATCCATAACAACTGGATATAATTCAAAACTCATCACATCGCATATATAATCTCATAAATGTATAATCTTTATACAAATCCAGTTTTACTATAATACATCTCTTTAAAACAAATACTTTAATTCACAACTACTGAAAATCACAACTACTGAAAATCACAACTACTGCAGTGTCTAGATAAAATAAATAAGACTCAAGTATACAATTTACATAAAGAAGCCGGGGCGGAAGAAATCCGGCGTATCGACCTGCTACTGAGGTCTGAGGAAGTTGACTCTCCTGAAAAATAGTCAACGGAGGGGAGTCAGACCTCACTGAGTGAATTACTATAGTATATATACATACACTCTAAGTGATAATGCATACAGTCAACAGTATAAGAGTAATATGTATATATACAGGCAAGTTCATACAGATGCAGAAAAATCATTTTATATATTTTGTCTGAAAATCAACTTTTATGAAGGATCACATAGAACCCTAGAATATCGCAACCTCAGAAAATAGTGCTAAACAACACTCTGGCCACACAGGCTCACTTATTCCAAATATATCCACTTAATCCATATGGACAGTAGACTGGCCCCGAGACACTAAGTCAACCGAGCTCCAGCAGTCTGACTGCCAGTGTGATTGGCCCCGAGACACTTGGTCAACCGAGCTCCAGCAATCACACCCCAAACCACATCTCACACATATCAATAATCATAATCAAATCAATATCCACAAATAGTTAGTAATATAGCCTAAAGCTATAGGCGTACCGGTACGTACTCGGTCCTAGTGCTGCCCACTAGATAGCACGTTCTATTGATATCCTTCATTCTTAAATATAAAACATTCATTCACAAAAATAAATGATGCATGGATATAAATGAAATAGCAATATAAACCATATATATACCGAAAATATACCAAACATAAACCAGGTATATTTTGAGTATATATATGTCAAATAAATCCAATCAAATCATGAATTAAGCTAAAATATATTTAAAAACATTTTAAATATATTTTATTAATAAAACATGTATATAATTTATTATATACCAAAAATATACCAAAAATATACTTGAATATAAATCATATTATTTATGCATATTCAGTCAAAATAAAACATGCATTTTCTAAATCATGCATCCTAAGCATATATATATAATATAGTAACTCACCTAATGCGCTCCACGAGACAGGTCCGATGGGCCTGGTCCACTAACCCTCGGTCTCGGCGCAACTAAACAAGAAATAATTATTCGACATCAGAATAACCCTAACAGAAATCCTAGAATTCAATCTAGAGTATTAAATACAGAATCGAAAATTAGGGTTCGACTGGATATCACGTTTTACGAGAATTCTACCGGAAATCCGACAGAACCTCCCCTGTAAAACGGACATCTCTCTACTCAAAAGAGTAGAGCCGACCCTGCAAAGAAAATACACTTCAAAAATAACCACCACAATCGATCACAACCCCTCGGTCGGACTCCAGACTACAATCTGTCGACCGGGGTCCATAAACACAGAATATATATATTCAAATATACCAAAAATATCCTTAAATCATAAAAATACATTTCATACATAGAAATTACATAATAAATCTTGAAACACTGTAAAAACCGATTAAAACTCATTTTATTAGAAAAACCGTATATTATATATATAATTGAAAATAATTCCCGAAAATAGTTTTAATTAGTTAAAAATACTAAATATTTTGTAGAAATCATTTTTATACCTTAAATAAATATTAAAACCAATTAAATTACATTTTTAGACAATTTAGGGTAAAATTACCAAAATACCCCTATATATATATATATACCTAAATTACTTCAAAAATTCACCAAAAATCATACAATTATCCAAAATTAATTTTCTCAACATTTTTATCAATAATATCAATATTTAAACTCAATTAACCAATTAAATTCAAATAAAAACACATTTAACCTAATTTTACAAAATCACATAAACTTCAATAATTAAAAATAAATACTTAGAAATTCATAAAAATTCCAAATAAATTCCTATAATTCATTTCAACACCTAATTCAACCATAAACTCCAATTTCATAATTTAAATAATTAATTTCCGAAAATTAGAAAATAATATTAAAATATTCAAAAATACCCAAAAATCCAAAAAACCTCCAAAAATTCTGTAAAAATTCATACATGAAGATTAAGCTACCAGGAACAACATTTGTGAAGGAAGTTTCCATGAATCATCCAAATCGAAGCTCAAAAAAATCAAAAACCAAAAGAGGCCGAAAACTTCAAATCAAAACCTAAGCAATTCTAGACCATTTTAGCTCAAACCAAAGCTAGAATAACACTCATCGGAGCTCAAGGAGAAGATAGAGACCGGCGGTGTCGAAAACGATGGCCGGAGGAGGGAGAAACGGCGGTGAGGAAAAATGGTGGTCGGCGCCCGCGGGAGAGAAAGAAGAAGAAGAAGAAAAAGAAAAAGAAAGAAAAAGGAAAGAGAAAGAAAAAGAAAAAGAAAGAAAAAGGAAAAGAAAAAAAAGAAAAAAAAATAAAATAAATTAAAATAATTAAATATTAATAAATAAATAATAATAAAATAATAAATTTTAATAATTTAATAATAAATAAAATAATCAAATAATAATAAATAAATAATAAAATATTAGGGTAATAATAAACCCTAATTAAATAAATATACACACACAGGCTTTATTTAATAATTTAAAAATATGTATGAGTTCATGCAAACCCGTAAATACATTTAAAATAATTAACAATACATTGTTTACGTAGAAATTTCCCCGAAAATGAAAGTCCCGGGAAAATTTTACGTAAAATACTGAAAATAATAGACAGTAATTAAAATAGGTTTAAAATACATATCAACTCATAAAAACATCGTATAATGCATAAAAATTATTGACACTGTATATCCCGGTACAGTGTAAAAATATTTTTTAAAAACACGGGATATTACAATTGTGGTAAATGAAAATTGTAAATATTCTAATTTGTACTGTGGATCCAAAACATTAAAAATAAAAATCAACAAGTTCATTTTTTATGGATCTCTCTAATATTTATCAGACTTATATTTCATATTGAGTCCTATGGACCTCAAAAAAAGATCATCAGCAGAATTCCACTCATTAAGAACACAAAACAAATAAGCAATCTCAGAGAAAAATGTATTTGCAATGACATATTAAGAATCCAAGATTGTCAAAGTCCTTTCATAGAAATGCTATAAGAACTTCACCAGATTGTTGGCATATTTCCAGTCAAGAAAGTTAGGAACATTATCACTTAGGCTTGTTCTTAGAGATAATTTGATTTCTTTATATTGAAAAAAAGGTTTTGTTCATAAATGCAAGTAGACTTTAACATCAAGTATGTTGAATTCCAATGGATAGGTACTTCAATACAAAGATCAATCTTTGATTGAATACTAAGAAAATCAGAAAAGTCTTTGAATTTTCTTAATTTAGAAGGGGAATTCCTAATGTACCTAACCACCTCCCTAACTTTTTTTATAGATGTGCTCAGTCCTGTATGCGCTCATTCATTACCAAATTAAGAATATGAGCCACATACCTCATATGCACATATTTAAATTTAATGCTACTCAATCCCTAATTCATTAATTTTTTTTTTCAAAAATGACATAGCAGAATCATTTAAAGCAGCATTATTAAGAGTAACAGTAAATATGTTTTTCAAGCCCCACTCCATCAATGAGTTTTCAAGTGCCTTACAAGATATTCCACCTTATGTGAAGTTACAAGCACAAATGCAAGGATTTTCTTATGGAGTTTTCACTTATTATCTATGAAATGTGCAGTAATGCATATATAGTTGATTCTTTGGATAGATTTCTAAGAATCTGTGGTCAAACACACATGTGAAGAGTTTGTTTTCAAAAAGTTTTTTAATTTAAATCTCTCTTCAACAAAGATATTAAAGATATCCCTATTAATAGTCCACCTAGAAGGCAATTTGAAACAGGGCATGCAACATTCATGAAGTTCTTAAACCTTTCCCCTTCAATAAATCTAATTGCTAACTCATCACATGCTATTATTTTTGCTAAAGCATTTCTAATTAAGTCATGATCAAACTTCCAGGTTCCCATAACCCCTAAATTGGACTCATTACCAGAAGCATTTGATGTAGGTTGCAAAGTCAAAAGTTGTTGCCTTTTTGACTTATCATGAGGCATTTTAGTACATGTAAGAATATGGTTCCTAAGGGAGGATGTCCTATGTTTTTTTGTTTCAGCACCAGACTGTTAGCACAATAAATGCATCTAGCTTCTTTAATAATCTCAGCTTCCTTAAGTTGTTCAAAATGCTCCCAAACTGCAAATCTAGTATCAATCTGCTTCTTTTTTTTTCCAGCATTCTGTACTAATGAAGCCATAGAATGTTATTGAACAGAACCAACATTCTACTCCTGAGTGTTTTTGGTAGCTTCCACCATATTCCTAAGTTGACCAGTAGCAGTATTGCCACCGGCATCACCCGATGTTTCCATCTACATTGAAATTGAGAAGAACAAAAAAAATTCTAATAAATAAATTACTTGTGTCTAAATTAATTAAATAATAATCATTAATACACATTATTATTATGTTTTATAAATTATAATTTATAAAGAATATAAATTATTAAAATGCTTACATATAAATTACAAATAAATTTTAATAAAATTAAATAATTTATATTATCAAATAATTGATTTGATTTTAAATAAAAACCATGTTCATTTAATCTATATATTAAATAAAAAATAACTTATATACTTAAAAAAATACAAAATTAAATTTTTTTAAATAATTCTAAGTTTTCCCACAGAAAAATGTTATGCTAAATTTAACCATACGAGAAAAAATTTATAAAATTTTTGAACAAACATACAACTACTTGAAATCAAGATCACTAATAATTAATCCAAAAACAAATATCATAGTACCACGAATTTTTTATCTATAATAATTTTTTTTGAAATATACCTTTTTTCTAGTTTTCAAATGAAGATCGAAGGGTGACTGGTCAAAGATGATCATATTCTTTAAATTATGGCTTCCACTATCACGACCCAAAACAGGGGGCCATGACCGACGCTAGGGAATAGGAATTCTTTCAAATCCGAAACTCATAGCAAGCCTTAAAAATAAAAGCATGCAATATAATAAAATGAATAAAATATTTTTGCAGCGGAAAGTAAATCTCGAATGTAAAATAATAATTCTTTAACTCATTTAAATAACATAAATTTTATCTCATATATAATAAAATCTTTAAGTACAAATTTTCAGTTTAAACTTCTGAAATTTAAATCTCATACATATATAATTATAAATACAACTCACTACTACAATTAATGCAGTGTCTAGAATACAAAATAAACTCAAGTAAGCAGTTTACACAATAAGGCCGGGGCAGAAGAAATCCGGTGTGTAGGCCTGCTATTGAGGTCTGAGGACGAAGACTCTCCTGAAAAATATCAACAGAGGGGAGTCATACCTCACTGAGTAAATTATTATAATATATATACATGCATAACTAAATGTCAAATGCAAACACTCAACAAAATATATATAATAAATATATATACAAACAAATACACACAGATGCTGAAATCACTTTATATATATTACTGAAAAATATCAGTTTATGAAGGATCAAATAGAACCATAAATGATCGCAACCTCAAATAATAATAATAGACAACACTCTCGCCATACAGGCTCACTTGTTTTAAATAAATTTACTTATTCCATTTGGACAGTAGATGTCACGACCCAAACTAGGAGTCATGACCGGCGCTAGGGAACGGGATTCTTTCGAATTCGGAACCCATAGCAAGCCTAAGAAAATAAGATCATATGATAAATAATTAAAAGTACGACAGAATTAAAATTTTTCGAATCGATATATAACATAAATACTCCAAATCCTTTCATAAATGAATACATATTCGTATAGTGTTCAAATATAGATTCTCAAAGTATTTAATATCAAAACGAAATAATACTTTTCTGATACAATAACACTACTACTGCAGTTTCTAGAATATAAATCAGAGTTCAGAATATACATTTACATAAAATAGCCGGGACTGAAGAACACCGGCGAGGAACTTTACGACTAAGGTCTGATGATAAAGGATCTCCTGAAAAAAAAATAATTGAAGGGGGTCAGACCTCACTGAGTGAATTATTGTACTATATATACATTCAATCTAAACCATAACAATCAGGCATTATTATATATATATTTATATACACACAATTCACACAAATGCCAAACTCTGCTTTTATAAATGTACTAAATGTAGAAAATATTTAATTAAATTCATGAAGAATCCATAGAACCCTAATAATAGCAACCTCAAACAACCCCATCATCACTCTAGCCATACAAGCTCACTTGATTCCAAACAAAACACTTATTCCAATCTGGACAGCAGACTGGCCCCGAGACACTAAGTCGACCAAGCTCCAGCAGTCTGGCTGTCAATGTGATTTGCCTCAAGAGACTTGGTCAACCGAGCTCCGACAATCACACTATCTATTACCTCACATCTCAATCAACCCAATAGATCATTCATTCCACTATGGACAGTAGACTGGCCCTGAGACACATAGTCAACCGAGCTCCAGCAGTCTGACTGTCAATGTGATTGGCCCCGCAATCACACTATCTAACATACTGTTAATCTTAGTCAAATCAATCAAATTAATTATAATCACCAAAATTAATTCTCACTCAACCCTTATTTATCGCACCGGTACATTCACGGTCCTTAGTGCTCGCCCACTAGGAAGCACGTTTTATTGATATCCTTCATTCACATAAATCATTCTTTCTGAAAATAATTAATGTAAAACAATATTCATAATAGTAAAATCAACCGTATATATATATATATATATACACAAAAAAAATATACCTAAAATATACCCAGTATGTTTTGGATATATATATATATATATATATATATATATATATATATATATATATATATATATATATATATATATATATATATATATATATATATATATATGCCAAATAAAGTATGAAATATACTAAAGGTAAACCATTAGTATAGTTAAAAACAATTAAGTGTGTATCAATAATATAACATGCATTTACTTATAAATATACCTAAATATACAAAAGATATACCTTAAGTATACCACTAATGTGTTAGGTTTGAATTAATAATAAAGCATGCATTTATTTGGAAAATATATAAAAAATATACCAAAAATAAACTTAAAAACAATTTAAGTGTAGATTCATAATATAGCATGCAATTATTTAAGAATGAACCTAAAATATACTGAAACTATACCTAAAGTATACTAATCATTTAATAAAATAATTATGACTAAATGTACATTTTAAAACATGTATATATATTAAAATGTATTAAATATAAACCCAATTGTTTAACGTGCATATATCAAAATAACATGCATAATTATTTAACAGGCATATATATATATATATATATAATACAAACCCTAGATATACAAAATATATTATAATTTAAATCACTTAAAAAAAACATATAATGAAAATGAAAAACCCTAAGTGATGCATCCTATATGCAATGCATATAAATACAGTATAATAACTCACATGTTAGTGCTCCATGAGACAAACTCGACGGGCCTGATCCATTAGGCCTCAAACTCGGTGCAGCTAGAAAAATAAAATAATAATAACCGTCAGAATAACTGCTAACTCTATACTTCTAGGATTACTATACACAGATTCAATCAAGAATTCAAAATTAGACTCGGACTGGATGTCACGTTTTACGAGAAATCGATCGAAATTTCGATAGAGTCTCCTATGTAAAACGGACATTTCCCTACAAAAGTAGGGCCGATCCTGCACAGAAAACACACTTCGAATACAAAATTCTCCCAATTCCTCGGTTGGGATCCCGAACTACTGAAATTCCCCAACCGAGGTCCACAGTTCAACACAAGTTCAATAACACAATAAAATATATTAAAATCGATAAATACTATAAATACCCTCAAATATCAAAATACAATATATTTAACATTAAAACGTCAAAAATAATTATTTTCCCAATAATTACTTAAAAACCCTAAATAATAATATAATATTATTAAAAATTCCATTTTTCCAATAATTACACAATTAATAATAAAAATTCATTTTATAAATCCAAATAATTTAATTAACCCAATAATATAACAAGAAGTTATAAAAACCCATTATTTTATCAAAATAATATATAATATATTATTTGAAAATTAGTTTTAATTAGTTAAAAATAGTAAATAATTTGTAAAAATAATTTTAGTACCTTAAATAATTATAAAACCAACTAAAGCCTAATATTTAACTATAATCTTATAATATCCCGTGTTTTTAAATATTTTTACACTGTACCCGGGATATGCAGTGTTAATAATTTTGTATATATATTACGATATTTTCATGAGTTGATATGTTATTTAAAACCTATTTTAATTATTGTGTTTTATTCACAGTGCTTTACGTAAAATTTTCCCGAGACTTGCATTTTCGGGGAAATTTTCACGTAAATAATTTATTATTAATTATTTTAAATATATTTTCGAACTTGCATGAACTCATGCGTATTTTTAAAAATACTAAACACCGTGTATAAATGTAATTATTTATATAATTAGGGTTTAATATATTACCCTAATATTTTATTATTTATTTATTAATTTATTGTTATTTAATTATTTTATTTATTATTAAATTATTAAAATATTAAATTATATGTGTGGATGTGAAATTTTTCAAATATTTTATTAAAATTTTTATTTTTTATTTTGTTCTTTTCTTTTCTTTTTCTTTTCTTTTCTTTTTTTTTTCTTCTTCTTCTTCCTCTCCCTCCCGCGCCCGACCACCCCTTCCCCTCACCGCTAAAAATCCCGACCACCTACCGTCGGTGTGCCTCCCGGCTTGCCACCGCCGTTCCCAGCCATCCCTCGCCGCCAGCAGCCTCCTTCTCCGGCGCTGGCAGCCTCTTTTCTTCCATTTTGGCCGAAACCCTTCTCCTCGCTGTCGACGACGATTCCGGCCAGCATTTTCAACACCGCGGTCTCTTTCTTCTCCTTGAGCTCCGGTGAGTGTGATTCTAGCTTTGGTTTGAGCTTAAAGGTCTAGAATTGCTTAGGTTTCGAATTTTCCAATTCGGTCACATTAGGGTTTTCAATTTTTTGAGCTTTGAATTGATTGATTCATGAAAAATCCCTTCACAAATGTTGATCCTAGTAGCTTAATATTCATGTATGAATTTTTGTGGAATTTTTGGAGATTTTTTGGATTTTTGGGTATTTTTGAATATTTTAATATTATTTTCTAATTTTCGGAAATTAATTATTTAAATTATGAAATTGTGTTTTATGGTTAAATTAGATGTTGAAATGAATTATAGGAATTTATTTGGAATTTTTATGTTTTTATTTTGAATTATTTGAGTTTATGTAATTTTGGGAAATTAGGGTTAATTATGTTTTTATTTGAAATTAATTGGTTAATTGAGTTTAATTATTGATATTATTGATAAATATGTTGAGAAATTAATTTTGGATAATTGTATAATTTTTGGTGAATTTTTGAAGTAATTTTAGTATATTTATATATATAGGGGTATTTTGGTAATTTTACCCAAAATTGGCTAAAAATGTAATTTAATTGGTTTTAATAGTTATTTAAGGTATAAAAAATGATTTCTACAAATTATTTGGTATTTTTAACTAATTAAAACTATTTTTCGTGAAATATTTTCAATTATATATATAATATACGGTTTTTCTAATAAAATGACTTTTTATCGGTTTTTACAGTGTTTTAAGGTTAATTATGTAATTTCTACCTATAAAATGTATTTATGTGATTTAAGGGTATTTTTGGTATTTTCATAATTATTCTGTGTTTATGGACCCCAGTCGGTGGACTGTAGTTTGGAGTCCGACCGAGGGGTTGCGGTTGAGTGTTGAGCTTGTTTTTTTCGAAGTGTGTTTCTTTGCAGGGGTCGGCTCTACTCTTTTGAGTAGAGAGATGTCCGTTTTACAGGGGAGGTTCTAACCGAATTTTTGGTAGAATTCTCGTAAAATGTGATATCCGGTCGAACCCTGATATCAATTCTGTGTTTAATACTCTAGGTCGAATTCTAGGATTTTCTGTTAGGTTTATTCTAATGTCTGTCGTTATTGTTTGTTTAGTTGCACCGAGACCGAGGGCTAGTGGACCAGGCCCATCGGACCCGTCTCGTGGAGCGCACTAATTTGTGAGTTACTATACTATATATATATGCTTTAGGATGCATGATTTAGAAATATATGTTTTATTTTTTTATTAAAGTGCATAAATAATGTGATTTGTATTTAAGTATATTTTTGGTTTATTTTTGGTATATATTAAATTATATACATGTTTTGTTAATAAACTATATTTAAAATGTTTTTAAATATATTTCTAGCTTAATTTATAATTTGATTGGATTGATTTGACGTATATATACTCGAAATATACCTGGTTTACTTTTGGTATATTTCCAGTACATATATGGTTTATGTTACTATTTATTTCAAATTCATGCATCATTTATTTGTGAATGAATGTTTTATATTTATTAATGAAGGATATCAATAGAACGTGCTACCTAGTGGGCAGCACTAGGACCGAGTACGTACCGGTACGCCTATAGTATTTAGGCTATACTACTAACTATTTACGGATATTGATTGATTATGATTATTGATGTGTGAGATGTGATTTGGGTGTGGATTGCTGGAGCTCGGTTGACCAAGTGTCTCGGGGGCCAATCACACTGGCAGTCAGACTGCTGGAGCTCGGTTGACTTAGTGTCCTCGGGGCCAATCTACTGTCCAAATGGATTAAGTGGATATATTTTGGAATAAGTGAGCCTGTATGGCTAGAGTGTTGTCTAACACTATTTTCAAGGTTACGATATTCTAGGGTTCTATATGATCCTTCATAAACTGTGATTTTCAATAAAATATATAAAAATGATTTTCTGCATCTGTGTGAATTTGCCTGTAGATATACATATTATATATATACTGTTGACTGTATGCATTGTCATTTAGTATGCATGTATATATATTATAGTAATTCACTCAGTGAGGTCTGACTCCCCTCCGTTGACTATTTTTTTAGGAGAGTCAACATCTTCATACCTCAGTAGCAGGCCTATACGCTGGATTTCTTCCGCCCCGGACTTCTTTGTGTAAATTACTTACTTGAGTCTTATTTTTATAATCTAGACACTGCAGTAGTTGTAAATTAAAATTGTGGAATTTTATGTATTTTATTTATGTGAGATATTGTATTATTTGAACTGGATTTGTATTAAGAGATTTATATATATGAGATGAGATTGATTTAAATCCAGTGGTGAAAATGTTATTATTATATTTATGATTTTTATTTTCGCTGCATATAATATTGTTATTGTTATTATTGCATGGTTTATTTTATTTTATTTTTAGGCTTGCTACGGGTTTCGGATTCGAAAGAATTCCCATTCCCTAGCGTCGGTCATGGCCCCCTATTTTGGGTCGTGACAAAGTTGGTATCAGAGCGGAGTTCTGTGTCAGGGCTTAGTTATGTGAGTCGTGGCCCTAGTTTTAAAGTTGTGTTTTCTTTTGGTAACTATTGCAGTGAATTAGGTTCGAGTATGTCTTAATAAGTATTCTTTGCTTAGTTTCTCAGCGTTATTCCTCCATTGTCTGTTTGTCTGAATCTTTCCGTTTGTCTTTTCAGTATGAGGAGGCGAGCGCGTGTCGCTCCACCGGGTCGTTGAGGCCGAGGATGATGAGTCTTTTCAGGATGAGGTTTTACCTCCTGAGCAGCCAGTTAGACGTAGAGGTCGTGGCAGAGGTAGACCTCGAGGAGGCGGCAGGTCGCCGTAGGCAGAGAGAGTTACAGGACGAGGAGCCTGTAGAGCCTGAGTTTGATGTTCCTGTTCCCTCCAGTTGTTCAGCCTGCCTATCAGCAGGGTATGTCTGACCCTGAGGCAGCTTTGTTCTATGCCCGAGTTGGTAGGATTGCTTTTGATGGTACTTCCGATCCGTTAGATTTTCTGCACGCGATTGAGACTAGGACTCGGACTGCTCATACCGAGTACCAGCGGATCATGATCGTCGAGTTGTTTGTTGAGGGACCAACCTTAGATTGGTTCATTCAGATGATCCAGCCCTATATGATGACGATGACATGGGCTCAGTTCCGAGAGCGATTGAGGAGATTCTATCCAGAGCCTCTTCGTTTGAGCTATCGTCTTCGACTGACTAGTATTTCTCACGGTGATCGATCAGTAGAGGAGTATACCCGAGAATTTCTTCGTCTGGGTAGATATGCCGAGGATCTGATGCGAGATCAGTATTTTGCAGTCACTACCTATGTTACTGGTTTGGGTTCTGCTTTTGCTAGTATGCCTACAGCAGGCCTTACTCTAGAATCTGTGATTGAGTTAGCCAAGGAGATTGAGTTGAGGCTAGTTAGGCAGGGAGCGATGCCTGATTATTACCAGCTAGGAGTTCAGTCGAGTGGATTGCAGGCTACTCCGTACTCTAGTTTTCATGTTGGTTCGAGTAGTCAGCAGCGAGGTCCGACTCAGCAGAGTCAGAGACAGCATCAGCGAGTGCATCAGAGCAGTAGACATGGCCGTGGAGGTCAGCGTAGATCATTCAGATTTGGATCAGGTGCTTCGAGCAGCAGCAGTGGTTGTAGTTCTGGATCAGCGGCCAGTGTTTGTCAGACTTGTGGTAGAGTCCATCAGGGACCGTGTTATCTAACACCATTGACATGCTTCAGATGCGGGCAAACAGGACATTTTGCCAGATCGTGTCCTTATTCCGGGTATCAGCAGCAGCAGATTCCGTGATTCCCACAGCAGTCGATTGCTAGTGCTGCACCCGTGCCATTTCAGTTACCACCCAGCCCAGCATCAGAGTTCCACTCAGTTTGTTCCACAGCAGAGTCATGGTAGAGGTACTAGAGGAGGTGCCAGAGGTATTGGCCAGGCTTCTACCAGTCAGCAGGGAGGTCGAGGTCAGGCCAGAGTCTTTCATCTCACTCAGCAGGATGCTCAGGCATCTAATGCAGTCGTGGCAGGTATTATTTCTGTTTGTTAGCTGGATGCATGGGTTTTGTTTGATCCAGGTGCCACTCATTCATTCATTTCTCCTATTTTTGCTTCTAAATCTTGTTGGCAAGCTTCGAGGATGCTTTTCCTTTGTCCGTTGCCACTCCTCTGAGCGATTCCTTGGACACCGATATTGTTCTTTCTGGTTGTCCAATTCTCGTGGGAGGTAGAGAATTACCCGCTGATTTGATATTGTTGGATGTGATGGAGTTTGATGTTATTCTGGGAATGGATTGGTTATCTCAGCACTATGCCGTGGTAGATTGCAGGAATAAAGAGGTGATTTTCAGAATTCCTGGTGAAGAAGAGTTTAAGTTTGTGGGTGATAGGAGTTCAGCACCTCAGAATCTTATTTCTGCTATTACGGCTAGGAAGTTATTGAGGAAAGGTTGTCAGGGGTATTTGGCATTGGTCAAGGATACTTCAGTGGAGAAGTTGTCACTCACAGATGTTCCTGTTGCTTGTGAGTTTCCTGATGTTTTTCCCGAGGAGTTGCCAGGTTTACCACCTCACAGAGAGATTGAGTTCTGTATAGATGTGGTTCCAGGTACTACTCATATATCTATGCCACCCTATAGAATGGCTCCTGCAGAGTTGAAAGAGTTGAAGGAGCAGTTGCAAGAGTTGTTGGATAAAGGTTTCATTAGACCCAGTGTTTCTCCTTGGGGTGCACCAGTCCTGTTTGTGAAGAAGAAGGATGGTACCTTGAGACTGTGCATTGACTACAGAGAATTGAATAAGGTGACAGTGAAGAACGAGTATCCTCTTCCGAGGATTGATGATTTGTTTGACCAGCTACAGGGTGCACAGTTCTTTTCTAAGGTTTACTTGAGGTCGGGTTATCATCAGCTGCGTATCAGTGAATCTGATGTTCCTAAGACAGCATTCCGCACTAGATATGGCCATTATGAGTTTCTGGTGATGTCTTTTGGTTTGACTAATGCACCAGCAGCTTTTATGGATTTGATGAATAGGGTATTCAGACCATATGTGGATCAGTTTGTGGTAGTCTTCATTGATGATATACTAGTTTATTCGAGGAGTATGGAGGAGCATGTATATCACTTGAGGATTGTACTACAGACATTGAGAGATCATCAGCTTTATGCTAAATTCTCGAAGTGTGATTTCTGGATGGAGAGTGTTTCTTTTCTTGGACACGTAGTGTCTAAAGAAGGTATTCAAGTTGATCCATAGAAGGTTGAGGCAGTATCTGAGTGGCCTAGACCTACTTCTGTTACTGAGATTTGGAGTTTTCTAGGTTTAGCCGGGTATTATAGGCGGTTTATGCAGGATTTTTCCAGGATTGCAGCCCCTATGACTCGCTTGACTCAGAAGAATATTAGATTCGAGTGGTCAGAAGCTTGTGAGAACAGTTTTCAGTTGTTGAAGGAGAAGTTGACCACAGCGCCAGTGTTAGCTTTGCCTAATAGTGTGGATAAGTTCACAGTTTACTGTGATGCCTCTAGAATTGGTCTTGGTTGTGTGTTGAAGCAGAATGGAAGGGTGATAGCCTATGTTTCAAGGCAGTTGAAGAAGCATGAGCAGAACTATCCTACACATGATCTTGAGATGGCTGCAGTGATCTTTGCTTTGAAGATCTGGAGACATTACTTGTACGGGGTGACTTATGAGATATTTACTGATCACAAGAGCCTTAAGTACATTTTCCAATAGCGAGATTTGAATTTGAGGCAGAGGAGATGGTTGGAACTGTTAAAGGATTATGACTGCGAGATCTTATATCATCCGGGTAAAGCTAATGTGGTAGCAGATGCCTTGAGTAGGAAGTCCTCAGGTAGTCTTGCTCACATCAGTGTTGAGAGGAGACCATTGATCCAGGAGTTGCATCTGATGGTGGATCAAGGTCTGATGATGAAGCTTAGTAGATCAGGTGGACTACTAGCTCAGTTTCAAATACGATCTGTACTGAGGGATAGGATTAAAGCAGCTCAGAGCCGAGATCCTATTCTGGAAGAGCTTGCAGAGAATGTCAGAGCAGGGAAGTTCACTGATTTCACACTTGATGATGATGGTGTGTTGTGGATCAGTGGTAGATTGTGTGTTCCTGATGTGGATGACTTAAGGGAAGAGATTTTAGAGGAAGCACATTCTACAGCTTACAGCGTTCATCCAGGTGTCACTAAGATGTACCACAGTATCAGAGATTTATACTGGTGGGATGGATTGAAGAAAGATGTCGCTGATTATGTTGCTAAGTGTCTGACGTGTCAGCAAGTGAAAGCCGAACATCAGAAGCCTTCTGGAAGCTTCAGCCTCTTCCTATTCACGAGTGGAAGTGGGAAAGGATAGCTATGGATTTTATGGTCGGTTTACCTCGTTCGAAGGATGGATACAATTCCATCTGGGTGATTGTAGATAGATTGACGAAGTCTGCACATTTCTTACCTATGAAAGCCACTTATTTTGTAGCCAGAGTGGCGAAACTGTATGTGAAGCATATTGTGTGCCTTCATGGAGTACCTGTGTCCATTGTGTCAAACAAAGGTTCAGTGTTTACTTCTCATTTTTGGCAGAAGTTGCAGGAAGCGATGGGCACTAGGTTGGATTTCAGTACTGCTTTTCATCCTCAGACAGATGGCCAGTCTGAGAGGACGATCCAGACATTGGAAGATATGTTGAGGATGTGTGTCTTGGATTTGGGAGGTAGCTGGGATGATCATTTGTTGAGTTTGCATATAATAACAGCTACCATAGCAGTATTGGCATGGCACCATATGAGGCGTTATATGGAAGGAAGTGTAGATCCCCTTTGAGTTGGGATGAGATTGGTGAGAGAGCTTTGACTGGACCTGAGATGGTTCAGGATGCTGTAGAGAAAGTCGCCATGATTAAGCGAAGATTAGAGACCGCATTTAGCAGACAGAAGAGTTATGCGGATCCTAAGCGCAGAGATGTGGAGTTTCAGGTTGGAGATTTCATTTTTCTAAAGGTATCTCCGATGAAGGGTGTTATGAGATTTGGCAGGAAAGGTAAGTTAGCACCGAGATATATTGGACCGTTTGAGATTCTGGAGAGAGTTGGCACTATTGCATATCGGTTGGATTTGCCTCCGAGTATGTCTCAAGTGCATCAAGTATTTCATATCTCGATGTTAAGGAAGTATATCTCAGACCCTTCACACGTGTTGCAGCCCGACAGTGTAGAAGTGAGTGAAGATTTTACGTTTGTGGAAGAACCTATGGCGATCGTTGATTATCAAGTTCGACAGTTGCGATCGAAGCAAATTCCGATGGTCAAGGTTCTGTGGCGTAGTGATAGAGTTGAGGAGCATACGTGGGAGACTGAAGCTGAGATGCGAGCTTCTTACCCGTATCTCTTTCCTTCTTGATCCTGTAATCTTTTCTTTCTGGAATTCGGGGATGAATTCTTATAAGGGGGGAAGACTGTAATATCCCGTGTTTTTAAATATTTTTACACTGTACCGGGATATGCAGTGTTAATAATTTTGTATATATATTACGATATTTTCATGAGTTGATATGTATTTAAAACCTATTTTAATTATTGTGTTTTATTCACAGTGCTTTACGTAAAATTTTCCTGGGACTTGCATTTTCGGGGAAATTTTCACGTAAATAATTTATTATTAATTATTTTAAATATATTTTCGGACTTGCATGAACTCATGCGTATTTTTAAAAATACTAAACACCGTGTATAAATGTAATTATTTATATAATTAGGGTTTAATATATTACCCTAATATTTTATTATTTATTTATTAATTTATTGTTATTTAATTATTTTATTTATTATTAAATTATTAAAATATTAAATTATATGTGTGGATGTGAAATTTTTCAAATATTTTATTAAAATATTTTATTTTTTTTCTTTTTTCTTTTTTTCTTTTCTTTTCTTTTTCTTTTCTTTTCTTTTTTTTTTCTTCTTCTTCTTTTTCCTCTCCCTCCCGCGCCCGACCACCCTTCCCCTCACCACTAAAAATCCCGACCACCTACCGTCGGTGTGCCTCCCGGCTTGCCACCGCCGTTCCCAGCCATCCCTCGCCGCCAGCCTCTTTTTTTCCATTTTGGCCGAAATCCTTCTCCTCGCCATCGATGACGATTCCGGCCGCCATTTTCGACACCGCCGGTCTCTTTCTTCTCCTTGATCTTCGGTGAGTGTGATTCTAGCTTTGGTTTGAGCTTAAATGGTCTAGAATTGCTTAGGTTTCGAATTTTCCAATTCGGTCACATTAGGGTTTTTGATTTTTTTTGAGCTTTGAATTGATTGATTCATGAAAACTCCCTTCACAAATGTTGATCCTAGTAGCTTAATCTTCATGTATGAATTGTTTTGGAATTTTTGGAGATTTTTTGGATTTTTGGGTATTTTTGAATATTTTAATATTATTTTCTAATTTTCGGAAATTAATTATTTAAATTATGAAATTGTGTTTTATGGTTAAATTAGGTGTTGAAATGAATTATAGGAATTTATTTGGAATTTTTATGAATTTTTATGTATTTATTTTGAATTATTTGAGTTTATGTAATTTTGGGAAATTAGGGTTAATTATGTTTTTACTTGAAATTAATTGGTTAATTGAGTTTAATTATTGATATTATTGATAAATATGTTGAGAAAATTAATTTTGGATAATTGTATAATTTTTGGTGAATTTTTGAAGTAATTTTAGTATATTTATATATATAGGGGTATTTTGGTAATTTTACCCAAAATTGGCTAAAAATGTAATTTAATTGGTTTTAATAGTTATTTAAGGTATAAAAATGATTTCTACAAATTATTTGGTATTTTTAACTAATTAAAACTATTTTCGTGAATTATTTTCAATTATATATATAATATACGGTTTTTCTAATAAAATGACTTTTTATCGGTTTTTATAGTGTTTTAAGGTTAATTATGTAATTTCTACCTATAAAATGTATTTATGTGATTTAAGGGTATTTTTGGTATTTTCATAATTATTCTGTGTTTGTGGACCCCGGTCGGTGGACTGTAGTTTGGAGTCCGACCGAGGGGTTGCGGTTGAGTGTTGAGCTTATTTTTTTTGAAGTGTGTTTCTTTGCAGGGTCGGCTCTACTCTTTTGAGTAGGGAGATGTCCGTTTTACAGGGGAGGTTCTGCCGAATTTTCGATAGAATTCTCGTAAAACATGATATCCGATCGAACCCTGATATCAATTCTGTGTTTAATACTCTAGATCGAATTCTAGGATTTTCTGTTAGGTTTATTCTAATGTCTGTTGTTATTGTTTATTTAGTTGAGCCGAGACCGAGGGCTAGTGGACCAGGCCCGTCGGACCCGTCTCGTGGAGCGCACTAATTTGTGAGTTACTATACTATATATATATGCTTTAGGATGCATGATTTAGAAATATATGTTTTATTTTTTATTAAAGTGCATAAATAATGTGATTTGTATTTAAGTATATTTTTGATTTATTTTTGGTATATATTAAATTATATACATGTTTTTTTAATAAACTATATTTAAAATGTTTTTAAATATATTTCTAGCTTAATTTATAATTTGATTGGATTGATTTGACGTATCTATACTCGAAATATATCTGGTTTACTTTTGGTATATTTCCAGTACATATATGGTTTATGTTACTATTTATTTCAAATTCATGCATCATTTATTTGTGAATGAATGTTTTATATTTATTAATGAAGGATATCAATAGAACGTGCTACCTAGTGGGCAGCACTAGGACCGAGTACGTACCAGTACGCCTATAGTATTTAGGCTATACTACTAACTATTTACGGATATTGATTGATTATGATTATTGATGTGTGAGATGTGATTGCTGGAGCTCGGTTGACCAAGTGTCTTGGGGCCAATCACACTGGCAGTCAGACTGCTGGAGCTCGGTTGACTTAGTGTCTCGGGGCCAATCTACTGTCCAAATGGATTAAGTGGATATATTTTGGAATAAGTGAGCCTGTATGGATAGAGTGTTGTCTAACACTGTTTTCGAGGTTACGATATTCTAGGGTTCTATGTGATCCTTCATAAACTGTGATTTTCAATAAATATATAAAAATGATTTTCTGCATCTGTGTGAATTTGCCTGTATATATACATATTATATATATACTATTGACTGTATGCATTGTCATTTAGTATGCATGTATATATATTATAGTAATTCACTCAGTGAGGTCCGACTCCCCTCCGTTGATTATTTTTCAGGAGAGTCAACATCTTCAGACCTCAGTAGCAGGCCTATACGCCGGATTTCTTCTGCCCCGGCTTCTTTGTGTAAATTACTTACTTGAGTCTTATTTTTATAATCTATACACTGCAATAGTTGTAAATTAAATTATGGGATTTTATGTATTTTATTTATGTGAGATATTGTATTATTTGAACTGGATTTGTATTAAGAGATTTATATATATGAGATGAGATTTGATTTAAATCCAGTGGTGAAAATGTTATTATTATATTTATGATTTTTATTTCCGCTGCATATAATATTGTTATTGTTATTATTGCATGGTTTATTTTATTTTATTTTTAGGCTTGCTACGGGTTCCGGATTCGAAAGAATTCCCGTTCCCTAGTGTCACGACCCAAAACAGGGGCCATGACCGGCGCTAGGGAACGGGAATTCTTTCGAATCCGGAACCCGTAGCAAGCCTAAAAATAAAATAAATATGCAATAATAACCATAAAAATATAGTATGCAGCGGAAAATAAAATCATAAATATTACAATATCATCCATAACAACTGGATACAATTCAAAACTCATCACATCGCATATATAATCTCATAAATGTATAATCTTTATACAAATCCAGTTTTACTATAATACATCTCTTTAAAACAAATACTTTAATTCACAACTACTGAAAATCACAACTACTGAAAATCACAACTACTGAAAATCACAACTACTGAAAATCACAACTACTGCAGTGTCTAGATAAAATAAATAAGACTCAAGTATACAATTTACATAAAGAAGCCGGGGCGGAAGAAATCCGGCGTATCGACCTGCTACTGAGGTCTGAGGAAGTTGACTCTCCTGAAAAATAGTCAACGGAGGGGAGTCAGACCTCACTGAGTGAATGACTATAGTATATATACATACACTCTAAGTGATAATGCATACAGTCAACAGTATAAGAGTAATATGTATATATACAGGCAAGTTCATACAGATGCAGAAAAATCATTTAATATATTTTGTCTGAAAATCAACTTTTATGAAGGATCACATAGAACCCTAGAATATCGCAACCTCAGAAAATAGTGTTAAACAACACTCTAGCCATACAGGCTCACTGATTCCAAATATATCCACTTAATCCATTTGGATAGTAGACTGGCCCCGAGACACTAAGTCAACCGAGCTCCAGTAGTCTGACTGCCAGTGTGATTGGCCCCGAGACACTTGGTCAACCGAGCTCCAGCAATCACACCCAAACCACATCTCACATATCAATAATCATAATCAAATCAATATCCACAAATAAGTTAGTAATATAGCTTAAAGCTATAGGCGTATCGGTACGTACTCGGTCCTAGTGCTGCCCACTAGGTAGCACGTTCTATTGATATCCTTCAGTAATAAATAATAAAACATTCATTCACAAATACATGATGCATGAATTTAAATAAATCAACAATATAAACCATATATATACCGGAAATATACCAAAAGTAAACCAGGTATATTTCGAGTATATATATGTCAAATAAATCCAATCAAATCACAAATTAAATTAAAAATATATTTAAAAACATTTTAAATATATTTTATTAATAAAACTTGTATATAATTTATTATATACCAAAAATATACCAAAAATATACTTGAATATAAATCATGTTATTTATGCATATTTAGTCAAAATAAAACATGCATTTTCTAAATCATGCATCCTAAGCATATATATATAATATAGTAACTCACCTAATGCGCTCCACGAGACAGGTCCGACGGGCCTGGTCCACTAGCCCTCGGTCTCGGCGCAACTAAACAAGAAATAATTATTCGACATCAGAATAACCCTAACAGAAATCCTAGAATTCAATCTAGAGTATTAAATACAGAATCGAAAATTAGGGTTCGACTGGATATCACGTTTTACGAGAATTCTACCGAAAATCCGGCAGAACCTCCCCTGTAAAACGGACATCTCTCTACTCAAAAGAGTAGAGCCGACCCTGCAAAGAAAATACACTTCAAAAATAACCACCACAATCGATCACAACCCCTCGGTCGGACTCCAGACTACAATCTGTCGACCGGGGTCCACAAACACAGAATATATATATTCAAATATACCAAAAATATCCTTAAATCATAAAAATACATTTCATACGTAGAAATTACATAATAAATCTTGAAACACTGTAAAAACCGATTAAAACTCATTTTATTAGAAAAACCGTATATTATATATATAATTGAAAATAATTCCCGAAAATAGTTTTAATTAGTTAAAAATACTAAATATTTTGTAGAAATCATTTTTATACCTTAAATAAATATTAAAACCAATTAAATTACATTTTTAGACAATTTAGGGTAAAATTACCAAAATACCCCTATATATATATATATACCTAAATTACTTCAAAAATTCACCAAAAATCATACAATTATCCAAAATTAATTTTCTCAACATTTTTATCAATAATATCAATATTTAAACTCAATTAACCAATTAAATTCAAATAAAAACACATTTAACCTAATTTTACAAAATCACATAAACTTCAATAATTAAAAATAAATACTTAGAAATTCATAAAAATTCCAAATAAATTCCTATAATTCATTTCAACACCTAATTCAACCATAAACTCCAAATTCATAATTTAAATAATTAATTTCCGAAAATTAGAAAATAATATTAAAATATTCAAAAATACCCAAAAATCCAAAAAACCTCCAAAAATTCTGTAAAAATTCATACATGAAGATTAAGCTACCAGGAACAACATTTGTGAAGGAAGTTTCCATGAATCATCCAAATCGAAGCTCAAAAAAATCAAAAACCAAAAGAGGCCGAAAACTTCAAATCAAAACCTAAGCAATTCTAGACCATTTTAGCTCAAACCAAAGCTAGAATAACACTCATCGGAGCTCAAGGAGAAGATAGAGACCGGCGGTGTTGAAAACGATGGCCGGAGGAGGGAGAAACGGCGGTGAGGAAAAATGGTGGTCGGCGCCCGCGGGAGAGAAAGAAGAAGAAGAAGAAAAAGAAAAAGAAAGAAAAAGGAAAGAGAAAGAAAAAGAAAAAGAAAGAAAAAGGAAAAGAAAAAAAAGAAAAAAAAATAAAATAAATTAAAATAATTAAATATTAATAAATAAATAATAATAAAATAATAAATTTTAATAATTTAATAATAAATAAAATAATCAAATAATAATAAATAAATAATAAAATATTAGGGTAATAATAAACCCTAATTAAATAAATATACACACACAGGCTTTATTTAATAATTTAAAAATATGTATGAGTTCATGCAAACTCGTAAATACATTTAAAATAATTAATAATACATTGTTTACGTAGAAATTTCCCCGAAAATGAAAGTCCCGGGAAAATTTTACGTAAAATACTGAAAATAATAGACAGTAATTAAAATAGGTTTAAAATACATATCAACTCATAAAAACATCGTATAATGCATAAAAATTATTGACACTGTATATCCCGGTACAGTGTAAAAATATTTTTAAAAAAAACACGGGATATTACACCTAGCGCTGGTCATGGCCTCTATTTTGGGTCGTGACAAATCTTAACAAAATTACGTATTTACCCTTATAATTCAAAAATACACATAATATACTAATATTACTCCAAAATTCTATAAAAATTATATAAATGCATAAAACACATATATATTACTACTATTAACTAAAACACATTATTAAACAATAATTTCAACAAAAACCCAACTATAAGCTAATTATCCAATATTGACATAATATAAAAATATTTAAAAAAATTACATAAAAATCACAAAAATTATAATCTCAACACTATAATTAATAATAATCCATAAAAACGCTAAATCAACAAATTTAATAATTAAATAAATTAATTTACGAAAATTAATAAAATAATAATAAAATATTCAAAAATTCACAAAAATTAAAATAAATTCCAAAAATCATACAAAAATTCATAGAGGTAGATTAAGCTTCCAGGAACAACTTTTGTGAAAGGAGTTTGCAAGATTCATCACAATAAAGCTTAAAAAAAATTCAAAAACATTTAAGCTCCATGAACTAAAAATCAACAAAACTCAAGAAATAGGTGATGAAAGCTTAAACTAAGCTTAGATTCATGCTCACCGAAGTCTCGAGAGTCGATAAAGACCGGAAGCTCGAGAAACGGTGGCCGAAAGTGATGGAGGCACAGTGGATGTTGGTGATAGGGACGGTGGAAGGGGAAAGCTTCTACATTTTTTTTTTTTTGCTGTGTTTTGGTTTTGTTGAATGTGTTTATGTGTTTTGTGTGGATATATACACGTGAATGTGTGTTTATATATGTGTATGTGTATTGTTTTGTTTGTTTATGTATATATTTTAATAATAAACTATATAATATAATATAATATAATAATAATTCTTTATAATAAATTAATCTCAACCACCCATTATAATCTATATATATATATATATATATATATATATATATATATATATATATATATATATATATATATATATATGTATGTATGTATGTATGTATGTATATATATAGGTACACACACATGTCACACACATGCATAATAATATACACAATATAAAATCAACAACAATTAAAATTAATACTATTAATAAAATAATTGGATAATAAGAATAATATTCATAATAATATTAAACAATAAAATAATACTAATGAACATATTAATGAAAATAATAACCATGATAATAATAACACACAACACATTTGAAAATAACAATAATATAAACAATAATATAAACAATATTTATGAAATAATTTAATAATGCAATAATGTAAATCAATAAAAAATAAAATAATGTTAGTACTTAAAAATAATATTAAAATAACCATGTACTAAATTAACATTATTAAAATAATAGTATTCGAAAATAATAAATATACATAATGAAATTTAAACGTCCAAAATAATAAGTTCCAAAATAATATATTTACATAGAAAATTCAATTAAATATAAAATAATAATAATAATTAATCACAAAATAGTAAAATAATTAAATAAACTTTTAAAAATTATTAATACTGCATATCTCATTATTTAATAAAATAATTTAACAACTAGGGTTATCACAGTAGACTGACCTCGAGACACTAAGTAAACCTAGCTACAACAGTCTGACTGTCAGTGTGACTGGTCCCGAGACATTTGGTCAACCGAGCTCCAGCAATCACACTCTCAAATCACATCTCACATCAATCAAGTCGTAATCCACAAATAGGTTAGTAATTTAACCTAAAATCTATAGTTGTAACGGTACGTACTTGATCCTAGTGCTGCCCACTAGATAGCACGTTCTTTTGATATCCTTCATTAAAATAACTCATACATTCATAAAATAAATGATGCATGATATTAATTTAAATGGCAATATAAACCATGTATATACTAGAAATATACAAAAAATAAACCAAGTATATTTCGAGTATATATATGTCAAATAAATTCAGTTCAATTATAAAATAAACAAAAAATAAAGCACATATATACTTAAAAACAACTTAGATATAAAGCAAAGGTAAAACTTGCATTAAATTCAAAATATACCAAAAATATACTAAAAATATGCCTAAAATATACTTAAGTGTTTATTAAATCATTTATGCATAATTCATACAATTAAAACATATATTTCTAAAAACATGCAACTTAAATACACATATATATAAAGTAACAACTCATAGTTGTGTGATCCACGAGACGGATCCGACGGGCCTGATCCATTAGGCCTTGGTCTCAGCATAACTAAATAAATAAAATATTAACACGAAATTAGAATAAATCTAACTTAATTTCTAAAAACTTGATCTAGAATTCTAGACACAAACAAGGAATAGGAATTTGACTGAATGCCATGTTTTACGAGAAGTCTACCGAAAATTCAGCAGAACCTCCTTTGTAAAATGGACATCTCTCTACTCAGAAAGTAGAGCCGGTCCTGCAAGAAAACACACTTCGAAACAGAATACCCACACAACCCCTCGGTCGGATTCTAAAACTACAATTTCATCGACCGAGGTTCACAATTCACAAGATATACACAAAATACATTAAAATTCCATAAATACCCTTTATATACCAAAATATAGCAAATTTAAATATTTGAACATTAAAAATAATTATTTCATCGATATTTAGTTAAAACCCTAATATTAATAAAAAAATATTAAAAATCGATAATAACTCGATAAAAACACCAATACTAATAGAAATTCGTTTTATAAATCCAAATTATTCCATTTATTTATAAAAATAGTATATTATATATAATTTGAAAATAATTTTTGAAAAATAGTATTAATTAGTTAAAAATAATCAATAATTTGTAAAAATCATTTTTATACTTCAAATAATTATTAGAACCAATTTAACTTAATATTCAACTAAAATTACTACCAAATTACCAAAATACCCCTAATATATAAAAATTCACATAATATACAATAATTATTCAAAAATTCACTAAAAATTATATAATTGCTCTAAAATTATTTTCTCAACATATAATTCAATAACATCAATATTTATACTCAATTAACCAATTAATTTTAACAAAATACACATATAACCTATATTTCTAAAATTCACATAAACTAAATAAAATTATATTAATTACAAAAAAATCACAAAAATTATAAATTAAATTCTAAAATTAATTTCAACCACTATAAACACCAAAAATCACAGTTTCACAATTTGTTTAATTAATTTACGAAAATTAGAAAATAATAATAAAATAATAAAAAATTCACAAAAATCAAAATAAATTCCAAAAATTCCACAAAATTTCCAGAGTGTAGATTGAGCTAGTAGAATAAACTTTTGTGAAGGAATTTAGATTGAATATCAAAGATCAAAGTTCAAAAAAATCAAGAAACTAAAATGGCTGAATTAGAAATCAAGCTCACCACCAAAATCTAGACCAAATCAAGTGAAACCAAGCTTAGAAATGCACTCATTGGAGCTCAAGTAAGAGAATAAGACTGGCGGTGTCAAATTTGGTGGTCGGAATCGAGGTGAACGGCGGTGAGGTCAATTTTCGGCTTCTCGGCCAAAATCAAATTGAACGACGTCGGAGAAGGGTGCTGCTGGTGGCGGAATAGGCTGGAAATGATGGTGGCATGCCGGGAGGCACACCGGCGGTAGGTGTCCGATGTTACAGATGGAGAAGAGTGAGGGGGAGGCGTCGGGAGTGAGGGAGAAAGGGGGAGGGGCAAAAGTTGTAAATTTGAGTTTTGTTTTGTGTACACACACACACGCATATATATAAAATAAACCTAATATTATAATAGTATATATGCATGTATATGTATGTATTAATATACAAAATATTAATTATGCATGCAACCATGCAATTTAATAAAATAAAATAACTTTAATCAATAACATTTTATTTAAATATTATTTTCCTAAAATAGTAGGTTTCGAGAAAATTTTACATAGAAAACTTTAAATAATTTAAAATAACATTAATTATTAACAAAATAATTAAATAGTCAAATATATATATATTAAAATTATTAATACTGCATATCCTGATACAGTATAAAAATATTTAAAAATTCGGGTTATTACATCCACCTTCGCAGAATATGCGATTAATTTCTCAGATTCGCACATGCAAATACATTACAACAAAAGAAGTTAACATATGAGCATATATACAAAATATTTCTTTTAAAAAATAACCATTTTATACTTATAGATCTAAGATTTATAAATACCTTTTTTTCACCTTTCAACGGTTTCATAAAAAAGAGAGAAGTAAATAAAAAAGCACTCAAGGAAAACCAATATTAGTTTGGGAAATAACAATGACGTTAGGTTGTTGTTCTAAAGGAAGGCATCAATATGTGAATAAAATGTGCATAACATAAGGATTCCACCATTTATCCATTTCAAATAAAAGATTTGAAATGAAACATAGTAATGAACCACAAAAATATTAATAGAAGAAGATAAGAGTAGAAAGACTGTAGAGCTTTAAGATTAAGAAAAAAGGAAGTAACATGAATCTGGACAAGAAAACTAGAGGTCAAGAGAGCAGATGCAGAGAATAAGAGAGAGAAAGGAATAAGAGAATTCAAGAAAAAAAAAACCTCTCCCCTCTTTTTTTTTCTTCTTCTTCCTCTTTATTCTTTTTTTTCTTTCTTTCCTTTTTGCTTTCGCCATAACCATCCCTTGCAACTCAATGCCACCACTGCCAACCACCACCTCTGAGGTTATTCTCTTTTGGAAGCTTGTTTTTACGGGCTTCTTAAATTTTCGAACCGTTTCAAGTTTCGACTTCAGTAACTATCTCTTTTTTATATATTTCTATTTTTAGTATTTTGAGTTTTTTTGTTAGTTTAAACCTTTATTTGATTTTATTAGCTATTTTTTCTTTAAGATTAATTGTTGTAAAGGTTGTGAGGAAGACAAATGTGATATTTATTTATTTTTTTGAAAATTTTGAATTTCCGGCTCGGGGTTTCTGTTCATGTACTATTCCAACCTCGGGAAAATTATATTTTTAATAAATTTTAAGGACTATTTTAAGAATATTTTGTGAAGGAAGTTTATTGAAATTGTATTTCTAATTTTTATTATGAATTTTCGAATGTTTATGTAAAAATTAATATAAATTAGTATTTTTTGTATTGTAATTGAAATTATTATGTTTTGGATAATTTTTGAGTAATAAATAGTATTGAAATAATTTTTATGAATTATTTACTATTTTTAGCTGATTAATAATAATTTTCGGGAATATATTCAAATAATAGTTTTATTTATTATTTTTATGGTTAAATGAAATTTTAGCTATTTTTATTATATATTGAGCAATTTAAATAATTATTGGTAATTTATGCTATTTAATTTTGAATATTTAAAAAATGGATTTTATTAATATTATTTAATTATTTTTGGGATTTTATTATTTATTTTGAAAATAAATATCTTTGATGTTTTTATTATTTAAATAAATTGAATTGTTGTATTTTATGATTTTTAGTGAATTATGAATATTTATTATTATATTATTGATTTTGAGTATATTGGTTTTTGGTTGGGCAATAATTATAGGTTGAGGGCCCAACCCGAGAAGTTGAGCATTTTGTGTATTAGAAGTGTATTTGCATGTAGGAACGACGCTATTTTTAGTAGATAGATTTCCATTTTACAGAGGAGACTGCCGAATTTTCAGTAAATTTCTTGTAAAACATGACATCAGGTTGATTTTAGTAGAATCGTAATTTAATTGAGTCTTTCCTTAGAAATCTAGAATTTATAGGATTTCTATTTTTGATTCCCTTTTTATTTATTTCTTTTCTTTAGTCGCGCTTCCAGTCGAATCGACAGGTCAGGGTCGAGCGTGACTACATAGAGGAGTGCATTCAACTTGTAAGTTAATAACTAATACGTGTATATGATATTTATATTAAATATAAATTTATTTATTCGATAAATGGCAGAATTTATTAAAGAATTATATTATTATAAAAATATATATTTGAATGAAATTCTCCTATTATTGCTATAGTTATATTAGCATATTTATATTAAATTTTCACATGATTAGTTAATTTTATTTTATTATAATCTTTCTTATTTTATATATATTTATTTATTTTAAAATAAAGTACGGTAGAACGAGCTACCTGATGGGTTCCATCAGGACTGTGTACGCACCGGTAGGATTGAAAGTGAGTGTTGGAAGTTATATGGTTCGGTTGATGCTTTACTCTTGGGTGTGATTTTTATCATGTTGGGGCCGGTAGCTCGGTGATGCTTTGCTCTCGGGAACCGCTAGTAATTATCGGTTTAAGTGAATTGACTGTGGCTGGTAGCTTGGTTCATGCTTTGCTCTTGAGAACCAGCAGTCTTTAGATTATAAGAGAGCCGAAAGGCTATTAGAATTGTGGATTAGAATTCTACCTAGTTTTCTTATAAAAATGATTTAAGAAAACTTATTGTATTCTATATAGTATTTTATGATTTTTAAATAATTTATTTCAGTAAAAGAGGATTTCAATAAATCAACTGTTTTAAGTTATAAATTATAAATTTTATATTTTCATAAATATGTTTTTAAAGGAAATTTTCATACTATATACATTTCTTTTATTAACTTACTCAGTGAGGTCTGACTCCTCTCAATTATTTTTTTTAGGATCTCGGGAGTTATTAGTCAGTTAGCCTACTTTATGTTGGATTTTTTCTTCTCCGACTATTTTATATAGGTCTATATGATATGTACTATTATGTATTTAAAATCTAGAACACCGCAGTAGTAGTAGTAGTAGATAATTGTTATATTGTATTTTATGGATCATTACTTGTATTAAGGATTCGTACTAAAGTTAATTATTATGTTTTATCAGAGATGGTTTTAGGTATCCATTTATTTGTGTTATTTATTTGTATTTAAATATTTCATTTTAAGTATTGTCTATATTTTATTGTAAATTTTCCTTAAGGCTTACTATGGATTTTAGTTACTTTATGTATTCCCATTCTTTAGTACCGGTCACGTGCCCTTTTGGTTCGGGTTGTGACATTTATTTTGAAATTTAAATCTATATGTAGGAAAACATAAAAAATATATTAACTTTTTTTTTATAAAATTTGGAGTTGATAGCATAACTTTGGGCCACATTTCACTTTGGTACCACATTTTCAATTTTTTCTTTTCAGTCCCAAAAATTCTATTTTTGTTTTAAGTTAAAGTGCCTCAAATATATCTGATCAAATTTAGCATACATGGCAGCCGTAATAAGTATATTTTTAGTATATTCACCATATCAATATCTTATTAAGTGACCTAATTACCTTGTGGGTTCCATAAAATAAATTTTGCTAAAATTTTATTTTATGGGGCCCATAAGAAAATTTTGTTTTATGGGGAAAATAAGTTGATTAAAGTGTTTAATGAGATGCTTACAAGGTAAACATACTAAAAATATGTTTATTCCAGCTGTCACATTTATTAAATTTGATTTGATATGTTTAAGGTACTTCAACTTAAAAAAAATAGAATTTTTAGGATTGAAAAAAAAATTAAAATTTTGGTACCAAAGTGAAATATAACTCAAAGTTATGGTACCAACGATGCAAAAAACTCATTTAAATTAACCGTGATGCTTAAATCAAATAGCTAAAATTTTAATAAGAATATTATAAGGATTTGAGTTTAAGATCTCGCACCTTTTATTGGTGTTCCTTCCTATTACATGTATAAAAAAAGACTTGATTTAAATGGATGAGTTTTTATGGGAGAATAAATGAAGGATTGCGTTGGACTATGACATTGTAGTCCTTTACAAGACAAAATAAATTTATCATTTTTGCATTTGATAGTGCATTTTAGCTAAAATTTTATCTCTGCTCTATTTATTTATTTTTTGCTCCCCATCTTTATTTGAGTTTTGATCCTAATACTAACATTTCTGGGCACCATAGTTGCAGGTTGCTTTCTTCTTAGATCCTAAACTAGATTGCATATTGCAATGCTTGGAAAGTTGTTTCAGTGAATCATGTCCACCTAAGTAATAAACATAAACAGTTTTTTTTTGGATATTTGCATTTGATTGAAAATGGATGCAACATTTACATTGCATTTATTTGCAGATATCCCCTAAGTGGTGACTACTTCAGTGAGCGGTTTAGGATCACATATGGTTTAGAATAGGGCAGAAAATAGAGCTACTACATGTTCAGAGGTTGTATTTGTTATCTAATCAACAAATTTGCTAAATAAAATTGCCTAGTTATTCAAGAGGTGGTAGTGAACTTCCATTTATTAGCAACATACATGGGTTTGCTACTTTCCTTTATAGCAATAGACCATGAGCTGCAGGCTTCCACTTCATTACCAAGGCATCCCTAAGGAATTGTTTCATCAAGTTCACTGCTGCAACTTTGGCCTGCATTATATTACACACTTATTTGATCTTTTAGTACTTGTAGCTTTTCTGTTTACTCCTTATTTTCTTTAAAAACCTATTCGATTTCTTTATCTTTCTCAGTAAAGGCGTGATTATTGTACTCTCTGGTTTCAAGAACAAAAATGTGCACGAGCTACACACATCATATGATTAAATAATGAACTGAATACTTGATACCCCACAAACATATATTCCTATTTAATTAAAAGTTTTTATTTCCTATACAGGTTATTTGGAAAGGGAAGGCAGCCAAATCCATTCAGGAAAAGGTTCTTGCCTCAAGAAGACTCCCAAATGAAGAAGGAATACTCTCCTAATTAGCCTAGGATTCATATCCAAAGAGGAATCCTACCCCTTTCAGGTTTAAATATCACTACTACTATAAATAGTACCTCGTATCCCTTATTCTCATTCATTCTATTCTCTCATATTCTAGTTGCTCTCATTTTCTCTCTCTAGATTCTTTCTTTATTTTTTGACTTAGGCATCAGAGTGTTTGTGGGGATCCTCCCCACCTCTCATGTTGTCCATGGTTGACTACTTACAAGGTTTTAGCTTAAGAGTTTTGGAAAGCAAGTTATCAAGTGGCGCCGTCTGTGGGAACTCTTGGGAAAAAGCCATTCATGCATTTGCTAAGTTAAGACATCGATGCCATAACTTCTAGCCCACACATCAACCTCTCGGTACCCATTCCTCCAATCAATCTGTCAACACCTCTCCCAATAGTAGTACCTCTAACACCTTTCTAGTATGTTAGACCTTCATTTAGAGGTATGCACTTTCCTCTTGGAAATACCCAGGGGTGGCTAGCTCTGGGCACCGACTTTCTATATTATGCCCTATTCTAACACCATCACTGACCAATACCTTATGTACCTTATGTACCTTTTTCAAACCTAATAGATACATCGGCTATAACTACGCCTAACCTAAACATTATAACCCAAACACTCAACCTCACCCCAACAAATAAGGAAGTAATAATACAAAACATCCAAGCTTAGATAGCCTTAACGCAACAACAATTTAACACCTTAATTCAAAGTGGCAACCGTGGGCTGGCTCACATAGACAACATCATAACACGTTCAGAGATATCGGAGGTGAGCAAAAGAAAGAGTAAATTTCTTAAAGGGGAATCTAGCTCAATAATTTTGGCTCTTGATGACTCGAAGCTAACCCAAAGGGTTGAAGAAGTTATACACAAAGTCCACAGGAGACCAAGGAAGGAAGATGAATGTACTATGGAAGGTAGAATGCCATTCATAAAAAGGATAATCTAGATAGAGATCCCAACTAAGTTCAGAGTTGCACAACTAGATCAGTATGATGGAACTAGAGATCCCGTCAACCATATATCCTCATTTAGAACAAGAATGTTGCTCCAGAATATGAATGATGGAATCATGTGTAGGGTCTTCCCAAGTACACTCACAAAGAATTCCCAAAACTGGTTTCACCGACTCCGAGAGAACTCTGTCACTTCTTTTGAGGACCTGGCAGAGAAGTTTTGTACTAGGTTTATCACTAACATTCCCCCTGCCAAAAACATCAATGATCTCCGGATGTGCTGACAAGACGCTGATAAGTCCCTATGAAGCTACCTAGATTGATTCAATAAGGTATCCATGTAAATAAAAAACCTTATAGACGAAGCTGCTATCGGAGCCTTGAAAAATGGCATTAGACTCAGAAAGCTTAAAGACAAGATAATGACAAAGGTGTTGGGGTTTCGTGATACAAACATAGTGGAAAATTAAAAATTTATCATGTTTCCAAACCTGGATCCATGTAATTCGACTACTTGACTAAATTTAGAGTTTCAAGAATCTCACCAAAATGTAGAAGAGGCAAGATTTTCTGGAAGGATGAGAGGAGGTTCACACCGGTGACACCTTACCTTGAGCTTTTTGCTTTAGTTGTTCGGATCAAGACATCTCCAAAAGGATGCATCCTCTATAGGTATCCATATGAACAACCCTTCATAAAATGAATTGGAGTGTGTGCTAGCAACTTTCTTGATTGTCTCACAAATCAAGAACAAAAGAAAAAATTTATGTTTGTTTTCTAGGAAGAGAGAAAACCCTTTTTGGAGGTAGGGAAAAAAACTATATTAAACCCTAGAGAATATAACATATTTATAGACTCCAAATTAGGGTTTCACTTACTAAAGACCTTTTTGGTAATTTTTATTTATTACATTCTGATTTTGTTTTAAAAATAAATCAGAAATAATATCTTATTTATTTATTTATTTAAAATAACATTTATCTTAAATAAATAAATAAATAAATAAAACACTTTAATTATTTATTTCCATAGAGTTTATTTCGGGCTTATTAAACCCATATTCATTTTGGGCTTGTTCTAAGTGTGTGACCATGTAGGTTCACATAACATTGGTAGTGGGCCTAAATCTCTATTTAGGGCTACAAGTCATAAGTGGCCTCTAGCAAGACATTATGACTACCCAAGTTATGTGAAGTCAATAATTCGACATAACCTAATTACAGTGAATTTTATCATCCCTTTATCACATGATATCATAATTGAACATAAGGTATAGAATGTCATCCTTATATAGTTTAATATTCTGACTTGATTCCAAGTAGACTGAATAATAACTCTTTATCAATTCATTTCAGCATGGCCATGCATTTTCCTTCAGTCTATCTCATCAAGGGGCCCATAGATATCTTTCTTATATTAATGAGGGATAAATTCTTTCTAAATCACTAACATTCCTCACATAACTAATTTCATATCCAACAACATCCTATTTAATCGTCCGGTTAAAGACAATGTTAGAATGTGTCAAAACATAAAATAGCTATGTAGAAATCCATGATGATTTCAAGGTCAACGGACCAAAATAAAATTACTGTGATGAGAAATACTTATGACAATATTCTATGCATACATGATCTCTCATCATGTACCTATGAGTTGACTCAATATCTCATATTCATGATTAGTAAAACATAACCATCAGTTAACATCATACTAGCCTTAATACTTTAACATTTATATAATTAATAAATGGCTAGGGATAATTAGAATAGAACTCTTATTTTAATCTAAGGGTTTTACTATCAAGTCACATACTTGATGCCTTAGTATGAATTAACCATTCATAAAATCAAATGATAATGAAATACCTCTTTATTAATAAAATAAGAAAGTCAATGCATAATCAAATGATTGACCTAGTGCATATCACTAATAATCTCCCACTTGCACTAGGCCTAATCAACATCGTATTGAATGCCCATGGACCTAGTATGACTTTCATGTTTAGGCTGTGGAAGAGGCTTAATCAGTGGATCAGCAACATTATCATTTATAGGTACTCTGCATATCTTGACGTCTCCTCTCTCAATGATTTCTCGAATGAGATGATAACGATTGAGTATGTGTTTGGATCTCTGATGTGATCTGGACTCCTTAGCTTGGGCTATAGCTCCATTATTGTCACAATTCAAGTTCATTGGATCTGATATACTAGGAATAACACCTAGTCCAGTTATGAACTTCTTGATCCAAACAGCCTCCTTAGCTGCTTCTGAGGCAACTATGTACTCAGCTTCTGTTGTAGAATCAGTAGCAATGTCTTACTTGGAACTCCTCCAGCTCACTGCACCTCCATTCAAATCAAACACATATCTTGACTGTGATAAAAAATCATCCTTATCAGTTTGGAAGCTGGCATCTTTGTAACCATTTACAACTAGCTCATCTTCCTGACCACCATATAGTAAAAATGCATCCTTAGTTCTTCTCAAGTACTTAAGGATATTTTTAACTGCTGTCCAGTGACTTTCACCTGGGTCTGACTGGTATCTGCTCATTGTGCTTAAGGCATATGAAACATCAGGTTGAGTACACAATATTGCATACATGATAGATTTAACAGTAGAAGCATATGGAATGTTACTAATGCAGTCTCGCTCATCTTGTGTCATAGGACACTGAGTCTTGCTGAGACTAATGCCATGCGACATTGGCAAGAATCCTCTCTTGGAATCTTGCATACTAAAACTGTTCATTACTTTATTAATATAACTGCTTTGACTTAGGCCAATAAGCCTTTTAGATCTATCTCTATAGATCTTGATGCCTAATATATAAGTAGCTTCACCTAAGTCTTTCTTGAAAAACAATTCCCTAACCATGATTTAACATTTTGTAAAATAGGGATATCATTTCCAATGAGTAATATGTCATCCACATACAATACTAAAAACACAATAACACTTTTACTAACTTTCTTGTATACACAAGGTTCATCGTCATTTTTAATGAAGCCAAATTCTTTGACTGCTTCATCAAAATGAAGATTCCAACTCTGAGATGCTTGCTTCAATCCATAAATGGATCTTTGAAGCTTGCATACCTTTCCAAAATTCTCAGGACTAACAAAACCCTCTGGCTATGTCATGTACACATCCTCAAGTAAATTTCCATTAAGAAATGTTGTTTTGATGTCCATTTTCCATACTTCATAATCATAGTATGCAACTATGGCAAGGAGAATTCGAATAGATTTTAGCATAGCCACTAGTGAAAAGGTTTCATCATAGTCTATACCTTGTATTTGTTTGAAACCTTTTGCAACCAGTCTTGCCTTAAAGGTATGCACATTGCCATCCATGTCGATTTTCTTTTTGAAAACCCATTTGCACCCAATAGTTTTTAAACCATCATTTGGGTCAATCAAGGTCCACACTTGATTATTATACATGGATTGCATTTCTGATCTCATGGCTTCAAGCCATTTCTCATAGTCAGGAATATTTATGGCCTCTTGATAGGACGTGGGCTCATTTTGATCCACAATTAACACATCATTATCACTGGTTATGAGAAATCCATATCTCATGGGGATTTGACGTGTCCTACTAGACCTCCTTAGGCCTTCTGGTACTTGTGCAGGCTCAATAACTACTTGTTGATTCAGCTGCGGTTCCATATCAGATACAATGCTATTTTGTAGGCCTTGAATTTCTTCAAGTTGCACTATGCTCCTATTGGTTCCTTTGGAAATAAACTCTCTTTCCAAGAATATACCATTCCGAGACAAAAATACTTTGTTCTCAGATGCATTGTAGAAGTAATATCCTTTAGTTTCTTTAGGATATCCCACAAAAAGGCATTTGTCAGATTTGGGTGCTAGTTTATCTGAGATTTGACACTTCACATAAGCATCACATCCCCAAATCTTAAGAAAAGACAAACAGGGAGTTTTTCCAATCCATTTCTCATATGGTGTCTTTTCAACTACCTTCGATGGAACTCTATTCAAAATGAATGCAGCAGTTTCTAAAGCATATCCCCAAAAAAAGATTGGAAGATCAAATTGACTCATCATAGATCGAACCATATCCAATAGAGTCCTATTTCTGCATTCAAACATACCATTCCATTGTGGTGTACCTAGAGGAGTCAATTGTGAAACAATCCCACAATCTCTAAGATGATCTATAAATTCTTGGTTTAAATATTCACTACCTTGATCGGATCTTAGTGTTTTAATATTTTTACCAAGTTTATTTTGTACTTCATTCTTGAAAATTTTGAACTTTTCAAAAGATTCAGATTTATGTTTCATTAGATAGAGATAACCATATCTACTGAAATCATCTGTGAAAGTTATGAAGTATTGAAAACCTCCTCTAGTAGTTGAGCTTAATGGTCCACATACATCAGAATGTATTAGGCCTAATAAGTCATTAGCCCTCTCACTCTGTCCAGTAAAAGGTGTTTTAGTCATTTTCAAGTAAACAAGATTCACATGTATCAAATGATTCATAATCAAATGAATTTAAAAGCCCATTTTAGTGTAACTTTAAAATGCGTTTCTCATTTATATGGCCTAAACGACAATGCCAGAGATAGGTCGAGTTTAAATCATTAGATTTAGACTTCTTTATATCTATGTTATAGATTGGCATTTCATTAATGTCTTCAGCATCTAAAACATAAAGTCCACTAGTGCATGGAGCATATCCATAGAAAATGTTATCCTGATAAATATTGCATTTATTATTCTTAATAATAAATTCAAACCCTTTCTTGTCCAAACAAGAAATAGAAATAATATTCCTACACATAGTAGGTACATACTAATAATTTTCTAAAGATAAAACAAGTCCACTAGGCAAAGGTAACTCATAAGTTCCTATAGTTAAGGTAGCAACTTTTGCTCCATTGCCAACTCGTAGGTACACTTCACCTCTTGCCAATGATCTACTCCTTTTTAGACCCTACACATTTGTACAAATGTGAGATCCTGATCCAGTATCTAATACCCAAGAATCAGAATCATAAGTAGATAGATTTAATTCTATAACATGAATACTTGAAGAGGTAGTCTCACCACCCTTTTTCTTCTTCAAATAATCCAAATAGAGCTTGTAATTTCTTTTCCAGTGGCCTGGCTCATTACAGAAAAAGAAAATTCCTTCCTTTGTTTTGGGTTCAGCCTTGGATTTGAGCTTGGGCTTCTGAAAGCCTTTAAAGACCTTGCCCTTGCCCTTTCCAACCCTTTTCATCCCCTTACCCTTATTGACCATGAGAACATCCTTGCTGTTACTCTTGATGTTCCTTTCAACATTTTTCAACATCCCATGCAACTCTAAAACAGTCTTCTCCATACTATGCATATTGTAATTTATAATGAAGCTATCATAGGCTTCAAGTAAAGATTGAAGAATAATATCCACAGCCAGTTCTTGTTCAATCTTGAGACCAAGCTTGTCCAAGTAGTCAAGATGACCCTTCATCTTGAGAACATGAGGATTGACAGAGCCGCTAATAGTCAGCTTGCAGGAAAGCAATGCCCTGATGGTATTGAACCTTTCAATTCTGGCTTTCTCTTGGAACATTTCCTTGAGACGACCTATCATAGTATAAGCCTCCATTTCCATCAGCTGCTTTTGTAGCTCAGACTCCATACATCCAAGCATAACATAAGTGACATCAGTAGAATCATTGAGATGCTTATTATAAGCATCCCTTTATGCTCTAGGAGCATTGGTAGCTGGTTCCTCAGGGATGGGTTGATCAAGGATGTATTCCTTTCTCTCATGCCTAAGAACAATTCTTAGGTTTCTGTAACATTCAAGAAAGTTAGTCCCATTGAGCTTATCCTTCTCAAGGATCGATCGTAGCGACATGGTTAATGTAGTGTTTGAAGTCATTTTCTATAATAAATATACGCAAAGTCCATTCAGTATTTTATTAAATATGTATGAGGCATAATTAAAAACTCCCACTAAATTTATTTAAATCAATAACCCTCTAAGTTAATTTTACAAATTTTAGTGGGCCAAGATCCATATTTCACCATACTTTAAGTGAGCTTTGGCTCATCACCTAAAATATGGTTATTGAGGTAGACAACTCTTATCAATTACATCTCATGTAACTCTTGGATGGTATAGGATTTGGCATCACATGTCATGGCTTAAAATCCCATCTAATGCCCTAGGTCCAAAACCATTTTGATAACCTAGTTAAGTCAAACCATATCAAATGTTTGGATAGCACCATTATCCAACTTGCCTTCCTCGGATAAATTTATACACCCTGCTTTGGCAGGCCTATATATAATAATCTAAGGCTTGACAAGTGTTGAATTTATGGGAGGCATTATAATGACTTAATATTAAATGAGGGTTCATCTTTATTTAATCTTATTTAGTTATTGTTATGTTGTATTGCATGGCATCATATGGCATCACATACGTGGCATCATATGGCATTACATACATAACAACTAAAATAAATGTGACATAGCATAACCCAAATCTAAGTTGATCTTCATAAGCCAATATGAAGATCAAAGGTCAAACCTAGGTAATATTACAATTACAAATTGAGCCTCTAACTTAGATCTCCATCTTCTACCATGGATCTCCTTCTTTAGTTCCCACCTTGGATCTCCATCCTGGGCCTCCAACTTGAATTGCACCATGGGTCTTGATTTATATAAATTGTCATAATTTATTCTACACTATTCTAATAAAATAAATACAACAAAACAAAAATGACTTGCAAGCTGTATTTAAAATTACAACCCATAAAAATTAAATCCAATCACATTGGTCTAAGGGCCATGCTATGCACTATGTATAAAACAACAAACTTGTATAACATAATAATATATTTAGTTAGCAAATCCAATGATTATGTTAAAAATAAAATAATGTGACAATTCTTTTGAGGTCAAGGGGCAACGCCCCGGTAGTGGTCCAGCTGGCTAGTCAGCGGGTCCGACGGTAAACACTTTACCTTAGTTCTTCAGTGAATTATCTTTCAAATTTTTGAACATTAATGAATTTTCGTAATCAAATTACTATAAAATCAACTTGTTAAAAAATAGACAAAACGCTTAATTAAAACAACCACCATGAAACCCTAATTCAAGGAAGCAACTAACTAATTTTTGTAATCAAATTACTGAATTAGCTACTGCCTAAAACAACATCACTTTCTGTAAACAACTTACAATTTGAAAAATTATGTTCAAAATATATCAAAATTTTTTTTTAGTTTTTTATAAAAACATCTGTGCTAGCAACTGATTTTGATCACAATCAAAAATCGCAATAAAAAGGGCAATAAATAGATCAATTCGTATACTTGTACAAATTTGACTTTGCCTGTGCATCAGGTCGCACGACCGTGAGCAAAATGCTCATGGCCGTGCTACCTGTTTGATGTTGTATCACGCACGACCGTGTGCCAAATGCGCACGGCCGTGCTACCTGCTAGCATAGATTATACTTAATTCATTTTTCATGAAACAGCATCCTGTATTCATATAATCAAAAACTGCTTTTAGTTTAATCATATTAAACCATTACAAACATTCATCAAATTAATGTTTAATTCCGTTTTCAAATTGATTGCTAAGAATTGTCACAAAACAAATCAAAAAACCTTTTTTTGATAATTTTGAAAACCCTTTTCAAAATGAATCATAAACCCTAACATATATCACATATACACAGAATCAATTAATCAAATTACAAATGGCTTCGATACCACTATTGGGGTTTCGTGATACAAACGCAGCGAAAAATTAAAATTTTATCATGTTCCCAAACCTGGATCCATGTAATTCGACTACTTAACTAAATCTAGAGTTTCAAGAATCTCACCAAAATCTAGAAGAGGTAAGATTTTCTGGAAGGATGAGAGGAGGTTCACACTGGTGACACCTTACCTTGAGCTTTTTGCTTTGGTTGTTTGGATCAAGACGTCTCCAAAAGGATGCATCCTCTATAGGTATCCACACAAATAGCCCTTTACAAAATGAATTGGAGTGCGTGCTAGCAACTTTCTTAATTGTCTCACAAATCAAGAACAAAAGAAAAACTCTTTGTTTGTTTTCTAGGAAGAGAGAAAACCCTTTTTGGAGGTAGGGAAAAACAAAACTATATTAAACCTTAGAGAATATAACATATTTATAGACTCCAAATTAGGGTTTCACTTACCAAAGACCTTTTTGGTAATTTCCATTTATTACATTCTGATTTTTTTTAAAAATAAATCAGAAATATCTTATTTATTTATTTATTTAAAATAACATTTATTTTAAATAAATAAATAAATAAATAAAAGACTTTAATTATTTATTTCCATAGAGTTTATTTTGGGCTTATTAAACCCATATTCATTTTGGGCTTGTTCTAAGTGTGTGACCCTGTAGGTTTACATAACATTAGCAGTGAGCCTAAATCTCTATTTAGGGCTACAAGTCATAAGTGGCCTCTAGCAAGACATTATGACTACCCAAGTCATGTGAAGTCAATAATCCAACATAACCTAATTACAGTGAATTTTATCGTCCCTTTATCACATGAAATCTTAATTGAACATAAGGTATAGAATGTCATCCTTATATATTCAATATTGTGATTTGATTCCAAGTAGATTGAAAATGATAACTCTTTATCAATTCATTTCAGCATGGCCATGCATTTTCCTTCAATCTATCTCATCAAGGGGCCCATAGATATCTTTCTCATATTAATGAGGGATAAATTCCTTCTAAATCACTCATATTCCTCACATAACTAATTTCATATCCAACAACATCCTATTTAATCGTCCGGTTAAAGACAATGTTAGAATGTGTCAAAACATAAAATAGCTATGTAGAAATCCATGATGATTTCAAGGTCAACGGACCAAAATAAAATTACTGTGATGAGAAATACTTATGACAATATTTTATGCAGTATTCTCATACTAGGTCAATCCAGTACATGATCTCTCATCATGTACATATGAGTTGACTCAATATCTCATATTCATGATTAGTAAAACATAACCATCAGTCAACATCATACTAGCCTTAATACTTTAACATTTATATAATTAATAAATGGCTAGGGATAATTAAAATAGAACTCTTATTTTAATCTAAGGGTTTTACTATCAAGTCACATACTTGATGGCTTTAGTAATAATTAACCATTCACAAAATCAAATGATAATGAAATACCTCTTTATTAATAAAATAAGAAAGTCAATGCATAATTAAATGATTGACCTAGTGCATATCACTAACAAAAGGAACCTAGCACTTTTTCGGAAGTAATGGCTATAGCGGTTAAAATGATAAAGATGGATGAAGATAGAAGGATGCAAAAGGAAAAAGAAAAATTACCAACTAAAGAGGAAAGATCAAGATCCAAATGAGCAAGCTTCCCATAAACAAATTTTAGAAACCCAATAGCAAGATTTAAGAAGGAAGCATATAGATACACACCTCTAAATACCTCTAGATCCAGAATCCTTATGTGGGTAAGACATAATGACATAGCAATTACCCCAGCCAGAAGAATAAGCCCAAGCTGGAGAGCCACGCAAGATAAGGGGCATTATTGCCATTCTTCAGTTCTTTACGGGTATGACACTAAGGCCTGTAGAGAACTGAAGAATGCTATAGAAAGACTAGTGCAAAATGGCAAACTCAACAACTTCATTGATGCATCCAGAGGAACCAGGAATCTAGATGCCCATGGGCGAGATAGGCCAGAACCAAAGAGGGCTCAGAATGAGCCAGCCACCATCATTAATATAATTATCAGAGGAGAAGATTGTATTTGATTTAGAAGACGGGGTTCATGTTCGCCACCCTTACTATGATGCCCTAGTGGTAAGCGTATACATTAAAAATTATCTGGTGAAGAGTTATTGGTTGATAACAGAAGCGCCATCAACGCATTTTTTTTGGAATGCATACAAAGTAATGGGAGGCTCCATCACAAACCTGAAAGCTATCCAGAATCCCATTGCAAGCTTCTATGGAGGAACCATACAACCGATGGGAATTATAGAGTTAAATTTGGAATTTAGGAATTAGGATGATGAAGAAACAAAAGTCGTTAAAGCTCTGTTCAATGTGGTGGATCTCCCACTGGCATATAACAACATCATAGGATGGCCAACACTTTATAAAATAAATGCAATCACAAGCATTCGACACCTGACTATGAAGATTCCAATCAAGGTTGGAACTCTCACGGTCTGTAGAGATCAGCACATGGCCAGATAATGCTACCAGATGGCAATCAAGCCTCAAATAGAAGTCTTCCCCCTAGAAATTTGGGAAATAGAGAAACAAGGCACCAAACCTCAACTAGTCGATGACATTGAGACATTACAAATTGTTGATGGGAAAATGGTAAATCAACAATGAGCTCAACTATGACACCGGGCAAGGAATAAGTGAAGTCCTCACTAGGCACTTAGAGGATTTTGCTTCTCGAGCATCTAAAATAAATGGGGTAGATCCTTAGATTGCCTCACACAGCTTGAACATTAGAACAAGGGTGAAGCCAGTGATCCAAAAGAAAAGAACCTTTGCATATGAGAGGCAGAAGATAATCGTTGAGGAAATAAAGAAGTTGTTAGAATCTGAATTTATCAAAGAAGTTACCTAACCAGAATGGGTAGCCAACATGGTGCTAGTCAAGAAATCAAACGATAAGTATAGGATGTGTGTGGACTATATTGACCTCAATTGGGCATGCCCCAAGGATAGCTACCCATTGCCAACAATTGACCAACTAGTAAACTCCATTGCCGACCATGATCTATACTGTTGACCTTAGCAATAATTAATCTTAATTTATATCTTAAAAAAAATTAATTTTGATAATTTAATTTGTTTATTTAAGTGTGTATAAGTTAGGACTCTATTGGAAGTTAAAATGAAGTATGATTATCTTAGGCTGATTGGACCTTTGAGATTTAATGAGGCTTTTGACATCCTTAGAGCTTTATAATGAGAAAGTTATCTTCTTCACATTTGAAGTAGAAATCTTGAGATTTCTAAATTCTTCTTATTTTTTAAAATCCAAGTTCATTTGAGTATGCAAATTTTGAGTTGAAATCCACGTATACGTCTGCCATTTTAGATTGCACATCTCTTAGTATTCTAAACATATATGGAGTTAAAGAAGTCCAATTAAGGTGATTCAAAATGATATGGAAAGAGAAGTCAAATATCTATAACTTTTATGAGGAAATTATAGGAAAATTCAAATTTCTTCAAGAGAAAATCATGGCTTCAACTTGTGTATAGTTGTTTGACAGTATTCTACATTTCAGATTGCATAGCTCTTAGTATTTTGGACATATCTTGAGCTAAATAATTCTAATTTAGGTGATTTAAAATGATATAGAAATTACAACTCTCATGAAGAAAGTATGTTTAAATTAAAATTTCTTCAATAGCAAATCACGGGTTCAACTTGGGTATAGCTGCCTGACAGTATTCTACATTTCAGATTGCATAGCTCTTAGTATTTTGGATGTATCTTTAGTTACAGACATTAAATTTAGGTGATTCAAAATGATATGGAAATATAATTCAAATATCTATATCTTCTATGAAGAAAGTGTGGGAAAATTCAAACATCTTGAGTAGCCAATCATAGTTTTAATCCATGAATAACTGTCTAATATCATCACTTTCAATAATTCAAAATATAGACCTTGGACACATCATTTGCACCTGAAATAGCTATATTTTTAAGTATAAATAGCTCTAGAGCTAAATGGAAGTTAAGAAACTTTTTTATCATTCATTCTTTCTTAAGCATTCATTGAGCTCTCAAATTCTCTTAAACAATTCTTTATTTATATAACTCTTATGAGAGTTGGGTGTGTGTTAGAAATAGAATCTCTTCATCTTAAATCTTAGGTTAGATTATAAGGGAAGTGAGATTTATTTCTAAAGGAATTAGTTTAAGTGTTGTCCATTTAAACACTTAGGTTTTGGTTTTTTGAGTAAGCCTTGAAATCTCATGTTGTAAGGTTATAAGAGTGAGCCATAAAACTCCTATGTAATCGCAATCTTATGAATAAGATTATGGGTAATTGAAAATCCTAACTTAGGGATAAGTTAGGTGGAGACGTAGGATTATTGTTGAATCCAAACTCCTTAAATCTTTGTATTCTTCATTGTTCCTTCTCAACTTCCATTCAATTCTTGCAAATAATTCTTTTAATTTCTCATTTTTATTTGATATTCCTATTCAACCCCATCTAGGACTTTTTTCATATATATTTTTATTGACGCAGCACAGGGATATCACTAGATATTGATAAAGAAAGAAGTCAAAGAGAAGACATCCTTCATCACCCATGAAGGTCTTTACTGCTATAAGGTAATGCCCTTTGGACTAAAGAATGCCAGAGCAATTTATCAGAGGATGATGGACCATGTACTTCGAGACCAGATTGGGAAAAATGTGAAAGTATATATGGACGACATTATTATCAAGAGCAAGCATGTAAAGCAACACTTGATGGATCTGGATCAGGTCCTCCAATTACTAAACGAGTCCAGGATTAAGCTGAATCAGGAAAAAAGCATCTTCAGAGTTAAAGCAGGCAAATTCCTAGGATTCTTAATATCTCATAGAGGTATTGAGGCCAACCTGGAAAAGATGGAGGTCATTATCAATATGAATGCTTCGAAGACTATCCACGAGTTATAAAAGCTAAATGACAAGATCACGACTCTAGGACATTTCATCTCCTACTTAGCCAAACGATGCCTACCACTATTCCGAGCTGTAAAAAATTCCAAAATATTTATTTGGATTGAAGACTGCCAGGTGGCTTTTTAAGATGTTAAAAAATTCCTATCCTCACTACCTCTACTCAGTAGGCTGATCCTAGATGAAACACTATACTTATACCTCTCAGTGGGTCAAAAATGTATAACTTTGGAACTAGTAAGGGAAAAAGAGAGCCAGCAAAACTCGGTATACTACATCGGCAAAATACTCTGAGGGTCTGAGATTCAATACCCAACACTGGATAAGCTGACCATGGCCGTCATTCATGCATCATGGAAGCTTGGACACTACTTCCAGGCTCATCCCATTATTGTAAGAACCAGCTTCCCCTTGCAAAAAATTTTACAAAGGCTTGAGACTTCAGGCAAATTGGTCCAATGGTCAGTATTGCTTGGAGAATTCGATATTGACTATGAGCCTCAGCAGCAGGTGAAAGCTCAAGCATTAGCATATTTCCTTTAAAAAATGATGTCAGAAGCTCTCACCATCACCTAAGCACCAGAATGGAAGCTCTACATCGATGGAGCATCCTCCACTCAAGGATCTGGCATCAGTGTTATCTTTAAAGGATTGCATAAAATTCACATCCGATATGCAGTTCAAATAGAGTACAGCAAAACCAATAATGTCGTGGAATATTGGCCACTCATCACAGGATTAAAGTTGGATGCCAAAGTCAAAGCTGCGCACCTCATAATACACTTAGACTCTCAACTAGTAGTAAACTAGGTCAATGGGACATTCCCGATTAAGGATTTGAGCATCGCTAGATACGTAGAAAAAGTCATGCAACTCCTGAAGAAGATAGAACAAGACGGTGGACAATAAGAGATAGTCCATATACCCTGACATAAAAACTCTGAGGCTGACCTCTTAGCCAAATTAGCAGCTAAAGAAAATTAGGCATTTAAGGGAATGGAGTTCACTGAAGCACCAACAAGACCCAGCACCGAGGACCTAGATATCATAGAGGTACAGGAAGTCTTGGAATGGATGAAACTGATAGACCAAAACCTAAAAAATGAAACACTCCCAGAAGACAATCTGAATGCTCAAAAACTGAAGATGAAGGTAGCCCACTATTTTATCCATCACGGGGAGCTCTATAGGAAATCCCTCTCACACCCATGGACCAAATGTGTATCCCAAGAGGAAGGGAATTGCATACTCAGGGAAATCCATGAAGGAATTTATGAAGCACATGAATCCCATTATACACTAATTAGGAAAGCACTACTACAAGGATACTTCTGGCCCATCATGTCCAATGATGCCTAGAAGCTAACTCAAGAATGTCATAAGTACTAGCAGTTTGCTCATCTCAATCACAAACCTTCTAACCCCTACATCCAATTGGCAGCCCTTGGCCCTTCGACATATGGGAAATGGACGTCCTGGGTCCCTTCTCGACCTCCACTTCATAAAAAAAGTTCTTAATTATGGCCATAGATTATTTCACTATATGGGTAGAAATGGAAGCAGTGCTGACCATCATAGAAGCTCCAATTCAACACTTCTTCTGGAGAGAAATCATCTGCAAATTCGGTATACTGCACACCCTGATCATAGACAATGGCAAGTAGTTCGATAATGAGAAATTCAGAAGGTTCTGCTTTAACCTTAGAATAAAGCTTCGTTTTACCTCGATAGCTCATCGGTAGATGAACGGGCAAATAAAGGTTACCAACAGGACTATAATGCAAGGGTTAAAGAAGAGGCTTAACGAGAAGAAGGGAAAATAGGTCAAAGAAATTAACAATGTAATCTAGGCATACAAGATCACTCCCAAATCATCCACAAAGGAAAGACCATTCAGGCTAAATGACGGTATAGATGTAGTAATATTAGTAGAAATCGGATCACCAAGTTACAGGGTCAGTAGAGACTTAGATTAAAACATCAATAGCATTGACACCCGGATATGCTTAGACCTACTGGAAGAAAGAAGAGAAGGGGCATCCACTGTAACTGAAGCATATAGGCAGAGGATAGAGCAATATCACCTCTGGCATATTCATCCAAGACAGTTTAAGATAGGAGACTGAATACTCAGAAGGGCAGATATTGGCAAAGGCGACTCCGGCACCAACAGTCTTGGTTCCAATTGGGAAGCCCCTATTAGGTTACAGAGTGCACATTTAAAGGGGCATATAAAATAAAAGACAGATAAGGCAAGGAACTACAATAATTTTGGAACTTAAACTACCTTCAAAAAATATTACCAATAAATTTACTTGGAATGATATCAAATAAAGTATTTTCATTCATTGAGGAAAAATTGTGTTACAAAAGTCCATTAAAAAAATCCCTAGTCTAAGAATTCAGGGCTAGATGGCTCAGCTTTAGAAATAGGAGGGGGAACAGTGCTTATGGCACTAGCAGACATAGGCGGATCCGATGATGGACCCCTAGCTGGTTTGGAGACATCTCTTAGATGAAGGGAAGTGGCCTTGTTTTGAGCATCCTCTTTAGCAGCATTCCTTACCAAGTCAGCCGGTGTTATCTGGTCTGAATGCAGAACCCTTCTACATTCAGACCTATAGACCTTGAGAAACCCTCCTACCATGTTCTAATAAGATCTTTTGTCATTATCCCAAGATTTCTTAGCCTCACCAAGTTTTCTCTCTAGATATGCAATCTGGGAGTCCTGCTCCTTGATCCTCTTAGTTAGCTAAGCTTGACTATGCTCCAAACTTGGCTACCTTCTTTTGAGTTGCCTCTACTTCAAACTTGGCCTTTGGATATTTAGTCTGGCAGAGTTCCAGTGCCACCTTCGTGTTGTCCAACTTTTTCTTGAAGTCAATCGCTATAATCCTAACCTCCATCTCCTTTAAACTGTACTGGCTCTTAAGGAAGAAATACTGGTCCTGAAGAAATACTGGTCCTTCACCAATAGCAAAGCCTGGGTCATCTACGAAAAGAGAAACTCATGTTATTACCTTAATTCCTAAAACATAAAAGATCAGAAAAAAATTGTTTAGCGCTTACTTCTAGTGAATGCCCAATCATGGAACTAGATAGCTCCTCTCGACCCTCCTCAGTCTAGTGTTGCATATCTGCCAGCAACCTCAGTGACTCAATATATTGATCTTGGACTTAGGTGTTCAAGACTCTCATAGGTTTCACTTTATTCAAGATCCATGCCCTTATGTCCAGACACCCGAAGAGCCTTGGATGTTGGACATATATCTCCTCATCCAGCTCCTCAGCATCCGAGTCTCGGTAGGTCAACCTCCTTTTTCACCGCCCTTCCCTTTCAGACCGTGAAGACCTGGCCATAGCTTTTCCCTTCAGATTGTTGGCCGCTTCCTCTAGGACCACATGTACTTTAGGTTTGGGCGAGGGGAGGAGATCTGAACTTCTTCTAGCCTTGTTGGCTTGTCAACTATAAGCCAAATTCCATCCTTAAAGGAAAAAAGTCAACCATCTACAATTGGAAAGATAAAAATAGAAGTCAGAAAGATAACTTTCGATAATCTTTCGATAGTCAAAACATACTAGTAGATTGAACACGGTTCAGGCAGACTCTCCATAAGTATCTTCTTGATACGTCTTTAGTTGACCGAGCATCGGCCAAGCCATTAAGATGAAGTCTTAAGACCATCTCCATATCATGGTTAGTTAACTTCAAAGGCCATTTCACCCTGTGGCACTTGTTAGACCATATTTTTTGGACATCCAGGAAGTCTGAATGGTGCTTGATGATGAAAAACTTGTGCCTCCACTTCTTATAAAGATTCGAAAGCTTTATAAATAGGCTGTGGTTAGGGACGACCGATAAGGAGAACATCAGCTCCCCTTTCTTCCTAATCAGGCTATACAAGTATCGCAGGACATCTAAGTCTGGCTCCCTACCCTCCTCGTGCATCAACTGAATAAACCAGGTCAGAATCTAGTAACTATTGGGGTGAATCTAGCTGGGAGCTATGTTATATCTATTTAGAAATCTTTTTACAAAAGGATTTAAAGGGAACTTCAGACCCCCTTCCAGTTGGTCAAAATACACTACTAACCTACTAAGGTCTAGCATAGGGGTATGGGTTCTAAAATTCCTATCTATGGTGTGCAGGGTGTAATTGATGGGAATGCTAAATCGCCTCCGATACCACCTTAACAACTCGTTGTCTACTCTAGAAATAAATAAATTAGAACTAACTTGCTCTTTTAGTGCCATGGATTTATCTAACAAAAGAAAAAATGTAGGAAGAAATATATAGAGGAAAGAAGAGATCACTTGGTGATAAAATGCAAGGGTTGTTGCAAAAAAAAAAAGAAAAAACTTGATGACGGTAGCAAGAGGAAGCATAAAAGATAAAAAAAAAACAATAGATAGCAAGAAGAACAAATACAATACATAAGATGAACAGAGATACTTATAAAGATAACAGAAGTCTTTGAAAATGACCATTAACTACCCTTATAATTATTTCGGTTCTCCCCACATCATCAAGGGTAGTTTGGGAAATAAAAAACTCATTAATCGAATAGTCATCATTATGGCAATAGAAACATCTTATCTTCTAACACACAAATAAATGCGATAGTTACACAATTCAAATTTAAAAAATTGAGGCTTCGAGGTAACATAAAAGTTACCTATCCCGGGCGCACCATTGCCAACTGTTCTTCCACACTCGGCATCACAAGATTCAGTGTCAAAGGCTAGTGACTGAAGCTGGCACCCTTAGGTTGCTTCTATAGTACTGAGGTTCCAAGCATGTAAGCCTTGCATCCTTGCATTGAGCATCTAAGCCTCGCACATTAAGTCTAGTGGTTGAAGCTGGCACCGTCAAGTCGCTTCTATAGTATGAGGTTCTGAGCATGTAAGCCTCACGTCCTTGCACTGAGCATCTAAGCCTCACGCATTAAGTCCAGTGACTAAAGCTGGCACCCTCATGTCGCTTCTATAGTACTGAGGATCGGCACTCAGGCCACACTTTTAATGCACTGAGCATCAAAACTCCAATGATAACTGGTCATGTTGTCTTCACACTGACAGGTTAATCCTTTACATATCCTTTTGTATTATAGATTTTGTGCACTTAAGCTCAGTTGGCACTCCAACGACATTCATACTCAATGATCTCAAGACTAGGTACCGAGCATTACCTTTTCTTGTAATTGAGGCTAGTTACCTCAGCTCACCCCTCTATAACACATGTCATTACTCAAGTGGTCCCTCCCTCAACAGGAGGGCAACGTCCTCCTCACCTCATAGACCTAGATACCTTGGACATAAATATCCTAATAGACTCATGGGGGAACTCTTGATACCCCACATACATATATTCGTGTTTAATTAAAGGTCTTTGTTTCCTATATAGGTTACTCAAAAAGGGAAGGTAGCCAAATCCATTTAAGAAAAGGTTCCTACCTTAAGAAGACTCCCTTACGAAGAAGGAATACTCTCCTAATTAGCCTAGGACTTATATCCAAAGAGGAATCCTACCCCTTTCATGTTTAAGTATCACTACTATAAATAGGACCCCGTATCCCTTATTCTTATTCATTCTATTCTCTCATATTCTAGTTGCTCTCATTTTCTCTCTAGATTCTCTCTCTATTTTTGTGGGGATCCTCCCCACCTATCACGTTGTCCATTATTGACCACTTTTAGGGTTCCAGCTCAAGAGTTTCAGAAAGAAAGTTATCAATTTTGATCCCAGTAAACTGCACAAAATTTAAACATGCTAACCATTATTAAAGCATGTCATCAATTTTATTTATAACTTTAGTCTTTTGCATACTTTGTACTATTAGAAATTTTATTATATTTTGGGCTGCTATCAATTGTGAGATGTTTTAATTTATGAAAATTGACTGAACAAATATAGTTTAAGTCAATGTGCAAGGAAGCCCAATTTATATTTAAAATGATCATTTGTGTTATGGGCTTATTTGCACCTTAATGAGTTGGTATGGTAAGGCGGTAAATATAGGCCTAATCCTACTAAGGTTATTAATAGGGTAAATTTAGAGGATTTTCTATATAAATAGGCTAAGGTCCCATCTCCATCTTGTAAATCTAATTTTTTCTTATCCCATTGATGACCGCCTTTGTGTGAGAATGATAGGAGAGGAAGATCTAGTATTCTATTTTCTCAATACTAATTATTTTATTTTATTGTTTCTATTGTAGTTACATATTAGAGATGGGATCTCTGCATCGAACATGAAACAAGTACGTGATTGCTTCTGCTAGATTAACTATTATATTATTTGGTGTTTTAGATTTATGTACTAGATCCTAATATTTGCTTACATATGGTATAAGAGTTTAGTTTGTATGTTTTTAGAAATGTATGATTTATTTTATAAAATATGCATAAATGAATTAATTATTACTTAGGTTTATTTTTGGTATATTTTAAACTATATGCATGTTTTATTAATAAATTATTCTTAAAATGTTTTTAGGTATATTCATGGTTTATTTCTAGTTTATTTTGTAGTTAAATTGAATTTATTTGACGTATATATACTCGGAATATATCTAGTTTATTTTTGGTATATTTCTAGTATATATATGGTTTATATTGTTATTTATTTAAAGCCATGCATCATTTATTCATGAATGTATGTTTTATATTTAAAATGAAGGAGATCAATATAACATACTACCTAGTGGGTAGCACTAGGACCGAGTACGTACCGGTATGCCGATAGCATTTAGGTTTTATTACTAAACTATTTGTGGATTATGATCGAATTGATTTATTTGATATGAGATGTGATTGAGAGTTTGATTGCTAGAGCTCGGTTAACCAGGGGTCTCGGGGCCAATCACATTGACAGTCAGACTGGTGGAGCTCGGTTGACCAAGTGTCTCGGGGCCAGTCTACTGTCCAAATGGAACAAGTGAAATTATTTGGAACAAGTGAGCCTATATGGCTAGAGTGTTGTCTAACACTGTTTGAGGTTATGATATTCTAGGGTTCTATTTGATCCTTCATATACGGATGCATTTCTTAATATTTATATAAAATGATTTTGCTACATCTGTGTGATTTTGCCTGTATAAATATATATTATATAAACTATTGAATGTGTGCATTTTTCATTTAGCTATGCATGTATATATATTATAACAATTCACTTAGTGAGGTCTGACTCCCCTCCATTGATTGTTTTTCAAGAGAGTCATCGTCTTCAGACCTCAGTAGCAAACCCATACGCAGGATTTCTTCCGCCCCGGCTTCACTATGTAAACTGCTTACCTGAGTTTTATTTTATAATCTAGACACTGCAATAGTTGTAGTCGGTTGTGGGATTTAGGTATTATATTTGTATGAAATATGTATTTTTAAAGATTCGAACTGAGATTTGTATTAAAAAATTATTTATATATGATATGAGGATGTTCATTTAATTCCATTGGTGGATTATTATTTTGTTTTATTTATGAATTTTATTTCCACTGCAAAATATTTTATATATGTTATTATTATTATTGCATGTTTTTATTTATTTTAAGGCTTGCTACGGGTTTCGGATTCGAAAGAATTCTCATTCCCTAGCGCCGGTCATGGCCCCTATTTTGGGTCGTGACACCGACTCATCATAAAAGCTTGACTTGCCAAGCGTTGAAGATTGTCGAGTCCTCACTTGGTGTAGACTTATAACAAAAGCAATTGGTGACGGGTCATCATATAGGGACGAGTCAGCACCAAGACACCCTTTCAACACACCCCTTCATTCTTGTATCCTTTCAAAGGGACACAAATTATAGCCTTCAGAAACCTATAAATATGTGTGTTTGGCTGTATTTTAAAGAGAGAATGAACAAGTATTATCACTAAGTTTTAGTTTAGAAATCATTGAAAAGAAGTTCTAGTTTAAAGATTAATTTGAAGAAGATAAAGTCAAGAAGCAAGAGAGGATTATTCTACATTAAACAATTCTAGAAGACATAGTAAAGGGTTTTATTCACTCAATTTCTTCTTTATTCATCTTTCTATATTGTGTTTAATTTTCTCTTGTTGTTTTTATATCATGTACTTTAGCTAAGTCTTTGTATGAGAATTAAATAAGAACTATATTTTTATCCTTTGCTATTTATGATTTGATTTCAATTAGTGCAAATTATGTTATGTTTACTTGATAATCATATGTAACTTGTTAATCAAACTATTCACAATGAGAATTGGAGTAATTTGGTGGAGATATAATTGAAATTACTTTAGAATTGAATATCACTTGGAGACAAGGAATTCATCTTAAAGGAATAAAAAAATTAGTATAATATATTTATTGATTTTCTTTTACCTCTGCATTTCCATGAGAATGACTGTGGATACTAAGAGGAAATACCTTTAATTGACAATGAAAATTGCTTCTGAAGACTATAAACTAATTTCCAATCAACATGCTATATAATAATTATGTTCAAAGTTCTTATTAATTCTGAATTGTAAATTCTCTTATGCATATATTTTGTTATAATTTCTTATAAGAATTTCTAGTAATTATTAAGTGAGTTAAATTCTTTTTATTTGTTACATTATCTATTTCTATTATGATATTACTTTGCCTATTCATTTGAGTATCTATTTGGTTAATATAAAGTTCAAATTCTCGAGTGTTCGACACCTAACTTGCTTTATGCTAAGTTCTAGAGACTAGGGTATACAATTTGACCCGCTTCAATCTTCATCGCATTTTAATACATATATCCTCATTTTCTTGCCTCTCCTCATAAAAACAATAGGCTCCAAGTAGGGGTGAGCAAAAACTGACCGAACTGAAAAATTGAACCAAAACCAAATCGAATCAAGTTAGTTTGGTTCCCATTTTTTATGATTTGTGAATTTCGGTCGATTAACCGAACTGATCAAAAACCAAAATTTGTTAATAATATATATATTTTTATAACTAAAATATCTCATTAGAACACATGTGGCCAAGTGGTGAGTTGTTTATATACCTTTCATAAGGTTGTGGGTTTGAATCCCATAACCTATAAAATTTTTAAAAAATAAAAGAAACAAAAAAATGCCTTGTCTATGATTTAAACCGACACGTACACAACCATCACACCACTCAAAAACCTTTATTTTTATTGTTTCTTATAATTTATTTATATTAATTATTTAAACGAATTAATCGACCGAAAACTGACTTAATAAGTCGATTTTAGTTCAATTTTAATTTTTTTAAAATTTTAAAAATCGAACTGAACCAAACTTGATCGATGCTTATCCTTAGCTCCAAGTCCTACTTTAATAAGTAGAATCTGATTAAAACCCAAAATCATCCCAAATTGATTAAATTTAAATTTTTTTTACAAAATAGAACTTTAATTTATCCTATATCATAAAAATTTTGGTACTAACCTTTACCTCGACAGAACACCTCAAAGCTTGAATCGATACTTTTTTTAGCTTTGGAGCTTTTTGCATTTTATATAAGTGTAAGTTTGATTAATATCAGCTGAAGTGGTAGGTAGCAAAGAGTATAAATTTTATTGTCAAGAAAGATACATTGAACAAATAATATTTCTCTAAATTGATTCTACAATGTTGGAATGTTGCTAGTTACAATTCTATTCTAAAATGGTATGATATACGATATGAGAGATTCTCATATTCAACCAGGCATAAATTTAAATAAAAAAAATGATCTTTTACACCTTTTTTAGCATCACATTAGACCATAATCTACTGGTTTCCACTTCGTTGTTTTTTCATCATTAAGGCACTGCTTTATCAAGCTTATTGTTACAAATTTCATAAATGTTTTATGATAATCTAGTCTTTCTTGATTACATCTGATTTTTCTATTAATTTCCTTATTTCTTAAGAAATTTGATTAATTTATTGCCTTTTTTTGGTAGGGATTTCCACTATGAAACTCTTAGTTTGAAGACCAAAGTAGGCACTTGTAAATTGCTTTATGTGGTTGAAAATGAATTGAACTTCAAACCCAACATGCTTCACTACTTTCACACATGCTAACCATTGGCAAAGCTTTTCCTCATTAACATCCATAACCTTAATTATCCTCATGTTGTGATTACACCACGTAGAATGAAAAAGAAATATGACTTTACTCTTGTATGTAGTAGTGACTCAGAGCTGATGTCCCTGTACTTTGTAAACAAGAGTTCGAAAATGGATACAAGAGTCTAAGGAACCAAGAACTCCCCTATAGTGGTGAATTCATTGTATTCTGAGATAAAATCTGAAATCAGATTGTTGAAATTGGCAGAATGTAGCCTATCCAACAATTGTAAAAAGTTCTCCTCCGAATAGGCAAAAGTGTATTCATTCTTAGTTGCAAGGTTGTCTTGCTTCTTTTAACTTCCCTTTGTGCAGATGCTAGAACTTCTGTAAGTAACCTATTCTTAAATGCGTTCATAGAAGCAATAATATCATTCAAGGACAGAGTAGACTTTAGCTTAGCATTTTGTTCATTTAGCTCTATCCCTTTCATCAGTAAGTCCTTGCCAATCACCTTGCTTCTGATCATATGTCCACCTATAGTACTCAATTCCACATCTCTATGCTCCTTCCTTAATGATGTTATAGCCTGATGAGTAGGTCAATATAATTTAAAGCCAATTAAGAGATAATTTAAACATGAAGAAGTTACTAGAAGATGGATTTATCATTTTAGCTTTTAAAATAAGAGTACAAATTTAAGATAAAGAGTATGTATATGAGCATACCTTAGAAATCATACACTTTACATTACAGATCATTGGACAACCTTGTACATAATAGTAAAAACAAAGTCAAGGGTCTCGTCGTTCTTTACATGCATAATAATAGAACTCATCATCATAATCACCACCATCAACATCAAAATCCTTGAGGGTGAGGCGATCTACATGACATTTATGTTTTATGGTGCAGGGCAACAGACCGCATAGAAGGTGGAGATTAAAATCACATTGTAGATAATGAAATACATGGGAGTTGAAGCAGTATTTGCTACAATTTCTGCACATAACTTTACCATGTATGCTCTCTATGATAATAAGAAGGTGATTGTGAATTTGGTATTTTATAATAGGCATGAGGAAAGAACATTTAACATGGAGTTAAAAATCGCATTGCTCATAGCAATAGGAAAAATCATAACATTCCTTCAAATATAGATTGCACCTTACTTTTCTTTAAAGTTGATAAGTCATCTTCAATAAGGAGAGAGGATGATGGAAGTGAAAAGGATGTTGTTTCTCTTTTGTTAGCTCAACACATGATTTGTGTAAAAAAAAAAAGTTGCATTCACTGCAATCATAGGTATATCCTGAGTAGTATGATCCATATGCATTATTGAAAAAATCATTGATGACATTCTTTTCACCTAGTGTTAGAGGATGCCTATGAAGTAAGCATTGAATTTTCTTAGGCAATGTAGAACATCCAACACAAAGATGAAAATAGCATTTGCCACAGCAAAAAATCAAGCCTGAGGAGATTTTGTTGCAACTATCACATTGATAAGATGGAGCTGTGATTAGGGTGAGTGTACATAGATGAAATAAGTATTGAATCTTTTGACATAGAGCATGTTGAAGTACATGGTCCTTTTGCTGGAAAGAAAAAAAAAAGGAATTTAATCTTAGTCAAATTAGAATCCTTAATTTTAGGAATATGTCCTCAAAAAGCAAACCAAATCTTTTATATAGGTGGTCGTTAGGTGACTATGAGAAGATAGTTCTTTGTAATGCTATATATATATGTTTTCAATAAAGGAATGTAATGCAGTAGTAGTAGACTTTCATTTTACAAAAAACTCTTTCATTTTTTGTATGTTTTTCAGCAGTAGCAGCAATATTAGAGTTTTTATTGTACTTCAAGAGTTCTTGAAGCTCTCTATCTCAGTTCCAACAATGGTATCAGAGCTCTATTGTCTTACGGGTTGTGAGTGATTGGCTTAACTACAAAGAAGAAGAAAAATAAAAAAAAAGAAGAAAAAGAAAAAGAATTTTTTTCAGCTCTCAAATCTTAGTATTTTTGCTATAATATTTTTAAGTTTTTTGCAGATTTTCAATTGCTCTATATGTAAAATGTTTTAACTTTTCTTCTTCATTAATTTTAGATCATTTAGAGTAAGTTTATCAAAATGTTTTAAGAATTTCAAACTTTCAGTTTTAAGAAATTTCATATTTTAGAGTTGTACAATAGTAGTGTTGGTATTCTACAAAGAAGAGAGCATAAAAATAAAGAAAACTCACACCCATATTCATTGATAAAAAGCCTTTTATAAGCAAGTTATAAAGAAACAACAGTAGGTAAGAGAAGTCGAAAAAGCATCCAACTACTTCTAACTACTACTATGATTATAGTTCCTTAATTTAAGCTTTACCATACATTACATTACTTGTAAATCTTTATATACAAAATATGACATTAAAATATCTAGCAAAAAATAGTTTTTAGATACAACACTTGTGACATAACCATCATCACTCCTCCTTGACATAATTGCTAGACAAGCATATTGTCTCTTTTAGTTGCATAAATCTTGATCTTAGCAAGGCTTTTATAAGCATATAAGCTTTTTGTTCTTCTAAGTGACAATGAATCAAGGAAACTTCTTTTTTCGTTTAGCTTTTCTGATGAAATGATATTTAATCTTTATATGTTTAGTCTTGCTATGGAGCACTGGATTTTTTACAATTACCACATCTGATTGATTGTTACAAAAAATCTGAGTTGCATTAACTTGTTCTTGCTTTAAATCTTTCATAAGCTTTTTAAGCCATATAGCTTAGTTTATAGCAGTAGTAGTAAAGATATACTCTACTTTAATAGTCGATTGTGCCACTGTATTTTATTTCTTTGAACACTAATTGAACACTTCTAAACCTAATGAAAATATAAATCTAGACATGCTCTTTATGTCATCACAAGAACCAGCCTAGTCACTGTTAGCAAAGCCAATCAATTTCATCTCCGGAATACTTTTATACTAGATTCCATGTTTAGTAGACCCTTTCACATATCTTAGCACTCTTTTGGCAATTTTAAAGTGCAATTCACTTAGGGAATGCATGAATCTAGAGAGAAGGCTTACAACATACATAATATCAAGTCTTGCAGTTAATAGATATAGAAGATATCTAATGAGAATTTATAAACTCCCTCCTGAATTTTCTGAGCACCATCATCATCTTTACTTACCTTTTCATTTTGAGCTAAGGGAGTATCAATTGATTTGCAATTCTCCATCCCAAACTTCTATAAAATCTCTCTAGCATATCTTTTTGACTAATAAAAATTCCTTATTGAGTTTGTGAAATCTCAATACTAAGGAAATAGAATAGTAAACCAAGGTTAGTCATCTAAAAAACATTTAGCATTTCCCTTTTGAATTTATCTACAAGAATAGGACTGCTCCTATTATAAGCACATCATTAAAATATATTAACACAACAAATCATCTTTAATGCTTTGAACATAAAGAGTTGGCTCACTTTTTCTTTTGCTGAATCCCATATTGATTAAATGTTGATCAATTTTGTTATACTAAGCTCTTAGAGCCTATTTTAGACTATATAAAGCTTTTTTTTTTAATAAGTACACCTTATCCCCCATAACTTTAACTCCAAAACCTTCTGGTTACTCAATAAATATCTCCTCCCCAAGATGACCATTTAGAAAGGCAGACTTTCATCAAGCTAAAAAAGCTTCCAACCCTTTTAAGCAGCAAGGGCACTGAGCTTATGGTGTCCAATCTTACAACAAGTATAAATGTATCTGAGAAGTCAATTCCATATTGTTGTAAAAAAAAACCCTTAACAACCAGCCTTGCTTTGAGTTTATTGATAGTACCATATGAATTATATTTGGTTCAATAAACCCATTTAACACTAATCACATTTCTGTTGCTTGGTCTATTAACTAGTTGCCAAGTATTATTCTTCTTAATCATTATTAGCTCTTCTTTCATTACCTCAAACTAGCCTTGTGAACTTGTTGCTTTTTTAAAACATGAAGGTTTGATCAAGACAACATTGCATCTTACATACATGTCTAAAAGTATCCTCTTACAACTCTTTCAAAGTCAGAATCTGAAACATCACTTAACTCTTCCTCTGAAATAGTTGCTTCTTGCTCTTAAGGAACATTTGCTTGATCTGTATTCTTACTACAAGGCTTTTCCATGCTTTTTTCCTAATACCAACCTCTAGCCTCATCAAATTTAACATCCCTTGCAATAATAACCTTTTGCGTTTGCACATCAAATACTTTATGACCTTTATTTTTGCTTCTATAACTAAAAAACACGCCTTCAAAAGATCTTTGATCCAATTTCTTTCTTTTAACATCTGGAACATTCATATAGCATAATGAACCAAAGACTCTAAAATGATTAACTGAAGACTTAACTCCAAACAAAGCTTCATATAGAGTTTTTTTGTTCAAAGCTCTTGTAGAGAGTTTGTTCAAAAAGTATACAAATGTGTGTAGAGCTTCTACCCAACACTTTTTCAACATATTATTTTCAAATAAAAGACACTTGGCCATCTCTATAATTATTCTATTTTCCTTTCACTCACTCCATTTTATTGAGGAGCGTAAGGAATTATAAGTTGATAATGAATACCTACTATAAAATAGAACTTGTCAAACTCATAAAAAGTATATTCAATACTATTATCATACCTGATTGTCTTAATTTGGCAACCACTTTGCTTCTCAATCCAAGCTTTGAATTTTTGAAATATTGCAGCAACCTTTGATTTTTCTGAAGAAAATACACCCAACACATTCTAGAGAAGTCATTAATGAATAAGTGGAATATCTATTACCACTCACTGTAGAAGTAGTCAAAGGACCACAAATGTCAGTGTGAATAAGCTATAATTTTTCTACGACTCTCTAACCTTGATTTGTGGGAAATGGCTTTCTAGTTTATTTTTCAAGTTGACAAGCTTTACATACTTTATTGCAATCATAAATTGTAGGAATATCATCTACCAAATGCCTATAATGCATATGCTTTAAAAAAGAAAGGTTAAAGTGGCTAAATATTTTATGCCACAGATCAGAGTTATTCAATATGATGGTGTATGCATGAGCATTAACATCTTTTAATCTCATAAGAAACAATCTACTTCTCACTTTCACTATGCACAATTCACTACCTTTTGGATCTAAAATGATGCATGGCATATTTTGAAAGTGTATGGAATTATTCTTACAAGCATTTGGCTAACCCTCAGTAAATTTTGACTCATTTTAGGTACAAATAACACATCTAAAATAATTTTAACACCTGATGGAGTTTCCATTATAACATCGCCTCTTCTTTTCACATCTACAAATTCACCATTCTTAGCTTCCAACTTGGTAGCATAAGATGTATCCAGCTCCTTGAACAAAGTAGAATTTGAACACATATGGTATGTGCAAGCACTATCTAGAAGCCAAGCATCATTGGTGCTTTGTATTGTATTACAAATAGCTATAAACAATTTCTCCTCCTGAGGCTGATTTTGATGAGTTTCTGCAACTAGTGCTTGCTGGCCTTGAGAAGTGCCTTTGTTTTTACACACCTTATCAATGTGATCAAACTTCTTGCATGATCTACATTGAACACCTGGTTTGAACTAACATCTCTTTTCTGTGTGATTTGTCTTTTTATAGTGGCTGCAAGAAGGAAATTTTCTTCTTTCTCCATCCATGCTACTTTCAACATCTTTATTCTCTTACCTATCACCACTTGACTTCCTTCTATCTTTGTTATTCTGAGATTTTTCTTTGGATTTTGAAAAAAATGCAAATTCACCTGTCTCTTCTTGCCTTAAGGATTGTCTCTGATCCAAGGCTTAAAAAGCATTTATAAGCTCTGAAAGAGTGATATACGATAAATCCTTTGAATCCTCTAAGGAAGATATTTTTTTATTCAAACCTCTCAGGCAAGCTTACAAAAACTTTCTCAACAATTCTGCTATCTGAAATTTGCTCACCAAGTAAACGAATTTAATTGTAAACCTTTATCAACTTGTTAGTATGCTCCTTTATAGTCTTTGTTTCTTTCATCTTAAGAATCTCAAATTCCCTTTTCAAGTTCAACAAATTCATTTGCCTTGTTCTATCACTACATTGGAACTCATTTTTCAAAAGATTCCAAGCCTCTTTGGCAGTTTCACAAGCCATAATTCTTAGACAAATGACATCAGACATAATGGATTGTATATAGGTCACACTCTTCACTATGATGCTTCATCTAAGCTATGGTGGGATCAACTCTTAATGAGGTGGATCTTTACATGTTTCTACTACTTCCCAAAGCTCAAAAGCCCTTAGGTAAGTCTTCATTTTTGAAGCCCAAAGATGATAATTTTCACTATTGAAAATAGGAGGTACAACTGCTGAAAAATCTTTTGTAGCCATTTTTGAAACTATGATTTTTTATGGGTTTGCTTACTTGTTTTCTCTTTTACGCACAACCCTTCTAAGAACAAGAAGGAGCTCTGATACCACTATTGGTTTTTTACCAAGAAGAGAGCATAAAAATAAGGAAAACTCGCACCAATATTCATTGATAAAAAGCTTTTTATAGGCAAGTTACATAATAAACAATAGTAGGTAGGAGAAGTCAAAAAAGCATCCAACTGCTTCTAACTAATGTTATGATTATATTTGCTTAATTTAAGCTTTTACCATACATTACATTACTTGTAAATCTTTACATACAAAATATGGCATTAAAATATCTAGCAAAAAATAGCTTTTAGATACAACACTTATGTCACAACCTTTATTTATTAGCAACAGTTATGCTATTGTTGAAGCTGATTTCATAGCTCAGTAGCTTAGTTTTTAAAGTGGCATCAAAACAAACTTTGATCCACAACAATCAGTCCATTTATAATAGCTTCTGAATTTTCTCAAGAAATTTCATAATTTTAAGATTAAGAATGATTTCCTTTAGTTTTTTATATAAGAACCAAGGCTTTTAAAAGAGTTTGAAAGAAATTTCAGACTTACATGTCTTTACACTATATTCAGAATTGCAGAACAAATTTAGACTTGAGTACGTCCTTAAACTACTATAGATTAAAGGACCTAGGCAAGTCTTTAAAATGCTAGAATTTAGATCAGCATGTCCTTAAACTACAATAGAAAATTTCAAACCAACTTTGGACCTATGTATGTCCTTAAACTACTAAAAATTTCATACCTACGCAAGTTTTTAAAGTGCAAAAAAGATTTCAGACCTGATGGAAAACAGTTTCTCCAAAAGGAAAAAGGTGGAAAATAGTCTTCTTAAAAAAGAAATGACGCAATGGAGATAGTTTCTCCAAGAAAACCAAAACAAGAAAAATGCAAATTTTTGAAAGATAATGAAGACTGACCATTAAGAGGAGTTTCAGTTCAGCAAGAAGAGTCCAGCAAAAAGAAAAGATTATTTTGAAGCAGCTCAAGAAAAGAATGGTCCAAGATTATAAGCAAACATGAAACTCAAGCTAAAGTCCCAAGGAGGAGTGTTGAAGTACATGGTCTTTTTGCTGGAAAGAAGGAAAAGGAATTTAATGTTAGTCAAATTAAAATCCTCAATTTCAGGAATATGTCCTGAAAAAGCAAATCAAATCTTTTATATAGGTGGCTGTTAGGTGACTATGAGAAGTTAGTTCTTTGAAATGCTACATATACGTGTTTTCAATGAAGGAATGTAATGTAGCAGTAGTAGACTTTCATTTTACAAAAAAACTCTTTCATTTTTTGTGTGTTTTTTAGTAGCAGCAGCTGCAGAGCTTCTGTTGTACTTAAAGAGTTCTTGGAGCTCTCTATCTCAGTTCCAACAGATCATCCATGCAAGATTTGTGAAGATAAAAGTTGCATTGGCAGCAACTACAAGTAAGCCTAGAGCAGTGGGTTTGACATTCTTCGCAATGAGCCTCAAAATTTTCCATCTTCTCATGGAGCATTAAGGGATGTTGACGACTGTAATGCTGGATGTGCTTTCCTTCACTGTCAGATTTTATTATGGGAACTTGGGAACACTCAATATCCATGTCAAAATGACAATGCTCGCAGTTGTAGCTGAATCCTGAGCAATTTTCATAACAAACATTGCATGTGAAGTCTGAAGTTAATAGGGTGAGAGTGCAAGGATGAAGAAAATGCTCGATCTCTCGTGGAAGCCCAAAAGATATCTGAAAACAGTTAGCACACAGGTGGAATAACACTTGCCACAGTGAAAGATCAAACCAGAGCTATCTCTACCGCAAATATTGCACTGATAGAAAGGAGCTGTGAGCATTACGAGAGTGCATGGATGAGAGAAGTGTTGGATCTCCTGCTATAGAACATCCAAACACGAACTATGGAGGTAAAAGTTGCATTGATAATGACCACATGTAGAATCCGTGCAGAGCTTTCCACATATCTCACAATAAGTCTCATAATCTTCCATTAACGGATGTCTATGACTGAAATGTTGAATGAACTTTTCTTCCATCTCCAGATTTTATAGTTGGAAGTTGAGCCCATTCAATATCCATGTGAAAATGACAATGCTCACAGTTGTAGCCAAATCCCGAGTGATCTCCATAGCAAACATTGCAGGTGAAATCAGAAGTTATTAGGGTGAGAGTGCATGGATGAAGAAAATGGTGAATCTCTTGCGAAAGCTCTGAAGACTTTTGAAAACAGTTAGCACATAGATGAAAACTACACTTTCCACAGCTATAGGTTAAGCCTGAGCTGTCTTTGCCACAGACATCACACTGATGGGAAAGAGTAGTGAGCAGGATAAGAGGGCATGAATGAGTGAAGTGTTGAATTTTTTTGATTTAGATTGTCCAGACAAAATTTATGGATGTAAATGTTGCATTGAGAGCACCTGTAAGTATGATCTGAGCAAAGCCTCACATATTTCACAACAAATTTCATGATTGTCCATCTTTTTCAATAGTGTCATAGGATGCCGATGACTAAAATGTTGGAAAATACCATCTTCACTTTCAGATTCATAAATGGTGGGAAGCTGGGCGCAGTTGACGTCCATATAGAAATAACAGTGTCTGCATTGATAGCTAAATCTTGAGCAACTCTCGAAACAAACATTACATGTAAAGGCAGAAGAAACTCTGATGACAAGAGGACATGGGTGGAGGAAATGTTGAATCTCTTGTGGAAGTTCAGATAACACTAGAAAACAATCAGCACATAAATGGAAATAGCACTTAACACAGCGAAAGGTCAAGCCTGTGCAATCTTTGAAACAAATATCACGCTGAAAAGCTGGAGTTGTGATCAAAGTGAGACGGCATGGATGACAGAAGCATTGAATCTTTTGACTTAGAATATACTTGCAAGATTTATGGAGGTAAAAGTTGTAGTCACTGCAAATATAGGTAGGACCTATGCAAAGTTTCTGGCACCCTTCACAGGATGCTTCGCAGTCTTCAATTTTTTCAAAGAGAGTCAAACGATGCCAATGACTGCAATGTTGAATATTCTCTTCTTCGCCATTGAATTCTATAGTAGGAAGAAGGGCACACTCGACATGTATATCAAAATAACATTTGTCACAGTGGTAGGTGAAGCTCAACCGATGTCCATGACAAGCATTACAACTTAAGGTGGGTGCTGTAGTATTGAGAACTAGAGTGCAGGGATGAAAAAAAATGTCGAATTGTTAATGGAAGTTCAGAAGGGTCATAAAATTGTAACGAAGGTGCTTTAAAACATCGAAAACACAAATGGAAATACCACTTCCCACAGCGAAAGGTTAAGCCAGAGTTCCGTTAGTCGCAAACATCACACCGATAAAATGAAGTTGCAAAAAGAGTGAGAGGGCAAGGATGAGAATAGTGCCGAATCTCTTGATGTAGAGTGTCCATGCAAGATTTATGGAGGTAAAAGTCACATCGGTAGCAACCAACGGTAGGACCTGAACAGGGTTCAAAACACAGTTTGCAGGAAAAATTCAGAATATCTCCCCTCAATAATGAGAGTCATGGGATGTGGATGACTGAAATGTCGAATCTGCAGCCCTTCTTCACCTTCAGATTTCTCAGTGGACAGTTGGACGCAGTCAATATCCATGAAAAAGCCACATGATTTACAGTGGTAGATGAAGCTTGAGCAAGGTTGATAACAAGCATTGCAAGTGAAAGTGGCATAAAAATATCTGAGGACGAGAGGGCATGGATGAAAGAAATGTTGGATCTCTTGCGGAAGCTCAGCACATGATATATGGAGATGAAAATCACAATCGCTACAACCATAGGCTTGACCTGACAAGAGCTTTCCAAACATCTTGCAGATATTTCCCTGGTCTTCATGAATCTTCTCACTTCTCAGCTTATGCTCATTATGGAGGGAATGTTGAATTTCCATCTGTCCCCTGATTCTGTTTCACAGGAATTTTGCAAGGCAACAGGTAAATTATCTTTGATTTTCAGTATTTATGCTTGTGATTGCAAGGGGATGGAATTGGTTATTTCCAACATCTTACTAGTGCTGACATTACTTGAAGACTTTGAACCAAAAAGATGATGTGAATACTCAAGTTGGCATTTCTTAATATTAATAATCAGATAAAAATGATTGTTCTTTTGTTTTTTATTTCCTGTAGATCAGGTTTACGAGATTCCAAGCTGTCATCTGGAAATTGATTCAATTTTTTTTTTTTTTTTTAAGAAGCTATTCTAAGGTTGTCATTCTTGACTCTGCAGGTTGTAGTTAGGGGCGATTAGATAGGATTCAATTTCAGGTGGGATTGGTTTTGCATTTTAACATCTGTTCTGGGTGACATACGGTGGAAACAGTAGCTTCAAAACTACTCAAGAAGAGACATTACTCTTTTCTCACCAATGAAGCGTACAACATCAACCTTCACGACGTAAGCATGTGTCCAAAAGCAATAATGGAAGGATTGGAGGTGACATCTATGAAGGTGACAAATGAATAAAATAATAATAATAATAAGAGGATGAAGATTGAAGAAGTAGAAGGAGCAACCAAGAATGAGACAAGATGCTGTTTTGACTGTGTATGCAGCTTCAAGGTTCTGTTCATACTTCATACTATCATTGAGATTATTTTCTCCTAAATTTTGTAATTTTTAATCCCTCTTGTTTCAAACTAAATATCATTTAAGATTGTTGTTGAGAACTACAAAAATTCGTAAGTAAAATCTTACTTTATTCGTGTAAGTTGAAAATTTTCATTATAACCAATTGATTACTGAAATTGGTGCACATTTACTTGTTTTGCAGTATGACAGCTTTAAAAGTGGATCAGAGATCAGGATGTAAATTACTATAGATTAGAAATCAGGATCGTTTATGATAATGAAATGAAAATTGAATTAGTTATTTAGATCGTCTTCATCTTGGTGGTGTAAATTATTACAGATCAGAGATCAGGGTGTTGACTTGACCCTTTTCAAGCCAATTTGCTTCTCAACTTCATATATTTTATTTCCAACTTGCTATTACTAGATGTTGACCCATGCTTATATTTAGGACTATTTATATTTTTAAAAATTATTAAAATTTAAAATTTATTAAATTTTAATTAATTCTATTTTATTCTAATAAAATTATAAATAATTATAATTGTTAATGGATACAATTTGATCATTCTTCTTTCATAATTATTATTAACTTTCTCTATTTTATCATGTTACACTTGAATCTTAACATTTAAAATTTATATTTTTCTTTTTTTCTATCAAATTTTTCATTAAAACTACTATTAACTGATATAAAATTATCAAGTAAAATTACTTATCTTCTATATGACTATATTATACTATTTACCGCTAATATCTAAAAATTATATTTTTATTATTAAACTATTTTTTGTTAGAATTTAATTATACAATGATGATTATATTCTTCAAATAAAAATATAAAACACCTAATTTTAATTTTAATGTAATTAAAATTTTAGTTAAACACCAATTAATTACTATTAATCTTGAAATATCTCAATTAAATATTAGCTTAAAATATTTATTTAGCATAAATAATTAAGTAAATTTTCTTTTTAATTTTAAAATCTAATTTTTTTATTTGAATTGTTAATTTAAATTGTTGGGTGTATGAATTAAATTATTTAAAAATTAATTATTAATCGTGATGATTTTTTTAATACATTAATATATTAAAAAAAAACAATTAGATGGATTTTAAATTAAGCTCTAATTGTTGCTCCGATATTATTATTATCATATTTATTTTAAATAATTTTTTATCATCTCGTATGATGTTATTATAATTTTAATTATGTGATCTTATTTGTTAATTTATGCATCAAGATTGTATTGCAATTTGCATGTGCTCTTAAAATGGTCTCCAGTTTGCTCAAGAGCCTATCAATATATTTTGTTGTCTCCGTACAATTGTTATATTATGCAAGTCTGTTCATATTATAATATCGACAATACATATGTGTTTTTTTTAATGTTTTTTTATATAGGTTTATTGATTTTTATCTATATATTTATTGATTTATTTTTACATGCATATTCATTGAAAATCAATAAATATAAAGCAAGTTTATTGACATTTACCTGCAAACTCTTTAATTTTCATTTGCAAACTCATTGATTTTCATATCAAATTTATAAATATTATGTAATTTAATCTCTTTTTTTAAATTTATATTTTTTTATAAAAGTTGAAAGCAAATATTAGTAGGTACACTCAGTTATCCCAATTAGCACCCTCATCTATTTAAACGAGACATTAAAACATCCCGTAAATTGTACCCAACAATTGAACCAAACCCATCAAGAAATCCATAAAAAAAAAAAAACCCATTATCCATATAGCTTCCAATCAATTCATCTTCCTCATGATCCTTCTGTTCATCTTCCTCCATAGCTACAATCTCACTCTTGCTCTTATCCTCATTTTCCCCAACAACAGCCGACATGTGCCCTTCAAACAAATTGCTGACTGAATCAGATAAAAATTGCTACAGAGAATCCATTCTCTCACGCACCGTTGAAAGGTTCACAAGCAGGACTCGTCGACAGCCAACAAGTGAGTAATATAGACTTCATAATTACTTGGCTACTTTCTTAGCACATTATAGAATAAAAAAAGAAAAGAAAAAAAAAAGAACACATACCAGAATTTATTCTCAGATATGTTACAAGAGCAGAGACAAGTATTTTGTTTTTTTAATCATTAAAAAAGAGAGAAAGAGAGGAAAAGGTCAGGAGTGTTTAAAAAAAAAAAAAAAGAAACATTAATGTATTTCTAACGTGTGATAGTGGTCTATGATATAATTTGTGATGATTCCATATGCACATAAAATTCTTAGAAATTGTTTTAATTTGAGCCCAATTGAAAATAGCCTATTTTAATGGATAATAAGTAATTTTTATTATAAAATTCAGTAATTTTATTACAAATATAAAATTTTTTTACTAACATTAAAAACTTTAATTGTATTATATAATACTTATTTAATGTTATCCTTTATTCTAAGACCACTTTACATCAAAATTATATAATTATTATTATAAATATGTAATTTCTATTATTATTATTAATTTAAATTATATATAATTTTTATTTAATACCACCATTCAATAGTAATATTTAAATTAACAAGTTTATAAATGAGTTTGTTCGAAAGATGGTTTATGAGTCTAGGGATGACGTAGTTTACAAACTTAAATGAGTTGAGTTTAAGGAAGTTCATTCTCAACACATTTAGCTTACAGGCAACAAAATAAAGCTTGAGTTTGGCCCGTGTAGTTTAATAAACAAATTTGGACAAATTTTTTTCAAGTCAAGTTTTAAGCGAATCGTGAGCCCATTAACTCAATTATACCCCTATTTGTCTGATACCCCATCTATATATTCCTTTTTAATTAAGGTCTTTATTTTCTTGTACAAGATTGCTTACAAAAGAAGGACATCCAAGATAAATAGGAAAAAATTCTCAATCAGGAGACTTTCGGATAAGAAGAAACACTCTCTCAATGGGCATAGGACTTTCATTAAAGAGGAATCATATTCCTCTCAGGTTTGAGCATCGATATCCCTATAAATAGGACCTCATATCTTTTATTTTCATTCATTCTATTTTCTCATATTCTCATTGTTCTCTTTCTCTCTCTAAAATCTCTCTCTATATCTTCTGACTTAAGCATAGGAGGGTTTATGGGGATCCTCCCCACCTCTCACTTTGCCTTTTGGTAATCACTCGCAGGGTTCCAACTCAAGAATTTCAAAAACAAGATATCAAGTGGCACAATTTGTGAGAAATCTTGAATAGAAGTCATTCGTGCATCTGCCTATTAAGAGTTTAACATCATGACTTCCAGTCCACCACCGATTTTGACTCCTGACACACACATCAACCCATCCGCCCCTATTTCTCTAATCAATTTGTCATTACCTCCTCCAACTATAATACCGCCAGCCCCCTTCCCGCATGTCGGACCCTTATCTTAAATCACAATTGGTGGTATACACATTCCACCTAGAAACACTCAAGGGTGACCAGCTCTTGGCACTGATCTCCTTTACTACGCTCCTCTTCAACACCATTACAGACCTATACATTTTATACCTTTTTTGAATCTACAAGAAATACCTACCATAACCACACCTAACCTAAACACAGTAGCCCAAACACTCTACCTCTCCCCAATGAGTAAAGAAACAATGATATAAAAAATTTAAACTCAGATGGCCCTGATGCAACAATAGTTGAATGCCTTAATTTAAAGCGGCAACCCTATATTAACTCATATAGAAAATAATATTACATCTCTGGAGGTACCTAGAGGAAATAAAGAAAAGTGTAAAGCCCCGGAAGGGGAATTTAGCTCAACGATCCCGGCTTTTAATGATTCAAAGTTAACCTAAAAGGTTGAAGAGGTCATACTCAAAACCCATACAAGGCCAAGGAAGGAACATGAATGCGTTATGAAAGGGAAGATGCCATTTGTAAGAAGAATAATTAGGATAAAAATCCTGACTAAATTCAGAATGCCGCAGTTAGATCAATATGATGGAACCAGGGATCCAATCAACCACATATCCTCATTTAGAATAACAATGTTACTCCAGAACGTGAATGGCAAAATTAGGTGCAAAGTCTTCCCGAGTACACTTACCAATAATGCTTAAAAGTGGTTTCACCGACTCCCTGAGAATTCTATCACCTCCTTCGAAGAATTAGCTGAGAAATTTCAAACCCGATTCATCACCAATGTCCCTTCAACTAAAAATATCAATGATCTCTAGATGTTTCAACGAGAGGTCACTAAATCATTATGAAGCTATTTGGATTGATTTAATAAGGTAGCTATGCAAATTGAAAATCTGGTTGATGAGGTGGCCATATAAGCTCTAAAGAATAAGACTAGGCTAAAAAAGATCAAAGATAAAATAATGACAAAAGAGCCTAGCACCTTTGCCGAGGTAATGGAAATGGCAATCAAAATGATAAAAATAGATAAAAAGAGAAAGATGCGAAGGGATGATGAGAAAGCACTTGCTAAGATAGAGGAAAGATTAAGATCCAGAAGGTCGAGCTTCTCACAGTTAAACTGTAGAAACCCGATAGAGGGGTATGAGAAGGAAGCTGAGATATATACTGTTAAATACCTCTATATTCAGGATCCTCATATGGGTCAGGCAAAATTGTATGGGCATTACTCTAGCTAAAAGAGTTACCCAAAATAGGAGAGCCATGTAGGATAGAAGGTACTACTATCAATATCACTAGGATTACAGGCATGAAACTGAGGCCTGCCATGAACTGAAAAATGCCATAAAAAGATTGGTGCAAAATGGCAAACTAAACAACTCCATTAACACATCTAGAGGAACTAGAAGTTAGGACGGACAAGACCAAGATAGGCCAGAACCAAAGAAAGCCCAGAATGAACCAGCCGACATTATTAACATAATTATCGGAGGAGAAGTCATGGAAAAGAGACCTAAGAGAATTCACAAAGAAAAAGGGCTTGCCCTCGAGAAAAGGCAAACTGTCGTGTTTAGTCTAGAAGATAGGAATCATGTTCGGCATGCCCACAATAACACACTAGTAGTAAGTGCTTACATCAACAATTATCTGGTAAAAAGATTACTGATCAATGATGGAAGCGTCATCAATGCACTATCTTGGAATGCCTACAAAGTAATTAGAGGCTCTGTTACTGACCTGAAAGCTATCCAAAATCCCATTACAAGCTTCTGCGGAGGAACTACATAGCCAATAGGATTAGTAAAGCTAAGTCTAGAATTCAAAGACCGAGATACTAAAGACATGAAAGTTATTAAGACTCAGTTCAATATAGTGGATCTCCTACTTGCTAGTATACAATGACATCATAGGATGACCAGTACTTTATGAAACTGATGCAGTCACAAGCATCCATCATCTGACCATGAAGATTCCCATCGAATGTAGAATTCTAAGAATTCATGGGGATCAACACATGGCCAGATAATGCTACCAGATGGCAGTCAAACCTCAGATGGAGGCATTCCCCCTGGAATCTTGGGAAGAGGGGAAATAAGGAGCCAGCCCGGCGCCAGTTGATGAGGTTTAGACATTACAAATCATTGATGGGAAGATGGTAAGGATTGGTAATGAGCTCGACAGTAAAATTAAGCATGGTATAAGCGAGGTGCTTATTAAACACTCATGCGCCTTTGCCTCTCAAGCATCTGAAATTACTAGAGTAGAACCCCGAATTGCCTCACATAGTCTAAACATCAAACCAGGGGTATAACCAGTTGTTCAGAAGAATAGGACCTTCGCACATAAAAGAAAAAAATAATTGCTAAAGAAACAAGAAAGCTGCTAGAGGTCGAATTTATCAAAGAAGTCACTCACCCATAATGGGTAACCAATATGGTGCTGGTAAAGAAGTCTAATGGCAAATACAGAATGTGTGTAGATTACACTGACCTCAAAAGGGCCTGCCCCAAAGATAGTTATCCACTCCCAATGATAGACTAACTTATAGACTCCACTGCTAGTCACAATTTGTATAGCTTAGTGGATGCTGCATGGGGGTATCTTCAGATACCAATGAAGAGAGAAGATTAAGAAAAAACATCCTTCATCAACCACGAAGGTTTCTACTGCTATAAAGTTATGCCCTTTGGGCTCAAGAATGCTGAGCAACCTATCAAAGGCTAATGAACCACATGCTCTAAGATTAAATTGGAAAGAACGTGGAAGTATATGTGGATGACATCATCGTTAAGAGCTAGCATGTAGAACAGCATCCCGCTAACCATTACCAAATCCTCCAATTATTGAGCCAATACCAAATAAAGCTAAACCTAAAGAAGTGCATCTTCGAGGTAAAGGTAGGCAAGTTCATAGGATTCATGATATCATATAGAGGAATTAAAGCTAACCTAGAGAAGATGGTGGCCATTCTTAATATGAAAGCTCCGACGACAATCAATGAACTACAAAAGTTCAATGGTAGGGTAACAACTTTAGGGCGTTTTATCTCTTGTTCGGCCAAGCGGTGTCTACCATTATTCTGAGACTTGAAGAATTCCAAGAAGTTTGTATGGACTGAAGATTGCCAAACAGCCTTTGAAGATTTTAAAAAAATTCCTATCCTCGCCACCTCTGCTCAACAGGCTAATGCCTAGAGAAATAATGTACTTATACCTCTCCATAAGTCAAGAGTCAATAGCTTTGGTATTAGTGAGAGAGGAAGGAAGTTAGTAGAATCCAGTATACTACGTCAGCAAAGTACTCTAAGGTTCAAAGTTTTGGTACCCTAAACTAGATAAATTAGCCATGGCCATCATCGTCCATACATCTTGAAAGCTCTAACACTATTTCTAGGCTCATTCCATCATTGTAAGATCCAGCTTTCCCTTGAGGAAAATCTTGCAAAGACCTTAAACATTTGGCAGGTTAGTTCAATGGTCAATATTGCTTGAAAAATTTAACATCAATTACAAACTCCGGTAGTAGATAAAAGCTTAGGCCCTAGTGGACTTTGTACAAGAAATGACAATAAAAGATCCTATTCCTTTTAAAAATCCAAAATGGAGCCTCTATGTTAATGGGGCATCACCCACCTAAGGTTTTGGTGCCATAATCATTCTTAAAGGGCCACACAAAGTCACCATTAGATATGTCATCCAAATAAAGTATAATGCCACTAATAACGCAGCAGAGTATAAAGCAATCATCATAGGGTTAAAGTTAGCTATAGAGGTCAAAGCTGAGCATCTCAAGATACACTCAGACTCCCAACTGGCGATGAATCAAGTTAAAGGGACATTCAAAATTAAAAATTTGAGTATTTCTAAGTATGTTGACAAAGTTAAGTAGCTCATAAAGAAGCTCTAGCAGAAGGGGGGACAATGGGAGATCATCCAAATCCCCAGAAGAAAAAATTTAAAAGTTGACCTACTAGTTAAGTCAGTAATCGAGGATAATCAAACATTCAAAGGACTAGAGCTCATCGAAGAACTAACAAAACCAAGCACCGAGGATCTAGAGATCATGGACATATAGGAAGTTCCAGAATGGATGAAACTGATAATTCAATATCTTGAGAATAGGGTACTTTTAAAAGATAATTTAAAAGCTTAGAAGTTGAAGATAAAGGCTACACAGTACTCCATCCACTACAGGAAACTCTATAAAAGGTCTCTCTCACACCCATGGTCTAAATGTGCATCACTAGAAGAAGGGAATTATGTATTTAGGGAAATCCATGAAGGAATTTGTGGAGCACATGAATTACATCATTCATTAACTAAAAAAGCATTGTTTCAAGGATACTACTGGCCTACCATATCCCAAGATGCTTAGAAACTGACTCAGGAATGCCACAAATGTCGGTAATTTGCCCGCCTCATTTATAAGTCCTCTAATCCTCAATATCTGATTGGGAGCCTTTAGCCTTTCACAGTATGGGGAATGGACATCATGAGTCTCTTTCCTACCTCAACCTCCTAAAAGAAATTCCTAATCATGGCTATAAATCATTTCACCAAATGGATAGAAGTGGAAGTTGTACCAACCATCACTGAAGCCCGAATTCAGCACTTTTTATGGAAAGAAATCATCTATAGGTTCAGAATACCTTATACCCTGATAATAGACAACATGAAATAGTTTAATAATAAAAATTCAAAAAGTTTTATTATGATATTAGAATAAAGCTTTGATTTACCTTAGTGTCTCATCTGTAAATGAACGGACAGATAAAGGTCATCAACAGAATCATCATGCAAGGACTAAAGAAGAGACTCAACGAAAAAAAAAGGAACTAGGACAATGAGCTAAACAACATTATCTGAGCCTATAGGACTATGCCCAGAACCTCCATTAGAGAGACGCCTGTAAGCACCCAATTTTGGGATACAATTATGCACAATTGCGACATAAGCCACTATGATGAAATTTATTAAAAAATTGAACTTGGTTGTTGATTTTCTAGACTTTAAGGACTAAATTACAACATTTTTTAGGGTTTAATTGTAAATAAGTCATTTTTTTAGGGGTCTTTTAGTAATTAAAAGTTAAAAAAATAATAAAAAATAAATGAATAAATAAATTTTAGGATCGGCACTGGTGTAATGCCGACTGGCATTACATAATGTCGATCGGCATTGCACAATACCAATGCGCAATAATTCCATTTTTTGATTTTTCAAAAATTTTTCCTTATTTTTATCAATTTTTTCAATGTTTTAATTGGTTAAAAATTCAAATTTTATCCTTATGATTATCTAATAAGGTTTTTTTTAAACGCAAAAGGCTTTTTTTGAAATCAAAACAAACACTATCTAATCTAATCAAATAGGTTTGTTCCTCCTTTGGAGGAAGTTCAGTACATGCAGAGTCTACATGCATGCGGGAGAAAAGGGAAGGTTTTTTTTTTTGCTGGAGGCTTGGTTGAAGGATTTTTTACAGACGAAACAAAAGCTTTGATTTCTTCTGTTCTTTAAAAAAAAACCCTAATTTTGCAGTTCATTTGAGGAAGACGATACAATGATTTTTAGTCTCAGTCCATAATCAAATCAACACTGAGTCAATTTCATCGGTGAAAATCCTAATCTGAGGGGCCGAAAAAAGGCATATGAACAGCATTCATTTTTTCTTTCTTCTCTTTTGTGATTTTTATTCATTTCGTTAATTGTTTTATTATTTAATTTCACTACTAATTTGATTTTTTTTTTGTTTTGATATGGATTGAGGAGGAGGATACCGCCTGTGTTTAATTGAACAGAAGATCCATGGAATGCCATGGATGAACATATACTATTTTAATAATAGTTTTTAGGATTTTAATTTTTGTTCTGCATTTTGGTATCCTGTGTAGTTTATTTTAATTTCTGGGTGTATAATTATTTAATTTTAATTCTGTAAGTAATTTGAAATAACCCTAGTAGTGGGAATAGTGAAAGATTTAAATTTCTGTATTTTAAAATTGATTAGTAATTAGGTTCAATTGGGTAAAAATTAATTAAATTCAATGGTGGCAGTAGCTTAAATTAGGGTTTGCATATAATTAATTTAGGATTTTTTTAAAAATTACTGTAATGTTTGTTTGATCTATTTTTTGTGTTTTGTTTATTTTGGGCTTGTTTTTTATCTTTTTATGTTTTTGGGCCCTAAGTCCACGTTTAGATCTAACCCATTTAATAAATAGGCTTAAAAATGATTTAGGTTTTTAAATAATTAAAATCAACTTAGGCTCATTAAGTTAATTAGATTTTAGGCCCGCTTAGTTAATTAAAATTGTTTAAACTTAGCTCAGCCCATTTAATTATATTTCTTTTAAAATAAATAGACCTAGGCCCACATTTCATTTAAAATAAAATCAGATTAAGACTTAGGCCCACTAATTTAATTTCTTTTTTAAAATTGAATAGACTTAAGCCCATATCTTAGAAAGACTAAAAAATAGATTTAGGCTAATTAATTAATAAAATGTAGGCCCACTTTTATTCTATTTTCACTTGTAAATAAAATGTAGATTTAGCTAACTTATTTAATAAAATTAACATAGTTTAGACTTAAGGACGACGTGATCTTGAGTGCATTTTTACTTGTAATTTTATTAATTTGTTGCCTTTTTGGGTAGATGGATATTAATTAGGGTTTAATAAAATTGCATATAATTAGAGGATGAAATAATTATTTATAAAATTATTCTAAATGAACAAGAGACTAAGAGAAGTTAGTATTCCGTATCCAGAATCTCTTGGTTGTGGTGCTAATTTTCTTTTAGAGAATCGAGTACCACCAATCAAATTGTCCCAGTTATTCCCCTGGATGACGACTCCTCATCTCCACGCCATGTCTTTGTGACAGTGGCTAGTGTGTTCTCTAAGGCCCTAAGCCTAAACAGTGTCGCGGTTGCTAAAATCTTGGACGCGTGCTAAACCCTGTCGTCTACAACACCCTTTAGACTAACTTATAGGATGAATGCAGTAATACCTGTGGAAATTGGCTCACTGAGTTATTAGGTCATCAAGGAATTAGATCAGGAAGTTAATAGCATTAACACTAAAAAATGTCTGGACTTATTAGAGGAGAGGAGAGAGCAGGCATTTGTTGTCACAAAGGCACACAAATAGAAGGTTATCAAATATTATTATCAGTGCATCCAACCAAAACATTTTAAAGCCAGAAACTGGATACTCATAAGGGCTAACATCGATAAAGGCAGCTCCAGCACAGGCAAGCACGAACCTAACTAGGAAGGTCCCTATCAAATCATCGAGAAGATATCTAAAGGGGCATACAAAATCAAATACATACAAGGAAAAGAATTACAATGATATTGGAACTCAGGTTATCTTCGAAGATATTATCAATAGATGTACTTAGAATTTATCAAAATAAAGCACTTCATTCATCAATAGAAAATGTTGTATTACAAAATGTTCTAAAAAAGATAAATTATCAATTTACAACTGAGTAGCGAGAAGCTTAGAGGAAGGAACACTTGGATCAAGAGACTTGGAGATAGAGGCGGGAACTAGACCAACGATGACAGCACTGGCAGACATCTCTTCGGTAGATCTCAAACTCGTTAGAAGCTTAGAAGATGATTCACCAGCTAAAGACTTGGTGGATTTCTTAGGATTCTTCGATCACAGGGAAAAGGCCTTGCTCTAAGCATCTTCTTCGGCTGTGATCCTAGCTAGATCGATAGGTGTTATTTTATCTAAATTTGTGAAGTCAAGATTTGGATTTTGTGTAAGCAGGACTCTCTGACATTTGGATTTGTAGGCCTTGAGAAACCTTGTAACCATGTTTTGATAGCTTCTTTTTTCATCTCGTGGGGATTTCTCAGCCCCATCAAGCTTTTTCTTTAGAGCTGCAATCTGGGAGTCCTACCCTTCAATCTTTGTTTTCAACTGAGCTTTATTGTGCTCCAACTCCGCCACCTTCTTTTGGCTCACCTCAGCCTCAAATCTCACCTCCATATGCTTCTTTTGGCAGAGCTCCAGTGCAATCTTTATCTTATCCAATTTTTTCTCAAAATCAATAGTTATAGTGCCAACCTCTGTCTTCTTTAGGCTATATTGACTCTTAAGATAATAGTAATTTTCCTTAGCCAGCATCAACGCCTGAGTCATTTAAAAGGAAAGACAAACATTATTAACTCAAAACACATGAACATGAGATGAGTAGAACAAGACAATTACCTCCAATGAGTGCCTAATCATAGAGTTATACAACTCTTCTTTATCCTCATCCATCCAACATTGTATATTAGTTGGAAGTCACAGAGACTTAGCGTATTGGTCCCTCACCTGAGAATTCAAGACACTGAGAGGCTTCATCTTATTAAGGATCTAGGATCTCATATCTGGATAGTTTTGGACGCTTAACAAAAACTTCTTCGTATAGCTCTTCAACATCCAAATCTCTGTCCAGGCCTTGCTTCTTCTGACCTTCCTCCTTCTCAGCCTAGGAAGACCCAACGATAGATTTTCCTTTCAGGCTAGATATGGCTTTAGTTGGAACCTTTAGAGCTGAAGGCTTAAATGAAGAAGAGGATATTTGCACATCCTCTTGAGCCTTTGGCTCATCATCTACAAGCTGAATTTCATTCGTAAAGGAAAAAAAGTCAGCCATCTACAAATAGAAATAAAAATATAAAAGTTAGAATGATACCTTCCAAATCTTAAAACATACCAATGTGTAGTCTACAGTCAGAGCAAACTCTTTGAAGATATCTGTTGGATATTTTTTCAATGGATCTTGTGTCAGCTATGCCATGAAGATAAAGCTTCATGATGATCTTTGTATCCCTGTAAGATAATCTTGAAGGATGCTTCACCTTATGGCAATTATTAAACCACATCCACTAGACATCTATGAAGTCCGAATGATGTTCGATAATAAAAAATTTATGTCTCCACTTTTTATTAAGATCCAAAAGCTTCAAAAGGTTGGGGTTTAGGATGGTGGATAGAGAGAACATTAGTTCCCCCTTCTTCTTATTCAGGTTATAGAGGTATCATAGAACTTCTAAGTCCGGCTCTCTACCTTCCTCATACATCAAATATATAAAGTTGGTTAAAATTCGATAGCTATTAGGATAGAGTTACCTAGGAGCTATGTTATACCTATTCAAGAAATCCTTAACGAATGGGTTTAGAGGGAACTTCAATCCCCCCCCCCCTCTAATTGGTCGAAGTATACAACTAATCTATCAAAATCTAATATAGGGGTGTGGGCTTTAAAATTCTTATCTACAGTGTGCAAGGCAAATTTGACAGGAATGCTAAAATGTCTCCAGTACCATTTTAGCATTTCCTTATTTATCCTAAAGACAAACAAGTCATAGCTAACTTGCTCTCTTAGAGCCATAGATTCTATTTAGCAAATAAAGAGAAAGGTGAAAAAGAAGAGAGCTTCACCTAATAGCAAAATGCAAGCTTGTTGAAGAAAAGCCCTGAAGACATAATGCATGTAAAGTAAACTAAGAAAAGGAAGAAGATAGTAGAAAAGCAAAAATGCAACAAATTGAAAGATCTAGTCCATTTATAGTACAACGGAAGGATCTGTAACAACCACTATTGCCCTCATAAGCATTTTCATCTCTCTCACACCATTAAGGGCAATTTGGGAAGTGGAAAAGACCACTAATCGAGTAGTCATTATTATTGCAGTAAAAATGTCTCATCTTCTGACACACAAACAAACGTGACAGATACACAATTCAAAATTTAAAGGACAATGAAAAGACATGGCGATTACTGACCTCGCTCCCTTTACTACTAGTTGTCTCATCTATGACACTCGAGCTGCACTTCTAATGCACTGAGAATATATGACACTTGGGTCACGCTTCTAATGCACTAAGAATCTAAGTCCAGTGACTAAAATTGGCACCCTCATGTCGCTTCTATAGTACTGAGGTTCTGAGCATGTAAACATTGAGTCATAGCATCGAGCATCTAAGTCTAGTGACTAAAGTTAGCGCCCTCAGGTCACTTCAATAGTACTGAGGTTCAGCACTTGGGTCGCGCTTTTAACGCACCAAGATTATCTAGCACTCAAGCCATGCCTTTAACGCACCGAGCATCAAAACTCCAGTGACAGCTCGTTCCACTAGGTTGTCTCCATATTAGCGGGTTAATCCCTTACACCAAGCATTTTTATTGCAGGTTTTGTGCACTCAAGTCTAACTAGCACTTCAATGATGTTCTTATATGATGATTTCAAGGCTCGGTACCAAGCTTCCTCGCTCTTGTGACTAGGGCTGGCCACCTTAGCTCACCCTTCCATGTCAAATGTAGTGAATGATCATTCTTACCTTATGAACTCGAACACTTCAGACATAAATATCTTAACATACTTCTAGGAGGACTCTTGATACCCCACATATATATTCCTATTTAATTAAGGCCTTTGTTTTCCTATACAGGTTGCTTATAAAAGAAGGATATCCAAGACAAATAGGAAAAGATTTCAAATCAGGAGACTCCCAGATAAGAAGAAACACTCTCCTAGTGGGCATAGGACTTTCATCAAAGAGGAATCCTATTCCTCTCAAGTTCGAGCATCGATATCCCTATAAATAGGACCCCATATCCCTCATTCTCATTCATTTTATTCTCTCATATTCTTATTGTTCTATTTCTCTCCCTAAACTCTCTCTCTATATCTTCTTACTCAAGCATCAAAGGGATTGTAGGGATCCTTCTCACTTCTCACCTTATCTTTTGTTAATCACTCGCAAGGTTCCAACTCAAGAATTCCAAAAATGAGATATAATTTAATAATTTAAATTATGAAAAGAGTCCTAGAGCAGGGTGAATAGGACTATCAAATAAAAATGAGAAATTAAAAGAATTCTTTGCAAGAATTGAATAAAATTTGAGAAGGAAGAATGAAGAACATAAAGATTTAAGGAGTTTGGATTCAACAACAATCCTACATCTCCACTTAACTTATCCCCAAGTTAGAATTTTCAAACACCCATAATCTTATTCACAAGATTGAGATTACACAAGAGTTTTATGGCTCACTCTTGTAACCTTACAACATGAGTTTTCAAGGCTCACTCAAAAAAACCAAAACCAAAGTATTTCAATAGACAACACTTAAACTAATTCCTTTATAAATAAATCTCACTTCCCTTCTAATCTAACCCAAGATTTAAGATGAAGAAAAATTCTATTTCTAATACACACCCAACTTTTACAAGAGTTATACACATAAAGAATTGTTTAAGAGAATTTGAGAGCTCAATTAATGCTTAAAAAAGAATAAATGATAAACAAGTTTTTTTAACTTCCATTAAGCTCAAGAGGTATTTATACTTAAAAATATAGCTGTTGGAGGTACAAATGATGTGTCCAATTTCTATATTTTAAATCATTGAAAGTGATGTTGTCAGACAGCTATTTATGGATTGAAACCGTGATTGGCTACTCAAGACATTTGAATTTGCTCATACTTTTTTTCATAAGTTGTAGAGATTTGAATTATATTTCCATATCATTTTGAATCATCCAAATTGGACTTCTTTAGCTCAATATATATCTAAAATACTAAGAGCTATGCAATCTAAAATGCAGAATACTGTCAGACAGCTATATCCAAGTTGAACTCGTGATTTGCTATTGAAGAAGTTTGAATTTGCCCATACTTTCTTCATGAAAGTTTTATATATTTGACTTATATTTCCATATCATTTTGAATCATCTAAATTTGAACTCAAGATATGTCCAAAATACTAGGAGCTGTGCAATCTAAAATGCAGAATACTATCAGACAATTATACCCAAGTTGAACTTTTGATTTTATATTTAAAAAGTTTTAATTTGCCCATAATTTCTTCATTAAAGTTGTATATATTTGACTTATCTTTCCATATCATTTTGAATCACCTAAATTGGACTTCTGTAGCTCGGGATATGTCCAAAATACCAAGAGTTATGCAATCTGAAATGCAGAATATCGTCAGACAGCTATACACAAGTTAAAGTTGTGATTTGCTCCTGAAGAAATTTGAATTTGCCCCTACTTTCTTTATGAAAGTTGTATATTTTTTATTATCCTTCCATATCGTTTTTAATCACCTTAATTGGACTTCTATAACGCAAGATATGTTCAAAATATTAAGAGATATGGAATTTGAGATGGCAGACCTATACGTGGATTTCGACTCAAAATTTGCATACCCAAATGAACTTGGATTTTGACAAATAATCCCAATTAAGAAAGCTCAAGATGTCTAAATCAAAGTAAAGAAAATAAATTTCTCATTATAAAGCTCTAAGGATATTAAAAGCCTCCTTAAATCTCAAAGGTCCAATCAGCCCAAGATAATTATACTTCATTTTAACTTCCAACAGAGTCCTAACTTATACACTCTTAAATAAACAAATTAAATCCTCAAAAATAAATTTTTTTAAGATAAAAATTAAGATTTATTATTGCTAAGGTCAACAATCTCCCCCTTTTTTATTTTGACAAACTTATTTTGAGTTTGATTAAAAAATAATACAAAGGAAAGTGTGTGATAATATTTGTGATAATAATGATACCAAATGTAATAAAATATATTTCTTTATTTCTCCCACTACGAATATGAACATGATAAGAAATATAAATTTATAGATTATTCCCCTTAACAAAAAAATATAAACAACATAAAATATAGCAAGAGGGATAAAAACATGGCATTCTTATAACAAATATATTAAAAACATAAAATATGATAATTTAAATAAATGTTAGGCAATGTGAGGAAATGATTTCAAACATATATGCATATATTCATACTAAAATGCATCACTTCCTATAGGAACAAAGCAAAGATACACCAAATCTTTGTAAAAATATTCATGCCTTATCAAAGATCAAAACAATCCCTAAGAAGATATTCATGTCTTATCAAAGATAAAAATCATTCCTAAGAAGAAATTATACATGAATTATGCATGTATAAACACAATAATAAAATATTATACACATGTACAGTAATGCATGCCTTATCAAAGATTAAAATAATTCCTAAGAAGATATTCATACCTTATCAAAGATAAAAATCATTCCTAAGAAGAAATTATACATGAATTATGCATGTATAAACATAATAATAAAATATCATACACATGTATAGTAATGCATAACAAAATCAAATATATTTCTCCGCCTTTGTCAAAAGTAAAAAGAAAAGAGAAAGATATAAAGGAAAAATGAAAACAAGATACTCAAAATCTTTATAAAATCTATGTCATACATAAAGTAAGCAAAATAAGACCTTTTGTAACGTATGATGTATGAAAAAATTAGTCATAATGTTAATATGCATGTAAACATTTAAACAAAACTTCTCCCCCTATATCAAACAAAAATATAATATGCCACTAACATAAACACATTTTTTAAGGGGGTTTTAAAATTAAAAACAAACTAAGTACACATGTTAAAAAAATTAACTAGGTATACATGCAAACTCAAATTATTTCTCCTCCTTTGACAAAATGCAAAAGGAAATTTAAAAATATAAACCAAATATAAGCTGACGACTAACAAAAAAAATTTTAAGATCAAAATCAAAATATTTATCAATCAAAGTAATCAATAAGCATGGCATGATTTCAAATGAAAACAGTTCAACCATCAATTAAACATAAAATAAGATAAACTATAACCATCAATCATGCCCAGTTCATGCTTAATGAAATTTAATCTCTCTTCATTGAGAAGTTTGGTGAAGATATCTGCAAGTTGATTATTTGTATCAACAAATTCAAGTGAGATATCACCAATTTGAACATGATCACACAAAAAATGATGTATAATGTCTATATGCTTAGTTCTAGAATGTTGAATGGGATTTTTGCTAAGGTTATTAGCACTTGTATTATCACATTTGATTGGAATGTGATTACGTTGTACACTATAGTTTAATAATTGTTGTTTTTGCCATAAAACTTGTGAATAATAAAGACTTGCTGCAATATATTCAGCTTCAGCAGTGGACAAGGCAACCGAAACTTGTTTCTTACTAAACCAAGAAACTAAACATTGTCCTAAATCTTGACAAGTTTCAAAAGTGCTTTTTCTATCTAGAAAACTACCGGCAAAGTCTGCATTAGACTAACTAATCAAGTCAAAGGATGAACTCTTAGGATTCCAAAGTCCTAAATGCATTGTACCACAAAGATATTTCAAAATTCTTTTGATAGCATTCAAATGAGACTCTCTAGGACTTAATTGAAATTTAGCACATAAGCAAGTAAGAAACATAATATCAGGTCTACTAATAGTTAAATAAAGAAGAGATCTGATCATACCTCTAAATCGCTTTTCATCAACTAGTTTGCCATTCTTATCTTTGTTAAGTTTGGTTGTGGTGCTCATTGGAGTTTTACTAATCTTAGCTCCATCCATGCCAAATTTCTTGAGAAAGTCTCTTGCATACTTGGTTTGATATATGAAAATTTCATTTTTGCATTGCTTAATTTGTTGTCCAAGAAAGAATTTGAGTTCACCAATCATACTCATCTCAAATTCTCCTTGCATTAAATTAGAGAATTCCTCATATAAGCAATGGTTAATAGCACTGAATATAATATCGTCAATAATAAACAATTAATAAATCATGCTTGGATTTCTTTATGAAAAGAGTTGTATCAACTTTTTCTTTAGAGAAACCTTTCTTTAATAAGAAGTTGCTCAATCTTTTATACCAAGCTCTAGGAGCTTGTTTCAATCCATGTAATGCTTTGGAAAGTTTAAATACATGATTTGGAAATCAAAGCTTTCAAAACCTAGCGGTTGTTCAACATACACCTCTTCTTCAATAAAACCATTTAAAAATGCACTTTTAATATCCATTTGATAAAGTTTAAAATCCATGAATGATGCAAATGCAAGTAGCATCCTAATAGCTTCTAACCTTGCAATAGGGGCAAAGGTTTTATCATAATCGATGCCTTCCTCTTGATTATAACCTTTAGCTACTAGTCTAGCTTTGTTCCTGGTTATGACATATTATTCATTCATCTTATTTCTAAACACCCATTAGGTGCCTATAATAGGATGATGTTTAGGTTTAGAAACCAAGGTCCAAACCTTGTTTTTTTCAAATTGATTTAACTCTTCTTTCATAGAAAGGACCCAAAATTTATCACACAAAGCATCATTAATATTTTTAGGTTCAATTTGAGAAATGAAGGCTAATTAACAATAGACTTTAATTGAGATCTAGTAGTTATCCCTTTTATAGTGTCACCTATAATGAGGTTTTGAGGGTGAGCTTTCTTGAATTGTCAATCCTTTGGAAGTTCATCCTTCAAGGTAGGTTGAGATGTCTCCTTATTTTCCTCATTGCTTGGATCTTCAAGTTTCAAAGGCTTACTAGTATTTTCTTCATGTATTTCCACAATCTCATTGTCACCTATTTCTCTAATGCCAATAATTTTTCCTTTAGCATTATCTCCGAAAGTAAAGTGTTCTCCATCCTTAGCATCAAGTTTGTTGAATTGCTTTTTGTCTCCTGCCATGTGCCTTGAACATCTACTATCAAGATACCACTTGCTTTTTGTTCTTGTGTATTTCAATCACATCTACATAATACAATTTAAGTGTTCTTTTGGACCTAAACCTTTCTTGGTCTAGGTTGGTTAGTTTCAAGATAATCCGTAGGAAGTAAATTCATATGCAATCTTCTATAGAAGCATATATTATTAGTATGTCCTTTGATCATGCAATAAGAACATACAATATTTTCAAATTTATTCCTCCTAGAATGAAATGCTTTCCTAGTGTGTGCAAAATGCCTTTGGTGTTGTGTGTATCTCCTTTTATTTTGTGTCATTAAGTGAGACATGCATTGGCAATGGTGATGTGAATTTTGATAATTTTGTGCAACATGTTTATATGCATTGTATTATGTAGCATGCCTATTATAATTGTGTCTAATGTACATATAAGCATGTTTGGGTTTAGGTGCTCTAGTTTAAGCCTTACCTTTTTATGTTAATGAAGGATGAATCTCATGATACTTTCCCTTGCTATTTAACACATAAGATCTTTTAGCTTTAAAAGCTTTAGTCTTATTTGATTTGAAGGTTGAAGGAGTTGAATCATGTGAAGCTTTTAGAAAATTAATATGTGATGAAGATGATGAAGACATTCCATTCTTATATCCAATTACATAGGTATCTTCATGAAATTTTTGAGAGTTAAGAAGACTATCTAAAGTTTCTTTTCCTCTCTTAAATTTAGTAATGGAATTATTTAATTCTAAGACCTCCTTAAAAAGCTTATGATTTTCATCATTTGCTCTCTTAAGTTGATCTTCCAAAAAATTAGAAGATTTTGCATCACTAATAAGTTTTTCGTTTGATTCAACAAGTTTCGCAAAATTAATTTTTAAAATTTCTAATTCTCTATTTAAGCTACCTAACTCATGCTTATAATGTTTCTTTTTAAATAATAAACTTTTGTATTTAACAAGTAATTTGCTCACAATAGAGCTCTCATCATCATCATCTTCATTATCACAATAATTATCACAATCATCAAAGGAAGAATAAGAAGTAGATAGTACCTTATTTTTATTTTTAAGGGTCATAAAGCAAAGATTGTCCACCTCTTGTTATTCCTCTTCTTCTTCAAACTTAGAGGAATCATCCCAAGTAGCTTTGAATGCCTTCTTCTTATCTTTGGCTCCTTTGTTCTTGAATTTGAGTTTGGGACACTCACTTCTAATATGTCCCGGTTTCTTACATTTATAGTAAGTAACCTTCTTAGTTTTCTTCTTCCCATCTCCTTCGGACTTCTTATTGAAGTCCCTTATTCTTTAGAAGTTTTTCTTTCTTAAAAACTTCTTAAAGTTCCTAGTGAGCATGGCAATGTCACCATCTTCATCATTAGAATCTTTGATGTTTTCCTATTCACTATCTTCTTGAAGAGCTTTTAAAACAATGCTCTTTTTTTTTCTTTCTCTTCTTGTTCTTCACCTCTTTGCTTAATAGTGATCTTATATGTCAAAAGCTTATCAATGAGCACATCGGTTGATAGGGTAGAGAGGTCTTGAGCTTCCTCAATTGAAGTAACACGAGATTTTCAATCCTTTTTAGGTAGAATTCTTAGAATCTTGTTGTTTACTTCTTCCTTGGAGAAATGTTTTCCAAGTTTCTTGAGGGTTGTGAGGAGAGCATTAAGACAATTTGTCATCTCCGTGATTGATTCATGAAGCTTCATTTTGAAGAGTTCATATTCATACATATGAAGTTGAACCTTTTTGCTTCTTACTTGAATGTTGCCTTCATAGTGGTTTTCTAAGGTCTCCCACATTTCTTTGGCCAACATACAATGTTGAAGCTTGCCTCATTCTTCTCTTATCATTGAAGAGACTAGATTAATCATAGCTTTTTTATTTTTATGATTTTCTTCCTTTTGATCAATACTTCATTGGCTTCTTGTAAGAGTGGTTACCACACCATCAATGATAGTTGTAGGTGGTTCCCAATCTTTTAGGACAATGTCCTAAACTTTGATGGAATCACAATCAAGATATAATTCCATTTTGAATTTTCAATGTGGATAGTTGCTACCATCAAAGAATGGTCTAATAAAAGAGATGTTTTATGATTCACTCCCCATAATCTTGTATTCTAGCAATGAAGTACCTAGAATTCAAGCTCTGATACCAAATGAAAAGAGTCCTAGAGGGGGTGAATAGGACTATCAAATAAAAATAAGAAATTAAAAGAATTCTTTGCAAGAATTGAATGGAAGTTGAGAAGGAAGAATGAAGAACACAAAGATTTTAAGAGTTCGAATTTAACGACAATCCTATTTCTCCACCTAACTCATCCCCAAATTAGGATTTTCAATCACCCACAATCTTATTCATAAGATTGAGATTACACAAGAGATTTATGACTCACTCTTATAACCTTACAACATGAGTTTTCAAGGCTCACTCTTATAACCATACAACATGAGTTTTCAAGGCTCACTCAAAAAAAAACCAAAACCCAAGTGTTTCAATGGACAATACTTAAATGAATTCCTTTAGAAATAAATCTCACTTCCCTTTTAATCTAACCTACTATTTAAGATGAAGATAAATTCTATTTCTAACACACACCCAACTCTCACAAGAGTTATACAAATAAAGAATTATTTAAGAGAATTTGAGAGCTCAATGAATGCTTAAGAAAGAATGAATAATAAACAAGTTTTTTTAACTTCCATTCAGCTCTAGAGGTATTTATACTTAAAAATATAGTTGTTGGAGGTGCAAATGATATGTCCAACGTCTATATTTTGAATCATTGAAAGTGATGTTATCAAATAACTATTCATGGATTGAAACTATAATTAGCTACTTAAGACGTTTGAATTTTGCCCACACTTTCTTCATAGAAGCTATAGATATTTGAATTATATTTCCATATCATTTTGAATCATCAAAATTGGACTTCTGTAGCTCAACATATGTCCAAAATACTAAGAGTTATGCAATCTGAAATGCAGAATACTGTCAAAAAGCTATATCCAAGTTGAACCTGTGATTTGCTATTGAAGAAGTTTGAACTTGCCCATACTTTCTTCATGAAAGTTGTAGATATTTGACCTATATTTTCATATCATTTTTTCATCACCTAAATTGGACTTTTTTACCTTAAGCTATGTCCAAAATACTAAATGCTATGCAATCTGAAATGCAGAATATTGTCAAACAGCTATATCCAAGTTGAACCCATGATTTGCTCTTGAAGAAGTTTGAATTTTCCCATACTTTCTTCATGAAAGTTGAATATATTTGACTTATATTTTCATATCATTTTTCATCACCTAAATTGGACTTCTTTAACTCAAGATATATCCAAAATACTAAGAGCTATGCAATCTGAAATGTAGAATACTGTCAGGCAGCTATACCCAAGTTGAACCCGTGATTTTCTATTGAATAAGTTTGACTTTGCCCATACATTTTTCATAAAAGTTGTAGATATTTGATTTATCTTTCCATATAATTTTGAATCACCTAAATTGGACTTCTATATCTCAGGATATGTCCAAAATACTAAGATATGTGCAATCTGAAATGCATAATAATACACAACTTGAAGCTGTAATTTGCTCCTGAATAAATTTGAATTTTCCCATATTTTCTTTATGAAAGTTGTATATATTTGACTTATATTTCCATATAATTTTTAATTGCCTTAATTGGACTTCTATAACTAAAGATATGTCCAAAATATTAAGAGATGTGCAATCTGAGATAGCATACGTATACGTGGATTTCGACTAAAAATTTGCATACCCAAATGAACTCGGATTTTGACAAATAATTCCAATTAGGAAAGCTCAAGATGTCTACTTCAAATTTTAAGAAGATAACTTTCTCATTATAAAGCTCTAAGGATGTCAAAAGCTTCCTTAAATCTCAAAGGTCCAATCAGCCCATGTAACTTCCAATAGAGTTCTAACTTATACACACTTAAATAAATAGATTAAATGCTCAAAATTAAGTTTTTTAATATTAAAATTAAGATTGATTATTGCTACAGTCAATAAATTATATATAATTTTTATTTAATACCACCATCTAATAGTAATATTTAAATTAATAAATCAGTCTGTTCACAAAATAGTTTACAAGTTTAGGGATGAGCTAGTTTACAAACTTAAATGAGTTGAGTTGAAGGAAGTTCGATCTCAACTCTTTTAACTTCTAGGCAACAAAATAAAGCTTGAGTTCCGCTTGTGTAGTTTAACAAACAAATTTGGACAAAATTTTTTCAAGTCAAGTTTTAAGCAAATCATGAGCCAATTAACTTAGTTATACCTACCTGTCATTTGTCATTTGTGTTTAGACTAAATCACATCTTTTAAAATAAATAAATAAAAATAGTAGAATAAGGAAACTTGTATCACCCTATGAAATAAATTGAGATCAAAAGAGGAGAAGTAAATGAAACAGTTTATGCAAAATTTTTGCCTGCACCCATAGTATGGCCTTATGTATGCACCAAATTGTTGGATACAAGACCTTGACCACTTGCAGATGGTCCAGTCTTCAGCACCAGTTCAATTCCTAGTCAAATGCATTCGATCCCAGAATTTTTTGCACAACTGCCCAAGAGTCTCTGTGCTTTTAATTTGCTTTATTAATGCTAATTCAGAGATCATAAATCCCACCTCCAATAACACCTTGCTATTAGTCTTTTTTATGAACATCGTTGGAGTAGGGACCCTTGTCAATCTGCTACTCTTTTTCACACTTGAAAGAGTCCTTTTCGACAGGATGGTCTGTTCACTTGGCAAAAGCTTCAGACATGTCAAGAAAGCAATTGACCTTTGGCTTGTACTTGAGGAGATCGGCTACCATGATCTGATTCGCAACATAAACTCTTTCGATAACACCATTATTGAAGCTTTATTTTTCAAAGCATTGCAATGTTTGGAGTGCATAAAACCAAATTCTATTCTACCAACAGAATCGGATGAAGCTCCCATATGTAAAATGAAATTCGAAAAGTTCAGCCACCTGAAAATAATTTTATATTAATACAAATTAACATGATGTGAAAATAATTTAATGTAAATTCGGTTCAAAATTTAACGGACATTAACATAAGGATAAAAAGAATTCGAAAATTTAAAATTCCAGAACTCAACTAAAAATAAAAATTCAGAAAGAAGGAAACAATCGAAAGAAAATTAAAGAATTCAGAGACCTCAAAAATGGTTTGATCCAATGTAAAATTATATTTGGTGTTCCTTCCTATATAATGTTTTCATACTTCTTGTTAGAGTAAGAAGAAAAAATTAGGGAAAAGATTTTCATGTATAGCAAAACCAAATGTGTCTTATTTCTATTTACAATCTATTATTATAGAAGTTCCTTGTTTATTTTTCAATTTCCCAAATAAAAATAGCTATAAGAATATATGATTTTAAACTTCAGTTTTTTACTCGTTTATAGTACAATTTGTTTTTTTCATTTCTAAATGAGTTTTTAAAATGAATTTTTTTTGTCACTCATTTATGATGTATATATATAGAGAGAGAAAGAGGCGCAAAGAAAGCGCTTTAAAATCATTAAACCCAAAATTTGACAACTGTCTATCCTTGTAATTAAGTATTCACTTCAAAATTTAAGTAATAAACTAGTTGTGAATTTGTGATTTGTGTAGACTATAAATAATATACATATTTTAAAATTATTAATTAAATAATTTTAATAAATTATAATTATAATTAAATTAAACATAAGAATGAGAATTTAAAATGTTATTGCAATAATTTTATTTTATTATTTTTCATTAAGAAGACATATATTTTTTTAATATGTAAAGCAATAATAATAATTGAATAAATAAAATAAAAATTAGAAAATAGTTAAGGATGTTTTAATTAAAATAAAAGACATTATTTTTTATGGAAAAAAAAAAGGGAATGTTTTAGATGTAATAGAATTAAAGTGTTTTACATGAAATAGTACGTGTGTATCTTAAATAAGATTTTTATATTTTTTATAGAAAAATATTATAAATTTTAATAATTCAACATATAACCTTTTAAGAGTGAATACTTAATTATAAAGAGAGACACTTGTCAAATTTTAAATTCAATAACTTTAGAACTCAACATTTAATATGTATATTAAAATTTATAATATTTTTCTATAAATTTCATTATTTTAACAACTATTATTTTTTACTTCATTTATGATACTTCTTTTTTATTCTACCACAAGCTCCCTCTTCTAATTTTTTTTTTTTTTTTTTTTTTTTTGAAAAGAAACTATCTCTTCTACTTTTATGCAACGTAAAAAAAATTGAAAAAAAAAAATCATATTTTATTATTAATAATATAAGATGCTGAAGAGAAAAGAGTTTTTTCCATTTTGGATCAATTTTTATCAAATTAATGTAATGTTTAAGTTTTTAAAAAATATTTATTTCCTTGCATGGTGTGGATAAATATTGTTGTCTAAACTTCAGTAGGCTAGAGTCAAGTGGTTCCTTTTTAAGATACTATGAGGCTATGAGTTCAACGCATGCCAAATCCTCCTCCCAAAATCAAGCAGAAAAAAAAAGCTAAAAATTGTTGTTTTGGCATTATATGTATAATTTCTTTGAGTCAGATATGTTGTTTGTTAAATATTTATGTCAAAACTATGAAGTTTCTTTGATTCAGATATGTAGTTTCTAGTATATTTATGTCATGACTACAAAGTTTCTTTGATTCAGATATGTTATTTATTTATTTATTTATTTTTAATTATATATGTCAAATCTACAAACTATACATGGTTGAATATATGAAACAGGCTGATCACGTCTTAAAGCCAGATGATACCATCCTCTTGGGGAGGTACAAAGACTCAAGACCAATACACTACACTGTAAAGAAGCCATGTCCTGGGTAATTTTCATCATATTAATGCTCTTGATAGAGCTGCTTGCATCAACATACGGCAATGTGCTAGGTGAATTCAGTTTCAATGGCCAATTAGAGCTGAGTGGTGTTGCAAACCTCAATTCCGACGGCCTAATAAAGTTGACCAATAATTCTTACCGGCAAATTGGGCATGTCTTCTACAACAATCCTCTTCAGTTCAAGAACTCCACCAATGGCACCGTCTTCTCCTTCTCCACAACGTTCATCTTTGCAATTGTACCTGAAATGCCAAACTTGGGTGGCCATGGATTTGCCTTTGCTATTTCCCCGTCCAAAGATATTCCTGGAGCATTCGCTGCTCAATACCTTGGGCTTTTCAACAGTACTAACTTGGGGAGTACTTCAAACCACATCGTTGCAGTGGAGATGGACACAATCCGGAGCCCTGATGTCGAAGACATAAATAGCAACCATGTTGGAATTGATATTAATAGCGTGATCTCCGTTGCATCTGCTCCTGCAGGTTACTACACAGATGATGAGAGATCAGACTTCAAAGAAGTCTCTCTAGTGAGTTCAAAACCATTTCAGGTTTGGATAGAATATGATGGTCGAGATAAAATACTCAATGTTACAATTCATCCAACAAACATAAAGAAACCTAAACACCCTCTTTTATCCTTTCCAACAGATCTCTCTCCATATTTAGTTGAGTATATGTATGTTGGATTTTCATCATCTAGCGGGTCGATTGTATCATCACATTACATACTTGCTTGGAATTTCAAGATGAATGGTCAAGTCGAAGATCTTGATCTGTCTCAACTTCCTGAAGTTCCAGGAGTTGGACAGGAAGGATGTGGAAAAGTGAAAAAGATGTTGGGAGTTGTATTGTCTTTGTCAGGATGTACTTTAGTACTGATTTTGATTTTTGGTGGCATTTTGATCTCGAGGAGAAGAAAATTCATTCAAGTTCTTGAGGAGTGGGAGGTGTTATATGGTCCTCTTCGGTTTGCTTACAAGGACCTGTTTGCTGCTACAAAGGGGTTCAGAGACAGAGGGCTTCTTGGCAAAGGAGGCTTTGGCAGGGTATACAGAGGAACCTTGCCTTTGTCAAATGTGCAACTTGCTGTAAAGAGAATTTCTCACGAATCTAGACAAGGAATGAGAGAATTTGTTGCTGAAATTGCAACCATTGGCCGTCTCAGGCACCCGAATTTAGTTCGTTTACTTGGGTATTGCAGGCGCAAGAGCGAACTCTTTCTAGTCTATGACTATATGCCTAATGGAAGCCTCGACAAATTCCTTTATGGCGAGCCCAATTGCATACTGAACTGGACTCAAAGATTTAAGGTCACTAAAGATGTAGCATCTGCACTCTTCTATCTGCATCAACAATGGCTTCAGGTAATCATTCACAGAGACATTAAGCCTGCTAATGTACTCCTAGACAATGAAATGAATGCAAGACGAGGAGATTTTGGTCTCGCCAAGTTATGTGATCATGGGTTTGATCCCCAAACTACCCATGTAGCTGGCACGCTTGGTTATATTGCACCAGAGCTTGCACGAAATGGAAAAGCAAGCACAGCCACTGATATATATGCATTTGGAGTATTTATGCTAGAGGTTGTTTGTGGAAGAAGGCCAATCAATCCTCGAGCCTCATCTGAGGAAATAGTTTTAGCTGATTGGGTAATAGGCTGTTGGGACAGAGGAGCTATTTTAGAGACTGTCGATAGCAGATTGAGCAATAGTTATGTCATACATGAAGCTGAACTGATCTTGAAACTTGGTTTGCTGTGTTCACATGCTGTGGCTTCAGCCAGGCCAAGTATGGCTAGTGTTGTTCAATTTTTAGACGGAGCTGCTAAGCTGCCTGATAATCTCATCTCTATCATTAAATCCAGGGATTTTGGAGATGGATATAATGAAACAGGACCAAAACTTGATGGCCCAGCTGAAAAGTTTTCAATTCCTCCAATAACATTGACAGAGTCATTTGCTTCTCAAGGCCGCTGAAGTCAATAAGGGACGATGACTGCACAATTTAAATTGGTTCTGAAGACGAAAAAAAGTAGATGTTATATTGCTTTAGCTTCTGAATGTCAAATACCTGTCATGTCATCTGTGTCTAGACTAGATCAGAGCTTTTTTAAAATATATATATATATATATATAAAGACTAGAGTAAGGAAACTAGTGTGATACTATCTTACTAGTAATAAATTAAATTCAACAGAGGAGAAACAAATGAAATAATTTATGCAATATTTTTGCCTGCACTCAGAGTATGGCCATATGTATGCACCAATTATTGGATGGGCATTAGACATTAGAGCTTGACCACTTACAGATGGTCCAATCTTCAACATCAGGATCAATTCCTAGTCAAATGTATTCAATCCGAAAATTTTTTGCACAATTACCCAAGAGTCTCTCTTCTCTTAATTTTCTAATGCTAATTTAGAGATCACAACCCACCTCCAAAAACATCCTGCTTTAGCTACCTTAATCTCATCATATAATCTTTTAAACGAACAGGGCTGGAGAAGGGACCATTGTTGATCTTTTACTGTTCTACACACTCGAAAGAGTTCTCTTCGTCAGGATGGTATGTTCACTTGGCAAACGTTCCAGACATGTCAAGAAAGCAATTGCCTTTTGGCTTTTACTTAAGTAGATCGTCTACCATGATCCTATTTGCACCACAACTCTTTCTATCGATAACACCGTCATTGAAGCTTTATTTTTGGAAGCATTGCGGTGCTTGGAGTGCATAAAACCAAATTCAATTTAACCAACAGAATTGGATGAAGCTCCAGTATTTTTAAGCCTCAGCCTGTGAACAGAAAATTCGTCTACCGTGACTTCATTTGCACGAACATGAATGAAAACTGTTGTGACAAAACATTTGGTGAACCAAAGCTTTAGAATCAGATGAATCGGGTTCCAGGCGATTGGCTAAACCAGCTACAGGAAGAGGGTTTTGTCAATGGGGTCTATCAGTGCCGTCTATTGGTGAATCAAACTTGAATCCTAAAAACGGTGAATTTAATCCAGGATTCCAGGACTATGTTCCTGACTCAATGGCCATCCTATGAGCCATGAAGAAATTATTGATTTTTTCACCTCGTAAGAAATTTTCTCATTATACTCTCATGTTTGTTCTTTACATGACCTTACTCTATCATAAAAATCCTGAACATACCATAATTTTTTTTTTTCATTTTTACAGGAAATGGGAAGAAGTGGTAAAGAATGCTTATATAGAACAAACTCAACAAGGACAAGATCCTCGATTCGGACGGATTGTGTTCACTAGTTCCTTGGTCATACCAAGGATACTAATTGGACAATCAAAAGCAAAACAACTGGTTAATCGCTTTGCTTCAACTCTCACACCGCAAGTATACGGATCGACAAATAATAAAGTAGTAAGTAAAGTAACCAGAAAATAACAAGTAAATAAGAGAATGTAAATCAGGCTATAATTGCTTCATTGGGAAGTTGTACACCACATTATCCTTAAGTCAAGTAATAGATTAATTCAAGTTCAATGCACACCTCAAGCTTTCATAAACCAATTAGCACTCTCTCTCAAGTAAAGCTAATCTCCACAAACAAGCATCAATTAAATTTCAAAGTATGGCTTAACTCTCATCATCACCATAAAATAAGACAACATCAAACTTGCAAGGCATTAAGCAAACTTATAAAGGATTAGATCTACTGAAGCTCTCTCAAGTCATTGATAAATCTAACAAGTATTTGTGGGTCTATTAAATCTACCATTTCTCAATGTATAGATCTAAACAAAGGTCTATTAAATGAACTTAATTCAAATGGGTTTCCAAAAATCCTAACAACAAAATAAACCTAGCTAAATATGGCTTCACAATCTATTATCCAATATTCAATAACAACCCAAGCTAATATCACAATAATAATCACAAGAGAAGGAGAAAAGAAAAAGTTATCAAAAAGCTTGTTGGTCTTCAATGGAGGCTCTTCTTCTTAGCTTCTTTTTCTTCTCTTGCTCCTTTTCTCTCTTTTGGTTGTTATGGGTTCTTCTTTTAAGATTGATTCCCCTCTAAATAATTAACCACCAAATTGTGGTCCTTGTCCTTTTATAGCCTCTCTAGAATGTCCCTTCACCTCCCCTAGATTTTCTCTTTTAAAAACATCCACCTCAACATGTCCTGTGCTGGAAACAAGCTTGCCACGATCGCAGGTCAAGTTGCAATCATAAAAAAGGGGCAACCGGAGGAGTAGCAATTGCGGATATATTGTGCTCGACATAGAGAGTTTAGCCACTAGGAACCTACGATCAAGGGTCAAGTTGCGATCGCATAAGGCCATTGACCTGGGAATGCATGATGCTTCGACCAATCAACGATCGCGCTTCTACCCGTTATCGTAATAGTAGGTTGGCACTGCTCTAATTCTTCTTCTGTTTGCTTCAAACACCATTAAACACCTCCATACTTCTTTCCCCTATAAAAACAAAATAAAAAATAAAAGTATGTATTCCTATATGTTAACCTATACTAAATGCTACTAGAATGAATGAATGCTAAAATGAATCCTAAATCTATATGTAATTTGGCACTAGTAAAGACCCCCACACTTTAATCTTTATTTTTCCTCAAGCTAACTCAAGAACACACAAACCATCAATTCAATGAATTCAATGTATATTCAAATTTCATCAAGCTCACATCATAACCTTCCTTTAATAGCTAGCTTACAATTCTCAAAAGCAAAGTTAACAAATCAAGTTGAGAAACCTATATTACTAAGTGAAAAGCATGTTGTCCAATCAAAATCACACAATCATGAATTGAAATCTTAGGAAAAGTAAAAATGAATGAAAGAGATTTCAAAATAAGGTGGCTCTCAATTTGGCATGTGAAAATCAACATTTTTCCTCTTTATTTTGTTTTTAATTTGTGTTATTCTTCCCTCTTTTAGTCGTTTCCCATCTTTCCCGAACTACTCAACGTTAACACATCGAGAGGTTTCTTTGAATACTCTTACTCTTTTATAAAAACATTAGAGTAGAAAGGAATTTTAGTTCCTAGCACATTATATTTATTTTTATTTTTTAGAATTTGGGAGAGAGTATTTTTACAATTCCTTTCGTATACAACCAAAAGCAACTTTAGAAAGAAATCTAGTTCATTCACACTCAAACCCAAAACATCAATTCACAATATGCTCAAATGAATAACAAGTATATTAGGTAGATTAAAGCTTAAAATTCTCAATTCAAAGTGTTAACAAGGCTTGAAATGAACTTAAACCAAAAATTAATAAAATATTAAATAATATAGTGTAGACGGCGGGGTTTAGCGCGCATCCAAGATTTTAGCAACCGCGTCACTGTTTGAGCTCAGGGCTCTAGAGAACACACTAACCACTGTCACAAAGATATAGCGTGGAGATGAGGAGTCGCCACCCAGGGTAATAACTGGGATAAATCGAAAAGATGGTACTCGATTCCCTAAAAGAAAGCTAGCACCACAACTAGGAGATTCTGGATACGGAATACCAACTTCTTTCAGTCTTGTGTTCATTTAGAATTACTTTATGAATTACTATCTTATCCTCTATTTACATGCAATTTCATATAAACCCAAAAACAATAAACTCCAAGGCAAACTAGTCATGAAATATCCAAGTAAATAATGCATTCAATCATATAACCCCTAAGTTAGTCTAATCTACATGGATTTTAATTAAATGAGTTAAATCTACATGTTTTAAATTATAAGTGAACCTAAAGACCTAATTCCTTTTAATTTTAATTAAATGAACCTAAGTCTATTAATTTTAATAAAAAAAAGGGGCCTAATTCTACATATTATGGAATATTTAAATTAGTGGGTTTAATTCTACATGTTTTAATTACATAATGATCTTAAATCTACAAATTAGGAAAAAGGGCTTAAATTAAGTGAGCTAAGTCTAAATTAATTAAATTAAATTAGGTGGGCCTATGTCTAATTAACTAAATGGGCCTAAAGGTATTTCTAACCTAAAATCTAATTAATTATGGACCTAAAAATATATTTTAATTAATTAAACCTAATTAAGTATTAAGTGATATGGGCTAAAAGAATTATCTAAACTTAAATAAATAAATCAAGGCCTAAAGTGGGCTTAAGGCCCAAAACACACAAAAATAATAAATAAACCCAAAAACAAATAAAAGTATAAAAGAAACAATTAAATAAGATCAAACAAATAATTAAATTAATCCTTACTAAAATCCTAATTTTTATTAACATATAACCTAAATTAATCTACTTCCTCTATTGATTTGAAATGATTATCAAATTGAAACCTAATTTTACTAACCAATTTAATAAAAATAAACATGCAACCACATACATAATTTTATTACTCTTCCCACTATTGGGGCTATTACATTAATTCTCAAAACAATTAATATAAAAAATAAAAAATAGAGACAATAAAAATTAAAATAAAACCCTAGAAACCAAGTCTCTACGGGGCTTTATCCATAATCTTCTGTGGATTTCCAATTCATCTTCCTCATATGATCACCATATATTTTCCTCCACAATCACCATAAAAAATAATAATAATTAATGAACAAATTATGATAAAATAAATAGAATAATAAATAAACAAATAAATAAACAAATAAACAAATAAATCAAAGAAAAATAGAAGAATATGGTATGCTTATGGATGATTAGGGAGCTCCTCAGATTTGTAATTCACCGTTCTTAATAAATCTTTGAATCTTTCCTTCAAAAAATCCTTCATGAGTCTTTGAATTAATTGATGAATTAAAAGAATTTTTGATTAAAAGTAAATAAAAAAACTCAGTTTTCTTTCTCTCCTTTTCTCTTTTCTTCCCTCTTTTTTTCTTTATCCCTCTCTACGCTCTCTTCCTTTTTTTTCTTCTTTTCTCCTCCCTTTCTTTTTATAGTAGAACCAAGAGGGAACCAGGAGGGCTAACCCTAATCCTAATGTGATTCTAATTCCTAAAGTGTATTTAGCAATTTTAAACCAATTAGGAATGAATTAATTAGGAAGTTTAAACCAATTTGGATTGAATTAATTGGGAAGTTTAAACCAATTAAAACACTAACTTGAGAGTAGTTTAGAAATAGGAAAATTGAGGAATTTAATTCCGACCGGGATTGTATAAAAAGGCCCGGAAAAGGCCCTCGGAAAAATTTAAATTTTGCAATTAGTAACTAAAAAAAAACTTTGCGATTTAGTCCCTGAAAGCATTAAATCCTTCCTTTAAAAGCCCATAGAATTTTTTAGGATTAAGTTTCGAAGACATTTTCATCACTGGAATCCTTTGTTACATCCATAACATGTCATCCTAAAATTGGGTGTCTATATATAGGCTCAACAAAACCAAAACATACATAAAGTTCATTACAATGATAATTCGCAAAAATTCAAGCGTCAAGCACTGAAATTCAAAATTTTAGGCCAAATCACAAAAATGAAAAGAAAATGCATGTTATATACCGAAATATACACATGTTATACAAAAAATGCAAAAATGGTTCCCCCCCCCCCTAACACTTGAATGACACATTATCCTCAATGTGTGTGGGGACCCCAATATGCATAATATAAAACATTTATTATACGCAAACATACTTAAAACCAAAACAAAAATCACAAGAAAAAACTATAAACATGAAATGCAAAAATGATTAAAGCTAACTAAAAATAAAAATAAGCTATGGAAAAAAAGTTACTCCTTTAGAGGGGAGTCCAGAGGTGATGGACATGGCGTTTGCTTTTGAGGAGATAGGGAAGGAAGGCATTCGTGTCCTGTAGCCTAAAAGTATTCCATCACTTTGAAGTAGTGGTAGGATGCGTTAATTTGTAAATTGATGAGTTTATCATTTAAGTCATTGTATTTATCCTTCATTAAATTCTCAAGACTCTAAAATCGAGAGTCCACTATTGCACTTAAGAGGTTCAGCTTCTCCAAAACTTAAGTCCATCCCTCGTTTGATGACTGAGCTAACTGAGATACTAGTTATTCTTTAATTTTCTCATCATCATCCTCATTGTCACTCTCATCAGGTTGAGGCAAGTTTCGTCTCTTTGTAGCGAGCTTCGTTAAGTGATAGCATTTCCTTATTTTTGGGTCCCTCAACTTAGTTGCCAATAAGAAAATCTCGGCTCTCATAAGCATGAGCCAGTTGATTTTTTCTTGCAAAATAAAAGGCATCTTAGTTTTGCAAGGATCAAAGACATGAAAATGTAAAGCCAAACTTGTTACAATATATCCCATCGAAATCGATGACTTTGTTGGCAAGCGATATGCCACAATGTCTCAAGAACAAAGTAAGTCATGCAAATCTTTGTTCGAGTATACATACACCATAGCATTAATAACTCTTAGATGGAGATTTTGTTGCTCTCTTTCTTCTCAAAAAAGCATATTGTTTTATGCATGATGATATAACTATGATCCTCAATTAAACCATTCAGCATACCATAATGATCCCAATCCTCCTTTGTGCAAGAAATTTCATTCCAAAAATCCTTGGGCTTGTATTTTTTGGAGGTTCACACCCCCCCCCCCTTTTTTTACAAACCCAAACACTCTATGCATAGCGTCATAATCAATCAAAATAAGTCTCCCATTAAGCCAACACTTAAATTTCTTATAAGTTTGATCAGAAAGTTTTAAAGTTATATAAAACTCTAATGTCAATTCCTTATAAACATTATAATTCAACTCAAAAAACTTCTTTCATTCTAATCTATCACATAACTCAAGCACCCTATCTTTGAGTTTTATACCTTATAGAGTCTCCTTATTTAATATTTTAGGAATAAGTGAATAAGTTTATTATGCTTATCTCCTTCTTCACGAGAGTGAATTACAAATAGTGCTCCATATTCCTTTATAAAATCTACTCCTTCTAATAGATGTGGTGTATTAAATATGGATGCCTTCACTTCTTCTTTGGTCAAGATGACATGGAGGAGGAGTAAAGTGGTTGCTCTATTTTAGGGATTATGAAAAAGAAGAGATGAGCTTATAGGTAAAAATTGAAATAGGGATGAAGTGATTTAGGGGATTAGGGTTAATAGGCAATAGGAAGTGTATGAAAGAAAAAGATATGGTAATTGAGAGTGGGTAAAATGGATTTGGGAAGTTTAGAGGGTTGCACAAGAGGTGGAGATTGTGGTTTTGAAAATTATAAGGGGAAAGGGAAATGGATGCTAGTTCTATTTAAGGTGTAGGATTTTTAAGAGTTATGATTGTGGATATTCCACAATTGTGATAAAAGGATTTAGGTAGTTTGATTCTACAATCGCTGAATATCCATAAGTGCTAGTTAAACCCATGCTTGGTAAGATCAAAAAAATGGTGATTATGGATCATTTTGCAATTGCTTTTGTACCTAAAAAGACAAAAAGTATTAAATGACATTGTATATTTAGAAGAATGAAAATGCATACTTTAAAAAAAAACACAACTACATTTATGAAAATATGAACTAGTAAGTAAAATAAAAAAAATTATAATTTAAGGTCATTAGATTGACCATACTCCATCCTCATTATTTCAAAAAAATATGGAGGATGAGCATCCTTCACCTTATTATCATGTAATTCTTGATGTTCTTCTTTATTATCCTAAATTAGTTATGGCATAATTTTTTCCCTTGAGTACGTATATTGTTTGGTAACATACAACACTTTGAATGCTTACATTTCCTTCTTCCTTAAGTTCATCTTTTGCTTGGCTTTCTTCACTTTTTTTTTCCCTTGGAGGTATCAAGGATTCTTTATGGGTTATGTCTTGCTTCACTATTGGGATTGATCCTATTTCCACTATACTTTTTCCCTCCAGTACTTTTACTTTTACATATTGCTCATCAGCTTTCATGTCTTATACAAATTTGTTCATCACATATTCCACCTTCTCTTCTCCAACTTGTAATTTGATCTTCCCTCCATGTACATCAATCAAAGCCTTCTAGTGTTGAGAAATTGTCTCCCTAAGATGAGAGGACAATTTTTATCTTGCTCAAAGTCTAGGATCATAAAATCAATTGGAAACATAAATTTGTCAACTTTGACAATTACATCTTCCACTACTCCATATGACTTCTTGATAGAGTGGTTAGTAAGTTGAAGAGTCATACTGTTGTCAATCAATTCTCCTAGCTTTAATTCCTTAAAAAGTGAAAGAGGTATAAGGTTAATACTAGCTCCTAAGTCATATAGACATTTAGGAAATTATTATGAACTAAGGATACAAGAAATTGTAAAACTCCTTGGATCTTTGAGCTTGAATGGAATCTTGCTCGAAATGATGAAGTGCATGTTTTCGTGAGAGGCACCATCTTTTTGTCATTCCATTTGCGCTTATTGGTGATTATGCCTTTAAGGGACTTTGCATACTTTGGCATTTCACTCAAGGCTTCTAAAAGAGGAAGCTTTAGTTCCAATTTCTTGAAAGTTTCAAGAAATTTAGCAAAATGCTTCTCATCCTCATTCATCTTCCTTTATCTTAAGGGAAAAGGCAATCTTAGATTTATCAACAATAGGTGGTTGCTTCATTGCTTTTCTTTAACTTTTTCATACTTCTTCTTTTAAGCTTTTCCTTGAACTTCTTCACTTTTTAGCTCTTAATTTTCTTTATCATCATCAGCTCTCAAAGGGACTGATTTAGATCTTTAAAGCTCTTTTCCACTTCGTAAGGTGATGGATTTCAGTTGTTCTTTAGGTTTAACCTCTATATTGCTTAGTAAATGGCCTTGAGTTCTTGTGGCAACAACATTTGCCAATTGCCCCAGCTGAACTTCAATGTTGTGTATTGAAGATGCATGATTCTTAACAATTTGGTCAAATTTTGCTTCCATTCTTTTCAGATTCTCATATTGGCTGGTCATTTTGGATGTGACAGCATTAAAGAATATGTTAAGCTTTATTTCCATAGCTATAAATTTGTCATCAATTGATTTAGCTTGGAATCCAAGTGGTGTTGGCTTAGAGAATTGATTTGAGAAGCCTTGTGCTTTTTTATTGTTGCTCCATGAAAAGTTGGGGTGATTTCTCCAACCTTGGTTGAGTATTTGAAAATGGATTGTTGTTTGGTTTCCTTAGTTGGAATTGGTTCCTAATATTGCTGTAATTCTCTAATGTACCATCTTCATACATGCTTCTACTTCCAAAGCTACACTCAAATGTTAAATGACCAAGCATATGATAATGTTCCCAAGACAAAGCAGTTGTAAGTGGAACAATGTTACCTCTTAACACTAAGTCTCCAATTTCCTTTGATAAGGCTATAATTTGAGCTTATATGGAAGTTACAACATCTACTCCAATCTTCCTCCTTACTTGGGAGCCATTTGTCTCTTCGAAGGCCATAAGCAATTCTTGTTGGCCATTTCCTCCAAAAGATCAAAATCACTATCTACAATCTTTCACATAAGAGAGCCTCCAATTGTTGCATCTTGGTATCTCTAGTGGACCTCATTACACCATTATAGAAGGTTCAGATAAGGACATCCCTAGGAAGACCATAGGGTAGGCAACTTTACTGCATCTCTTTAAATCTTTCCCATGTATTATATAAAGATTCGATCTCAAATTTTTGAAAGGTTATAATGTCTTTAATAATTTTTATCATCTTTACTGGTGGGAAGTATTTTGCCAAAAACACTCTTAAAAGGAGATCCTATGTGGTGATGGATGTACGTGGTTGTGACTTGAGCATGCTTTTGCTCTATTCTTGAGAGTGAAAAGGAAAAGTTAAAGACATATTACATCATCCGACATACCATTGTATTTAAAAATGTCATATATATTAAGGAAGTTCGCTATATGTGCATTCGGGTCTTCTAAAGGCTAGCCATGAAACTAAACTATTGATTGTATCATCTATAGAAGTACAGGCCTAATCTCAAAATTATTGGCTTAGACATTTGGCCTCGTTATGCTCTGTTGAGAACCTTCTAGTCCAAGCATGGCAAACTCTAAGAAAGTTCTTTTAGTTACTGCTTGTTATTGTTCTGCCATTTCCTTAGCTGCACTCTTCTTTTTCCTATGATTCTCTTTCTCAAATTTAGACATGTCTAGAATAAAGATCAAAGGTTCTTTCTGAGTGTCTAGTATGTATACATAGCAACAAGAGCACCTAAAATACAGTAAAATAGATTAAAAATAGAGTATTAAAAAAAATATGCTCTAATCCATATAAACCATCAGTAATTATAAGATTAGCTCCATCAATCCCCAGCAACGATGCCAAAACTTTATTGCTTCAACTCATACAACAAAAGTATATAAGTTGACAAGTAATAGAGTAATGAGTAAAGTATCGTTCCCACAAGGATTGGAGACTAAGCACCTATTAGCTTTAGTTTGATATGTTTAGAGCTTGCAAATATGATTTGAATAAAATAAATAATAAGATTATAACAAGTAAATAAGGGAATGAAGATCAAGTTATAGTCAACAACTTAATTAGGGAAGGAATTAAAATAAAAAAAAATTACTGACCATTTGCATGATCAAACTCCTAATTTTGGACGTTGACAAAAAAATTTTGATACTAATTATTTTAACTAAGTGTGTAGGAAATTATATACCAAAAGTATACATTTTGGATACATAGTGATTTTTCAGGCAAATTCAACCTCTTAGATTCAAGAAGGCTTTTGACATCTTTAGAACTCTATAATAAGAAAATAATCTTCTTCACTTTTGAAATGGACATCTTAAGCTTTCTGATTTTAGTTTACTTATCAAAATCTTAGCCCAATTGGGTGTACAAATCTTCAGTCAAAGTCAGCATATGTAGCTTTTATTTTAGGTTGCATAGCTCTTAGTATTATAGCAATATCTTGAGATACAAATTTCTAATTAAGATGATTCAAAGTTATATGGAAAGATAAGATAATTATCTACAACTTTTATGAATATAGTTAAGGCTGATTTGATCATGTTCTATCTCAAAAAGTCATGATTCTGACCAAGACCATAGCAGTCCCAATTGGGACCATGGAAGGAGCAAAAATTCATCAAAATGGTAGAAATAATCCCAAATGCATGTCCTAATCAAGAAATTGCTTAGGATTGAATGTCTTAATTGAGGTCAAAGCATTTTTTTTTCAAATGTAACAGCTACTAACAACTTTTTTTGAAGTATCTCGACCAAGAATGTTAATATCCTGATCGAGACCTAACTAAAATCAGCTCAAAAGTCTAATTTTTTATTCAAATGAATTTGGACAATGATGGGAATAATTTTAATGTCTCCAATAGCTATAATTAGATTTCTCAAATATGAATATGACCTCTAAATATTGTTTTGAGTTTAAGAAACTTGCTCATTCATTTTATACATTGAAGCATTCAATTAAAGCTCTCAAAACCCTTCCAAAATTCATTTTCTTTGTATAAACTCTTATGAGAGTTAGTGAGTGAGTAGAATAGACATTTTACATTTAGAAAATGGGAAGTGAGATTCTATTCTAAAGGAATTAGTTTAAGTGTTTAGCCATTAAAACACTTGGAAATTTGGTTTTAGTATGAGCCTTGAAAACACTTGTGAATTGGTTTTTAAGTGAGCCTTGAAAACTCAAGTTGTAAGGTTATAAGAGTGACCCATAAAACTCTTGCGTAATATCAATCTTGTGAATAAGATTATGGGTGATTGAAAATCCTAACTTGGGGATAAGTTAAGTGGAGATGTAGGATTGTTGTTAAATCCGAACTCCTTAAATCTTTTATGTTCTTCATTCTTCCTTCTCAACTTCCACTCAATTCTTATAAAGAATTCGTTTAATTTCTCATTTTTATTTGATATTCCTATTCACCCCCTCTAGGGCTCTTTTCAATTGGTATCAAAGTTTGAATTCTAGGTACTTTATTACTATAATAGAAGGTCGTGGGGAATGAATCACAAAAGATTTCTTCACTTAGACCATTTTTTTATGATAGTGACTATCCTCACTGAAAATTCAAAATATAGTTATATCTTAATTTTGAATCTATAAAACTTTAGGACATTGCCCTAAGAGGTTGGGAACCGCCTACAACTATCATTGATGGTATGGTAACTACTCTTATAAGAATCCAATGGAGCATTAAACAAAAAGAAGAAAATCATAAAAAAAAAGGCTATTATTACTCTGGTCTCCTCAATGACAATCGAAGAATAAGGTTAGCTTCAATATTGCATTTTGGCCAAAGAAATGTGGGAGACCTTAAAAAACCACTATAAAGGCAACATTCAAGTAAAAATTTCATATGTATAAGAAGGTTTAACTTCATATGTATGAATATGAACTCTTTAAAATGAAGCCTCAAGAATCAATCACGAAGATGAAAAACTGGCTCAATGCTTTTTTTACAACCCTTAAGAAACTTGGTAAACATTTCACTAAGGAAGAGGTAAACAACAAGATTCTAAGAATCCTACCTAAGAACGATTGGGAATCTAGAGTTACTTCAATTGAGGAAGCTCAAGACCTCTCCACTTTATCAATTGATGTGCTCATTAGTAAGCTCCTAACACATAAGCTCACCATTAAGAAAAGAGGTAAAGAGCAAGCAGAGAAAAAAGAAAAGAAAAAGAGTATAGCTCTAAATGCTCTTCAAGAAGATAATGAAGAAGAAAGCATTAAAGATTCTAGTGATAAAGATGGTGACATTTCCATGCTCATTAGGAACTTCAAGAAGTTCTTGAGAAAAAAAAACTTCTCAAGAATAAGGGACTTCAATAAAAAGTTTGAAGGAGATGGGAAGAATAAAACAAAATAGGTTACTTACTATAAATGCAAAAAATTGGGACACATTAGAAGTGAGTTTCCTAAACTCAAATTCAAGAGTAAGGGAGCAAAAGATAAGAAGAAGGCACTCAAAGCTACTTAGGATGATTCCTCCAAATTCGAAGAGGAAGAGGAACAATAAAAAGTTGTCAATCTTTGCTTCATCGCCATTAAAAATAAAAATGAGGTACCATCCACTTCTTATTCTTCCTTTAATGATTATGATGATTATTGTGATGATAATGAGAGCTCTATAGTGAGTAAATTACTAGTTAAATGCAAAAGTTTATTATCTAGGGAGAAATAATATAAACATGAGTTAGCTAGCTTAAATAAAGATTTTGAATGTTTAAAAAATGATTTTACTAAACTTGTTTCATCAAATGAAAAACTTATTAGTAATGCTAAATATTCAAATTCTTTGGAAGATCAACTTAAGAAAGCAAATGATGAAAATCATAAGCTTTCTAAGGAGGTTTTAAAATTAAATAATTCCATAGATAAATTCAAGAGTAGAAAAGAAACTTTAGATAGTCTTCTTGACTCTCAAAAATTTCATAGAGATACCCATGGAATTGGATATAAATATGGAATGCATTCATCATCATCACACATTAATTTTATTAAAGCCTCACATGACTCCACTCCTTCTACTTCTAAATCAAATAAGACTCAAGCTTTTAAAGTTAAAAGATCTCATATGTTGAATAATAAGGGAAAGTTTTATAAGACTCACCCTTCATTAACACAAAGAGGTAAGACTTAAACTAGAGCACCTCAACCCAAGCATGCTTATATATACTCTAGATATAATTATAATAGGCATGCTACACAACATAATTTACATAAATATGTTACACAAACTTATCAAAATACACATCACCATTGCCACTAGGAAAGCATTTCATCCTAGGAGGAATAAATTCAAAAATATTGTATGTTCATATTGCATGATCAAAGGACTTACTAACAATGTATGATTCTATAGAAGAGAACACATGAATTTACTTCCTTTGAACTATCTTGAAACTAACCAACCTAGACCAAAAAAGGTTTAGGTTCAAAAGAACACTTAAATTGTCTTATATAGGTGTGCTTGAAATCCATAAGAACAAAAAGCAAGTAGTATCCCAATAGTGGATGTTTAAGCCACATGAAGGGAGACAATGAGCAATTTAACAAACTTAATGCTAAGAATAGAGGACATGTTACATTCAGAGATAATGCAAAAGGAAAAATTATTGGCATTGGAGAAATAGGTAATCCTCAATCCTTATCTATACATCATGTGTTGTTTATTGATGGTCTTAAACATAATTTGCTTAGTATAAGTCAATTATGTGACATGGTAAATAAGGTAACTTTCTATCCTAAAAATTGCTTTATTAGTAATCTTGATGAAAACAAAATTATTTTTAATGGTGAAAGAGTAAACAATGTTTATGTTATTGATTTGAATAAAATTTATAACAAAGACATAAAATGTTTAGTGTCTATCTCCCATGACACATGGACATGGCATAGAAGGTTAGGACATGTAAATTTTGAGCTTTTGAATGATCTTTGTAAACATGAACTTACGATTGGCTTGCCTAAGCTTAAATTCACTGAGGATAAACCTTGTGATGCATGTTAAAAGAAAAACAATCCAAGTCCTCATTCAAGCTCAAAAATATAGTGTCTACTTCTAGACCACTTGAACTTATACATATGGATTTGTTTGGACCAACTAGAGTTGCTAGTCTCGATGGAATGCACTATGCATATGTATTGGTTGATGATTACTCTAGATTTACTTGGGTATTTTTTCTTACTCATAAGAATGTTACTTTTAAAGCTTTTGAAAATTATGATAAAAAAGTTCAAAAAGAAAAAGGGCTTTGTATTTCTTCTATTAGAAGTGATCATGGAACCAAATTTGAAAATGAATTTTTCAAAAACTATTATAATGAAAATGGTATTTCTCATACATTTTCATCTCCCTCAACAAAATGGGGTAATTGAAAGGAAAAATAAAACTCTTGTGGAAATGGTTAGAACAATGCTTCATGAGTATAATTTACCTCTATACTTTTGGGCGAAAGTCATTAACACATCTTATTATATTTCAAACTAAGTTTTTAAAAGACTAATTTTAAATAAAACATCTTATGAGCTATGGAACAATAGAAAATCCAAAATCTCATATCTAAGAGTATTTAAATGTAAGTTCTTTACATTGAACACCAAGGATAATCTTGAAAAAATTTATTCTAAAGTCGATAAAGGAATTTTCCTAGGCTATTCCATTTCTAGTAAAGCATATAGGGTCTTTAATAAGAGAACTCTAGTAGATTAAGAGTTAATGCATATTGTATTTGATGAATCAAACTCACTTGATCCTAGAAAGGATATTTGTAATATTGATGATCTTGTAGGTGAAAAAGAGATTATGGAAACTCAAGAAAAAAATGCTAGCAAGCCTTTGGAACTTAAAGGTCTAAGCAAGGAGGATATTGAGGAGATATCTCAACCTATCTTGAAGGATGAACTTCTGAAGGATTGGCAATTCAAGAAAGCTCATCCTCAAGATCTCATCATAGGTGACACTAAAAAAGGGGTAACTACTAGATCTAAACTCAAGTTTATTGTTAATCTAGCTTTCATTTCTCAAATTGAACCCAAAAATGTTGATGATGTTTTATGTGATGAATTTTGGGTCCTTACTGTGCAAGAAGAGTTAAATCAATTTGAGAGAAATAAGGTTTGGACCTTGGTTCCTAGACCTAAACATCATCCTATTATAAGCACTAAATGGGTGTTTAGAAATAAGATGAATGAATAAGGTGTCATAACTAGGAACAAACCTAGACTAGTAACTAAAGGTTATAATTAAGACGAAGGCATTCATTATGATGAAACCTTTGCCCCCATTGCAAGGTTAGAAGCTATTAGATTGCTACTTGCATTTGCATCATACATGGATCTTAAACTTTATCAAATGGATATTAAAAGTGCATTTTTTATATGATTTTATTGAAGAGGAGGTGTATATTGAACAACCTCCGGGTTTTAAAAACTTTAATTCTCTAAATCGTGTGTTTAAACTTTCAAAAGCATTATATGAATTGAAACAAACTCCAAGACCTTAGTGTGAAAGGTTGAGTAACTTTTTACTAGAGAAAGGTTTCTCTAAAGGAAAGATTGTCACAACTCTTTTCATAAAGAAATCCAAGCATGATTTATTAATTGTTCAAATATATATTGATGATATTATTTTCGGTGCTACTAACCATTGCTTGTATGAGGAATTCTCTAAGTTAATGCAAGGAGAATTTAAGATGAGTATGATAGGAGAACTCAAATTCTTTCTTGGACTTCAAATCAAGTAATGCAAATGGGATTTTCATCAATCAAACTAAATATACAAGGGACATTCTTAAAAAGTTTGGGATGGATGGAGCTAAGACAAGCAAAACTCCAATGACCACCATAACCAAACTAAATAAAGATAAGAATGGCAAACTGATCGATGAAAAATGATTTAGAGGTATGATTGGATCCCTTCTTTATTTAACTGCTAGTAGACCTGATATTATGTTTGTTACTTGCTTGTGTGTTAGATTACAATCAAGCCCTAGAGAATCTCATTTGAATTCTATCAAAAGAATTTTCAAATATCTTTATGGAACAATGCATTTAGGACTTTGGTATCCTAAAAGTTCATCCTTTGACTTGATTAGTTATTCAAATGCAGACTTTGCCAATAGCTTACTAGATAGAAAAAGCACTTTCAGAACTTGTCAATTTTTAAGACAATGTTTAGTTTCTTGGTTTAGTAAGAAACAAGTTTCGGTTGCCTTGTCCACTATAGAAGTTGAAAATATTGCAGTAATTCTTTGTTGTTCATAAGTTTTATGGCAAAAACAACAATTATTGGACTATGGTATAAAACTTAATCACATTCCAATCAAATGTGACAATACAAGTGCTATTAACCTCAGCAAGAATCCTATTCAATATTCTAGAACTAAGCATATAGATATTAGACATCATTTCTTGCATGATCATATTCAAATTGGTGATATCTCACTTGAATTTGTTGATACAAATAATCAACTTGCAGATATCTTCACCAAACCTCTCAATGAAGAGAGATTAAATTTTATTAAGCATGAACTTGGAATGATTGATGGTTCTAGTTTGTCTTGATTTTATGCTTAATTGATGGCTAGACTATTTTCATGTGAAATCTTATTGTACTTATTAAAAACATAAACTTAGCATGTTTTATTTTGTTTGTTTTTCACAAGTGTATGTTTGGTTTATTTTCAGTATACTTTCCATATCTAAGTTTTGAGCTGTTAGTTTGTTTTATTATTATTTTGTGTTAGTTTCTGTTCAGCTTATTTTTTAGATATAAGCCATGAGCTATTAGTTTGTTTTATGATTATTTTATGTCAATTTCAGTTCTATTTATCTTATGAATATTTTCTAGATATAAGCCATGAGCTGTTAGTTTTATGTCTTATCTACAATTAATATCTTAATATTATTATAACTCTATCCTTTTTTTTATGCAAAAGGGAAAAATATTTGATTTTTTTACTTTTTTATTATTGAATTTCTATACATAATTTTTTTTATACATGCATAATTAATGTTTAATTTATGTATAAATTCTTCTTAGGAACTGTTTTGATCTTTGATAAGGCTTTTAAAGATTTGGTCTATCTTTGCTTTTGTCAAAGGAGGAAAAAATAATTGAGTTTGTATATATACTCAGTTAATTTCCTTTTAGGGACAAATTATGTTCAAAGATGTGTTTATGTTAGTGATATAATCCATTAAAATAGAGGGAGAAAATTATTTGAATTTATTTTACATAATTTTGTTTATGCATGCATAGTAATAATGTAAGTGTGGCTAGTTTTGTCCCTATGATTAAAAGTCTTATTTTGCTTACTTTATTTATGTATGACATGAATTTTATAAAGATTTTGAGTATCTTTGTTTTCACTGTTTTGGTTCTTGATCTTTTATTCCCTCTAGAATTTTTTGTTCCTTTATATTGATTTCCTTTTATATCTCTCTCTTTTCTTTTTGTATTTGACAAAGGGGGAGAAGAAGCTGTGTGTTTATATTTTTTTGTGATGCATTCTAGTCACATGATTATTAACTAGCTAAGCTATATATGATCATGTGATAGTAAGTGTTATATGTACTATTTTGTGATTCATTTAAGTAGCACTACATGCATATATGTTTAAAATTATTTCCTTCAAATTACCATGTTCTTGATAACATGATTATGTTGTCTTTATTTTTGGCAAAAAGGGAATAAAATAAAATAAATCTATATTTCTTATCATATCTATAAAAAGGGAGTAATAAAGAAATATATAAGAAAAATTTATTATCCCTTATATATGTCATGTTAATTCAATTACTTTAATGCTAAATACATGGTATACTTGTAATATCCCGTGTCTTTAAAATATTTTTACACAGTACCCGGGATATGCAGTGTTAATGATTTTTGTATTTTATATGATATTTTCATGAGTTGATATGTATTTTAAACCTATTTTAATTACTGTATATTATTTTCAGTGTTTTACGTAAAATTTTCCCGGAACTTGCATTTTCGGGGAAATTTTCACGTAAACAATGTATTATTAATTATTTTAAATGTATTTACGGACTTGCATGAACTCATATGTATTTTTAAATTATTAAATAAAGTCTGTGTGTGTATATTTATTTAATTAGGGTTTATTATTTCCCTAATATTTTATTAGGTATTTATTTGTTTTATTGTTATTTAATTAATTTTATTTAGTATAAATTATTAAAATATTAAATTTTATGTGTGTGATGTATATTTGATGTGTGTAATTTAATATTATTTTAATATATAGTATAAAGTATATATATATATATATACATATATTTGTCAAAAATCAAAAAGTTTGGAAAATTACCATTTTGCCCCCGACTTCTTCTTCTTCCTCCCGATTCTTCCCTTCTCCATTTCCGATCGCTGCCGTGCCGTTCCTTCACCGTGGGTGTGCCGTCCGGTGTGCCACCGTCTTCCCCGACCAATTTCGCCGCCTGAGGAGGCCGTTTTCGGCGTCTGGAGATCGATTTTGGCCAGAGAAGCCGAAAATCGATCCACCGTCGATCACGCCGATTCCGGTCACCGTTTTCAACACCGCCGGTCTCTTTCTTCTCCTTGAGCTCCGGTGAGTGTGATTCTAGCTTTGGTTTGAGCTGAATTGGTCTAGAATAGGTTAGGTTTTGATTTTTCAATTTCGGCCTATTAGGGTTTTTGATTTTTTTGAGCTTCGAATTGATTGATTCATGAAAACTCCCTTCACAAATGTTGATCCTAGTAGCTTAATCTACATGTATGAATTTTTGTAGAATTTTTGGAGATTATTTGGATTTTTGGGTATTTTTGAATATTTTAATATTATTTTCTAATTTTCGGAAATTAATTATTTAAATTATGAAATTGGAGTTTATGGTTAAATTAGGTGTTGAAATGAATTATAGGAATTTATTTGGAATTTTTATGAATTTCTAAGTATTTATTTTGAATTATTGAAGTTTATGTGAATTTGAGAAAATTAGGTTAAATGTGTTTTTATTTGAAATTAATTGGATAATTGGGTTTAATTATTAATATTATTGATAAATATGTTGAGAAAATTAATTTTGGATAATTATATAATTTTTGGTGAATTTTTGAAGTAATTTAAGTATATTTATATATATATGGGTATTTTGGTAATTTTACCCTAAATTGGCTAAAAATGTAATTTAATTGGTTTTAATAGTTATTTAAGGTATAAAAATGATTTCTACAAATTATTTGGTATTTTTAACTAATTAAAACTATTTTTCGTAAATTATTTTCAATTATATATATAATATACGGTTTTTCTAATAAAATGAGTTTTTATCGGTTTTTACAGTATTTCAAGGTTAATTACGTAATTTCTACTTATAAAATGTATTTCTGTGATTTAAGGATATTTTTAGTATTTCTGGAATTGTTCTGTGTTGTGGACCCCGGTCGGTAGTTTGGAGTCCGACCGAGGGGTTGTGAATGAGATGTGGTGTTTATTTTCGAAGTGTATTTCTTTGCAGGGTCGGCTCTACTCTTTTGAGTAGAGAGATGTCCGTTTTACAGGGGAGGTTCTGCCGGATTTTTGGTAGAATTCTCGTAAAACGTGATATCCAGTTGAACCCTAAATTCCGATTCTGTGTTTAATACTCTAGATCGAATTCTAGGATTTCTGTTAGGGTTATTCTAATGTCGATTATTTATTTCTTGTTTAGTTGCGCCGAGACCGAGGACTAGTGGTCCAGGCCCGTCGGACCTGTCTCGTGGAGCGTATTAAGTGAGTTACTGTACTATGTATATATGCTTAGGATGCATGATTTAGAAATATATGTTTTACTTTGATTAAAATGCATAAATAATGTGATTTGTATTTAAGTATATTTTTGGTTTATTTTTGGTATATAATAAATTATATACATGTTTTATTAATAAAATATATTTAAAATGTTTTTAAATATATTTTTAATTTAATTTATGATTTGATTGGATTTATTTGACATATATATACTCGAAATATACCTGGTTTACTTTTGGTATATTTCCGGTATATATATGGTTTATGTTGTATTTTATTGAACTTCATGCATCATTTATTTTTGTGAATGAATGTTTTATATTTAATGATGAAGGATATCGATAGAACGTGCTACCTAGTGGGCAGCACTAGGACCGAGTACGTATCGGTACGCCTATAGTATTAGGCTATAATACTAAATTATTTGTGGATATTGATTTGATTATGATTATTGATATGTGAGATGTGGTTTGTGGGTGTGATTGCTGGAGCTCGGTTGACCAAGTGTCTCGGGGCCAATCACACTGGCAGTCAGACTGCTGGAGCTCGGTTGACTTAGTGTCTCGGGGCCAGTCTACTGTCTAAATGGATTAAGTGGATATATTTGGATAAGTGAGCCTGTATGGCCAGAGTGTTGTTTAACACTATTATTCTGAGGTTGCGATATTCTAGGGTTCTATGTGATCCTTCATAAAAGATGATTTTCAAATAAATATATAAAAAGGATTTATTGCATCTGTGTGAATCTGCCTGTATATATATATACATATTAGATATGTATTATTGACTGTATGCATTATCATTTAGTGTGTATGTATATATATTATAGTAATTCACTCAGTGAGGTCTGACTCCCCTCCGTTGACTATTTTTCAGGAGAGTCAACTTCCTCAGACCTCAGTAGCAGGTCGATACGCCGGATTTCTTCCGCCCCGGCTTCTTTATGTAAACTGTCTACTTGAGTCTTATTTATTTTATCTAGACACTGCAGTAGTTATGAATTAAAGTATTGGATTTCATGCATTTTATTTTAAAAGAGATGTATTATGTCGAAACTGGATTTGTACTAAAGAGATTATGTATCTATGAGATGAGATTTTTATTTAAATCCAGTGATGAAAATGATATTGTGATATTTAAGATTTTTATTCCCGCTGCATATATATTATATGGTTATGGTTATTGCATGATTTATTTTATTTTTAGGCTTGCTACGGGTTCCGGATTCGAAAGAATTCCCGTTCCCTAGCGCCGGTCATGGCCCTGTTTTGGGTCGTGACAATACTCTATTGAATTTTATGCATATATTAAGAGGCAGGAAAATTTTTCACATAATGCATCAATTTAATTTGAAAGGGGGAGCTATTTTAATTAACATGTTTATACATGTTATTTATTTTTCACACACACACAGGTTATTTATTATCTTTTCAAATTGGTTGTCAAAACTAAAAATGGGGAGATTTTTTACCATTTGCATTATCAAACTCCTAATTTTGGACTTTGACAAAAAAATTTGATACTAATGATTTCAACTAAGTATGTAGGAAATTATATACCAAAAGCATACATTTGGATACACAGTGATTTTTTGGGCAAATTCAACCTCTGAGATTTAAGAAAGCTTTTGACATCTTTAGAACTATATAATGAGAAAATATCTTCTTTACTTTTGAAGTATACATCTTAAGCTTTCTAAATTGAGTTTACTTTTCAAAATCCGAGCTCATTTGGGTATGCAAATCTGCAGTCAAAGTCAGCATATGCAACTTTCATTTTAGGTTGCACAACTTTTAGTATTTCAGCAATATATTGAGCTACAGATGTCCAATTAAGGTGATTCAAAGTGTTATGGAAAGATAAGACAATTATCTACAAATTTTAATAATATAGTTAAGTTTTATTCAATCTTCTTTGGTCTCAAAAAGTCATGATACCTACCAGGACCAGAGTAGTCTCGATTGGGACGAAGAAAGAAGCAAAAATTCATTAAATGGCATAAATAATCCCGAATGCATGTCCTGATTAGGAAATTGCTTAGGGCTGAATGTCTTGATCAGGATCAAAGCATTTTTTTTCAAATGTAATGGCTACTAATGGCTATTTTTGAAGTATCCTGACCGTGAATATCTTGATCGAGACTTTACTGAAATCAGCTCAAAAGTCCAATTTTTTATTCAAATGAATTTGGACAATGATGGGAATGATTTTATTATTTCCAATAGCTATAATTGGATTGCTAATGTATAAATATGACCTCTGAAGATTGTTTTGAGGTTAAGAAACTTGCTAATTCATTTTATACATTCAAGCATTCAATTAAAGCTCTCAAAACCCTTCCAAAATTCATTTTATTTGTATAAAATATTATGAGAGTTAGTGAGTGATTAGAATAGACATTCTTATTTTTCTATTTTCTGGGTTTAGAAATAGGAAGTGAGATTCTATGAATTGGATTAAGTGCTTAGCCATTAAAACACTTGGGAATTTAGTTTTAGTGTGAGCCTTGAAAACACTTATGAATTGGTTTTTGAGTGACCCTTGAAAACTCAAGTTGTAAGGTTGTAAAAGTGAGCCATAAAACTCTTATGTAATTTCAATCTTATGAATAAGATTGTGGGTGATTGAAAATCCTAACTTGGGGATAAGTTAGGTGGAGACGTAGGATTGTTATTAAATCTAAACTCCTTAAATATTTGTGTTCTTTATTCTTCCTTCTTAACTTCCATTCAATTATTGTAACTCTCATCATTACCATAAAATAAGACAACATCAAACTTGCAAGGCATTAAGCAAACTTAAAGAGGATTAGATCTACTCAAGCTCTCTAAAGTCATTGATAAATATAAAAAATATTTATGGGTCTATTAAATCTACCATTTTTCAATGTATAGATCTAAAAAAAGGTTGTATTTAGCCAAAACACAAAACACAACAAATACAATATGCAAGATAAATAAGAATTAGATCTATTGAATGAACTTAATTCAAATGGGTATCCAAAAATCCCAACAACAAAATAAACTTAGCCAAACATGGCTTCACAATCCATCATCCAATATTCAATAACAAACCAAGATAATATCATAATGATAATCATAATAAAAGGAGAAAAGAAAATGTTATCAAGAAGCTTGTGGGTATTCAATGGAGACTTTTTTATTAGCTTCTTTTTTTCCTCTTGCTCCTTTTCTCTCTCTTGGTTGTTATGGGTTCTTCTTTTAAGATTGATTCCCCTTTGAATAATTATCCACTAAATTATAGTCCTTTTCCTCTTATAGCCTTTCTAGAACATCCCTTCACCTCCCCTAGATTTTCTCTTTTAAAAATGTCCACCTTATCATGTCCTGTGTTAGAAATGAGCTTGCCATGATCACGGGTCAAGTTGCAATCTTGGCAGATGGGCAACCGAAAAAGGGGTGGTGATTGCAAATATGTTGCACTCGCCATAAAGAGTTTGGCCACCAAGATGCAATTACCGGTCAAGTTGCGATCACATAAGGGCTTCAACCTAGGAATGCATGATGCTTCGATCAATTAGCTTATGTGTGTAATTCTTTACATATATTTGAGTTGAATTTTAATGATTTTTATATAAAGATTCAAATTAATTTGGGTAGGAATTAGGCCAAAACAAGATTTATTTTTATTTGATTTTTATTTAGTTTTTATTTATTTTTGTAATTAATTTATTTCTATTAGGAATTTTATTCAAGTGTTAATAAATATTCTCTTTTTTCCTTAGGAAAATAGCTAAGGATTCCAAATAAATCAAGGATTTTCATTAGAAGATCATATTAAAGGCAACACGGTTTGGCACACACCTATGTCGTTGCTTGTGAAATCTACTGGAATGCAAGCTTTATGTCATATAGGTGCAACACAAGTGTGTTGCTACTGGTGCATTTTTCTATTACAATTGAAGAAGTTTTGAAAGTCCGACAGGATTCTAGGCACAGCTGTGTTTGAAAGTGTGTAACCTTTTAGAATCTGAATCTAAGCTCATGCACAATTATGCTAAAAACTGTGCTAAAAATTTTAACGTCACACCAGCTTAACACTGTTGTACGGTGGGTGTGTCGAAGAAAATGAGATTTTTCTTAAGTGAAAAAGGAAGAGGAATTCAAGGTTTAAGAGGTCTTCTATCAAGTTTCCTATAAAAGGGATTTTAAGAAGTGTTTTGGGGTGGATTCTACATTGGGAGGAAACATCAAAAGCCATAAACAAGAGCTTAAGAACAAAAATAAAGGTTTAAAGATTGAAGCGGCACTTAAACGAGTTTTATCTATTCTTCTTCTTCACTCTTTTGTTATTTATTTTATTGTTTGTAAAATTATATTTGGCTAAACTTTTTTTAAGGTTTACGCTAGAGGTAGCTATTCTATAATGTGATTGAACATAAGTTTTATTAATTTAATTTTCAGTTAATTTTATGAGTTGCTCTTCATATCTTGTATTCAATTAAGAGCCCAATTGATTGCATATTTATAGGTAGATTCACCAACGAGAGTTAGGAGAATTTATTAGCTTTAAACTCATAGGACTTAGACCACTTAACCACGAGAGTATGCGAGCTCTTTAGGGATAAAATAATTGTTAAAAAGCTTAATGAATTAGGATTAATTTTTTAATCACAAGAGTAGGTTAAATCTTAATCTTGACATGCTCAATTGAACTCGAGAGAGTCTTTAGGTATTTTAGAATAATTACTTTTAACTGAAACAAAGTGTTTAATAATTAAGTGTTTATGGTCTGATTGGAATAGTGAAAATAAACCTACACTCTATGTTTTTATTAGTTGATTTTCTCTTAGTTTTAATTGTTTAGATTTATCTCTAATTTTCTAAATTACTTTATTGATTTGCTAGCTAAGAACATAAATAGAGATATTAGTACTCAATATAGAATCCTTATGGGAACTAAAACATAATGGCATTCTTTTGAAAGGAATATATCACCTATATACTAAACATATACCATAAATATACTAAATAAATATGTTGAACATATGTCAAATATACTGAATTTATACCAAATAAATACTAACATATATATGTCACATGTCTACAAAAGATATACCAAAAATATACCTAGCATATATGTCTTATATATAGCAAATATACCAAAAAATAAACCAAAAGTATACCAAATCATTTAATAAAATAAATCATATTAAACATATAATGAAAATTTGAAAATCCTTAATCATGCATCCTATTTGCAATGCATATATAGAATAATAAGTCATAAGTTTGGGCTCCTTGAGACTGACTCGATGGGCTTGATCTGATACGTTTCGGTCTCACCACAGCTAGAAAAATAAATAATAATAATAATCAGAATAAATTCTAACTTATACTTCTAAGAATTCTAAAGAAAGACTCGATCTAGGAACTTAAAATTCAGTCAAAACACAAAGACTCAGGATCAACTCGACGTCACATTTTATGAGAATTCTACCAAAAAATCAGCAGAGTTTCCTTTGTAAAATGGACATCTCTCTACTAAAAAGTAGAGCCGATCCTATAAGAAAATGCACTTCTAAATTCAAAATTGTAATAACCATAGTTTTAAAATTATTTTAATATAAAACGAGATATGCAGTGTTAATAACATTTGGAAATTTCATTTATTTATTTTCATTATTTGTGATTATTAATTGTCATTTTATGTTGAAGTATATACTTTATGTAAATATGTATTTTAGAAGTTATTAATTAAATATTAGGGTTTATACTATTAATGTTATTTTTGAAAAGTATTATTTTAATGATATTATTTTTAAGTCCTAATATTATTTTATTAATTGACGTGATTTTGAGTATTATTTATTTTTTATTATTTAATTATTCCATAAATATTATTATTATTATTATTATTATTATTATTATTATTATTATTATTATTATTATTATTATTATTATTATTATTATTATTATTATTATTTTTAAGGTTATTTTATGTATTATAGTAATATATTATAATTAGGGCTTGTATATATTATTATATGCGTGTGTGTTTATATATATGTGTGTGTGTGTGTGTATAAAGGTGGATATTTTTGTTTTGTGGTGGAGATTGGTTTATATAAAGTTATATTATAAAGTTTTGTTATATTATATTATATTATAAAGTTTAATATATATATATATAACGCAGGAATAAGAAACTTACACAAAGACTTCATCTTCTTCCCCGCGCCATCCTATTCCATAGCCGTTGGTGTGCCTCCCTTTGTTCCGGCCAACCACCCACCTTCAACCAGCCCTTCTGCCATCCTCCTTCACCTCTTTCCCCAGTGCCAGCAGCACATAGAGACCGAAAGTGGCCGAATCTCGATTCTTTCCGGCCAACCTCCTCTTCCGACCACCATTTCTCACACTTCCGATGTCTAACAACTCCCTGAGCACCGGTGAGCATGAATCCAACCTCTGTTTTAGCTCTAATCCATTCGTTTTTGTGTTTTGTTGATTTTTAGTTTTTGAGCTATTAGGGTTTCCAAATTTTTTTAAGTTAAATCTTGTTGAATCTTGCAAACTCCCTTTACTAAAGTTGATCTTGGTAGCTTAATCTACATGTTTATATTTTTGTTATAACTTTTGGAATTTATTTTAATTTTTACGAATTTTTGAATATTTTATTATTATTTATTGAATTTTCGTAAATTAATTTATTAAATTACAAAATTGGTTAATTTGGTGTTATATTAGGTTGATATTAATTTTAGTGTTGAGAAATTAATTTTTGGGATTTTTATACAATTTTTAATAATATTTTTAGTTTATGTAAATATTGGATTATTGTGTTAAATTAGTATTTTTGTTGAAATTATTGGTTAAATATATGTTTTAGTTGATATTAGTAAATTATATGTTGAGAAAATAAATTCTAAGGATTTTATAGAATTTTTGAGGAAATTATTTAGTATTATGTATATTTTGAAATTATAGGGTAATTGTGTAATTTTGTTAAAATTATAGTTAAATATTATGTTTTAATTAGTTTTAGAATTATTTCAAGTAATAAAATGATTTTTATAAATTATTCACTATTTTTAACTAATTAATACTAATTTTTGAAAATTATTTTCAAATAATATATTATTTACTAAATTAATGATTAAATGGGTTTTTAATAATTTTTAATATGTATTTATGCTATTTGAGTTATTTGAATATATAAAAGTGAATTTTTATTAATTTATATTGAATTATTGAGAAATTTGGATTTTTAATAATATTATATTATTATTTCGGGATTTTTACTTAATTATTGAGAAAGTAATTATTTTTAGTGTTTTAATGTTAAATATGCTATATTTTGATATTTTGAGATTATTTGTGGAATTTATTGATTTTTAATATATTTATTGTATCATTTGTATTTTTGGTGGAATTATGGACTTCGGTTGGGAATTGTGTACTTCGAGGTCCTAACCGAATGTGTAAATATTCCGTTGTTTAGAAGTGTGTTTTCTTGCAGGATCGGCTCTACTTTTTAGTAGAGAGATATCCATTTTACAGAGGAAGCTCTGCCAAATTTTTAGTAGAATTCTCGTAAAACATGACATCAGGTCGATCCTAAAATTTTGTGTCTATCTATGTTCTGTATTCTTAGATCGAGTCTCTTCAGAGGTTTAAGTTAGATTTATCCTAATTTTCATTATTATTTTATTTATTTAGTTACATCGAGACCGAGGTCTAGTGGACTGGGCCCATCGAACCAGTTTCGAGTAGCGCAAACTTGTGAGTTGTTATTTTATATATACATTGCACTTAGGTTACATGTTTTAGAATATACATGTTTTGAAATTGTATTTATTCATAATCAATAATCATAATCAATCAATATCTACAAATAAGTTAGTAATATAGCCTAAATACTATAGGCGTACCGGTACGTACTCGGTCCTAGTGCTGCCCACTAGGTAGCACGTTCTATCGATATCCTTCATTAATGAATATAAAACATTCATTCACAAATAAATGATGCATGAAGTTCAATAAAATATCAACATAAGCCATATATATACTAGAAATATACCAAAAGTAAACCAGGTATATTTCGAGTATATATACGTCAAATAAATCCAATTAAATCATAATTTAAGCTCGAAATATATTTAAAAACATTTTAAATACAATTTATTCATAAAACATGCATATAATTTAATATATACCAAAAATAAACCAAAATAAACTAAATATAAACTTAAGAAATAATCAAATTATTTATGCATATTTAATCATCATAAAACATGCATTTCTAAATCATGCATCCTAAGCATATATATATAGTATAGTAACTCACCTAGTGCGCTCCACGAGATGGGTCTGACGGGCCTGGACCACTAGCCCTCGGTCTCGGCGCAACTAAACAAATAATAAATAACCGACATCAGAATAAACCTAACAAAAATCCTAGAATTCAATCCAGAGTATTAAAAACAGAATCGATATCAGGGTTCGACCGGATATCACATTTTACGAGAATTCTACCGAAAATCCGACAGAACCTCCCCTGTAAAATGGACATCTCTCTACTTAAAAGAGTAGAGCCGACCCTGCAAAGAAATACACTTTAAAAAACAAGCTCAATGCTCAATCACAACCCCTCGGTCGGACTCCAGACTACAATCTACCGATCGGGGTCCACAATCACAGAACAATTCTGATAATACCAAAAATACTCTTAAATCACAGAAATACATTTTATAGGTAGAAATTACATAATTAACCTTAAAACACCATAAAACCGATAAAAACTCATTTTATTAGAAAAACCGTGTATTATATATATAATTGAAAATAATTCACGAAAAATAGTTTTAATTAGTTAAAAATACCAAATAATTTGTAGAAATCATTTTTACACCTTAAATAACTATTAAAACCAATTAAATTACATTTTTAGCCAATTTTGGGTAAAATTACCAAAATACCCCTATATATATAAATATACTAAAATTACTTCAAAAATTCACCAAAAATTATACAATTATCCAAAATTAATTTTCTCAACATATTTATCAATAATATCAATAATTAAACTCAATTAACCAATTAATTTCAATTAAAAACACAATTAACCCTAATTTCCCAAAATTACATAAACTTAAATAATTCAAAATAAATACATAATAATTCATAAAAATTCCAAATAAATTCCTATAATTCATTTCAACACCTAATTTAACCATAAAACACAATTTCATAATTTAAATAATTAATTTCCGAAAATTAGAAAATAATATTAAAATATTCAAAAATACCCAAAAATCTCCAAAAATTCCACAAAAATTCATACATGTAGATTAAGCTACTAGGATCAACATTTGTGAAGGTATTTTTCATGAATCAAGCAATTCAAAGCTCAAAAAAATCGAAAACCCTAATGTGACCGAATTTGGAAAATTTGAAACCTAAGCAATTCTAGACCATTTAAGCTCAAACCAAAGCTAGAATCACACTCACCGGAGCTCAAGGAGAAGAAAGAGACCGGCGGTGTCGAAAATGGTGGTCGGAAGAGGAAGAAACGGCGAAGGGAAGAAGTTTCGGCCAAAAGGGAAAACGGGGGCTAACCGGCGCCGGGGAAGGAGCTGGGGGCGACGGAGTGGCTGGCTGGGGAAGGCGGAGCTCCTGGCGACACACCGACGGTCGGGAATCGGGAGTTGCAGCGGTGAGGGATGGGTGGTCGGGCACACGGGGAAGAAGGAAGAAGAAGAAAAAGAAAAAGAAAAAGAAAACGAAAAGAAAAAGAAAGAAAAGAAAAAGAAAAGAAAAAGAAAAGAAAAAGAAAAAGAAAAAATAAAATAAAATAAAATAATAAAATAATAATAAAATAATTTTAATAATTTAATAATAAATAAAACAATTAAATAACAATAAATTAATAAACAAATAATAAAATATTAGGGTAATATATATTAAACCCTAATTAAATAAATATTTACACACATAGGCTTTATTTAGTATTTTAAAAATACGCATGAGTTCATGCAAGTCCGAAAATATATTTAAAATAATTAATATTAAAATATTTACATGAAAATTTTCCCGAAAATGCAAGTCCCGGGAAAATTTTACGTAAAGCACTGTAAATAAGACACAGTAATAAAAATAGGTTTTAAATACACATCAACTCGTAAAAAATATCGTATATATATTCAAAATTTATTAACACTGCATATCCCAGTACAGTGTAAAAATATTTAAAAACACGGGATATTACATGGTGGTTGCAGCTAGTGGTCTGGCGAGGTGGATGGTTCTGCACAAAATCATGAGGAAGAAGACGCAAGGGAGAAGAAAAAGAAAAGAAAGAACAAAAGAAGAAAGTGATCGAAAAAAAATGGTATCTTGACCCTTGCTTTATATATATATATATATATATATATATATATATATATATATATATATATATATATATGTCACGACCCAAAACAGGAGTCATGACCGGCGCTAGGGAACGGGAATTCTTTCGAATCCGGAACCCGTAGCAAGCCTAAAAATAAAAATAAATCATGCAATAACAATAACCATATAATATATATATGTGTGCAGCGGAAAATAAAATCATAAATATCATAAATATTACAATATCATCCATCTCAACTGGATATAATTCAAAACTCATCACATCGCATATATAATCTCATAAATGTATAATCTTTATACAAATCCAGTTTTACTATAATACATCTCTTTAAAATAAAGTACATAAAATCCAATACTGTAATTTACAGCTACTGCAGTGTCTAGATAAAATAAATAAGACTCAAGTAGACAATTTACATAAAGAAGCCGGGGCGGAAGAAATCCGGCGTATCGACCTGCTACTGAGGTCTGAGGAAGTTGACTCTCCTGAAAAATAGTCAACGGAGGGGAGTCAGACCTCACTGAGTGAATTACTATAGTATATATACATACACTCTAAGTGATAATGCATACAGTCAACAGTATATGAGTAATATGTATATATACAGGCAAGTTCATACAGATGCAGAAAAATCATTTTATATATTTTGTCTGAAAATCAACTTTTATGAAGGATCACATAGAACCCTAGAATATCGCAACCTCAGAAAAATAGTGTTAAACAACACTCTAGCCATACAGGCTCACTAATTCCAAATATATCCACTTAATCCATTTGGACAGTAGACTGGCCCCGAGACACTAAGTCAACCGAGCTCCAGCAGTCTGACTGCCAGTGTGATTGGCCCCGAGACACTTGGTCAACTGAGCTCCAGCAATCACACCCCAAACCACATCTCACATATCAATAATCATAATCAAATCAATATCCACAAATAAGTTAGTAATATAGCCTAAATACTATAGGCGTACCGGTACGTACTCGGTCCTAGTGCTGCCCACTAGGTAGCACGTTCTATTGATATCCTTCATTAATAATATAAATCATTCATTCACAATAAATGATGCATGAATTTAAATAAATCAACAATATAAACCATATATATACCGAAAATATACCAAACATAAACCAGGTATATTTTGAGTATATATATACGTCAAATAAATTCAATCAAATCATGAATTAAACTAAAAATATATTTAAAACATTTTAAATATATTTTATTAATAAAACATGTATATAATTTATTATATACCAAAAATATACCAAAAATATACTTGAATATAAATCATGTTATTTATGCATATTTAGTCAAAATAAAACATGCATTTTCTAAATCATGCATCCTAAGCATATATATATAATATAGTAACTCACCTAATGCGCTCCACGAGACAGGTCCGACGGGCCTGGTCCACTAACCCTCGGTCTCGGCGCAACTAAACAAGAAATAATTACTCGACATCAGAATAACCCTAACAGAAATCCTAGAATTCAATCTAGAGTATTAAATACAGAATCGAAAATTAGGGTTCGACTGGATATCACGTTTTACGAGAATTCTACCGGAAATCCGGCAGAACCTCCCCTGTAAAACGGACATCTCTCTACTCAAAAGAGTAGAGCCGACCCTGCAAAGAAAATACACTTCAAAAATAACACCATAATCAATCACAACCCCTCGGTCGGACTCCAGACTACAATCTGTCGACCGGGGTCCACAAACACAGAAAATATATTCAAATATACCAAAAATATCCTTAAATCATAAAAATACATTTTATAAATAAAAATTACATAATTGACCTTGAAACACTATAAAAATCGATTAAAACTCATTTTATTTGAAAAACCGTATATTATATATATAATTGAAAATAATTCACGAAAAATAGTTTTAATTAGTTAAAAATACTAAATAATTTATAGAAATCATTTTTATACCTTAAATAAATATTAAAACCAATTAAATTACATTTTTAGCCAATTTAGGGTAAAATTACCAAAATACCCCTATATATATATATATACCTAAATTACTTCAAAAATTCACTAAAAATCATACAATTATCCAAAATTAATTTTCTCAACATATTTATCAATAACATAAATATTTAACTCAATTTACCAATTAAATTCAAATAAAAACACAATTAACTTAATTTTACAAAATCACATAAACTTCAATAATTAAAAATAAATACTTAGAAATTCATAAAAATTCCAAATAAATTCCTATAATTCATTTCAACACCTAATTCAACCATAAACTCCAATTTCATAATTTAAATAATTAATTTCCGAAAATTCGAAAATAATATTAAAATATTCAAAAATACCCAAAAATCCAAACAACCTCCAAAAATTCTACAAAAATTCATACATGAAGATTAAACTACCAGGAACAACATTTGTGAAGGAAGTTTCCATGAATCATCCAAATTGAAGCTCAAAAAAATCGAAAACCAAAAGTGGCCGAAATATTCAACTCAAAACCTAAGCAATTCTAGACCGTTTTAGCTCAAACAAAAGCTAGAATAACACTCACCGGAGCTCAAGGAGAAGATAGAGACCGGCGGTGTCGAAAACGGTGGCCGGAGGAGGGAGAAACCACGGTGGGAAGATGGGTGGTCCGGCGGGCATCCACGGGAGAAGAAAGAAGAAGAAGAAGAAAAAGAAAAAGAAAGAAAAGGAAAGAAAAAAGAAAAGAAAAAGAAAGAAAAAGGAAAAGAAAAAGAAAAAAAAAAAAAAAGAAAAAAGAAAAAACATAATAAATTTTAATAATTTAATAATAAATAAAATAATCAAATAATAATAAATAAATAATAAAATATTAGGGTAATAATAAACCCTAATTAAATATACACACACAGGCTTTATTTAATAATTTAAAAATATGTATGAGTTCATGCAAACCCGTAAATACATTTAAAATAATTAATAATACATTGTTTACGTGAAAATTTCCCCGAAAATGAAAGTCCCGGGAAAATTTTACGTAAAATACTGAAAATAATAGACAGTAATTAAAATAGGTTTAAAATACATATTAACTCATAAAAACATCGTATAATGCATAAAAATTATTGACACTGTATATCCCGGTACAGTGTAAAAATTATTTTTAAAAACACGGGATATTACAGTCTTCCCCCCTTATAGGAATTCGTCCCCGAATTCCAAAAACAAGATTACAGAATCAGGAAGGAAAGAGATACGGGTAAGAAGCTCGCATCTCAGCTTCAGTCTCCCACGTATGCTCTTCAACTCTGTTGCTACGCCACAAAACCTTGACCATCGGAATCTGCTTCGATCGCAACTGTCGAACTTGAAAATCAACGATCGCCACAGGTTCTTCCACAAACGTCAAATCTTCATTCACTTCCACACTGTCAGGTTGCAACACATGTGAAGGATCTGAGATATACTTCCTCAACATCGAGATATGAAATACTGGATGCACTTGTGACATACTCGGAGGCAAATCCAACCGATATGCAACAGTGCCAATTCTCTCCAGAATTTCAAACGGTCCAATATATCTCGGTGCTAACTTACCCTTCCTGCCAAATCTCATCACACCCTTCATCGGAGATACCTTCAGAAAAACGAAATCTCCAACCTGAAACTCCACATCTCTGCGCCTAGGATCCGCATAACTCTTCTGTCTGCTAACTGCGGTCTCTAATCTGCGCTTGATCACGGCGACTTTCTCTGCAGCATCCTGAACCATCTCTGGTCCAGTCAAAGCTCTCTCACCAATCTCATCCCAACTCAACGGGGATCTACACTTCCTTCCATACAACGCCTCATACGGTGCCATGCCAATACTGCTATGGTAGCTGTTATTATATGCAAATTCAACAAGCGACAAATGATCATCCCAGCTACCTCCCAAATCCAAGACACACATCCTCAACATATCTTCCAATGTCTGGATCGTCCTCTCAGACTGACCATCTGTCTGAGGATGAAAAGCAGTACTGAAATCCAACCTAGTGCCCATCGCTTCTTGCAACTTCTGCCAAAAACGAGAAGTAAACACTGAACCTCTATCTGACACAATGGACACAGGTACTCCATGAAGGCATACAATATGCTTCACGTACAACTTCGCCAATCTAGCAACTGAATATGTGGCTTTCACAGGCAAGAAATGTGCAGACTTCGTCAATCTGTCTACAATCACCCAGATGGAATCGTATCCATCCTTCGAACGAGGTAAACCGACTACAAAATCCATAGCTATCCTTTCCCACTTCCACTCGGGAATAGGAAGAGGCTGAAGCTTCCCAGAAGGCTTCTGATGTTCGGCTTTCACTTGCTGACACGTCAAGCACTTAGCAACATAATCAGCAACATCCTTCTTCAATCCATCCCACCAGTATAGATCTCTGATACTGTGGTACATCTTAGTAACACCAGGATGAACGCTGTAAGCTGTAGAATGTGCTTCCTCTAGGATCTCTTCTCTCAAATCATCCACATCAGGAACACACAATCTACCACTGATCCACAACACACCATCATCATCAAGTGTGAAATCAGTGAACTTCCCTGCTCTGACATTCTCTGCAAGCTCTTCCAGAATAGGATCTCGGCTCTGAGCTGCTTTAATCCTATCCCTTAGTACAGATCGTACTTTAAACTGAGCTAACAGTCCACCTGATCTACTGATCTTCATCATCAGACCTTGATCCACCATCAGATGCAACTCTTGGGTCAATGGTCTCCTCTCAACACCAATGTGAGCAAGACTACCTGAAGACTTCCTACTCAAGGCATCTGCTACCACATTAGCTTTACCCGGATGGTAAAGAATCTCGCAATCATAATCCTTCAACAATTCCAACCATCTTCTCTGCCTCAGATTCAAATCTCGCTGCTGAAAAATGTACTTAAGGCTCTTGTGATCAGTAAATATCTCACAAGTCACCCCGTACAAATAATGTCTCCAAATCTTCAAAGCAAAGATCACTGCAGCCATCTCTAGATCATGTGTAGGATAGTTCTGCTCATGCTTCTTCAACTGCCTCGAAGCATAGGCTATCACCCTTCCATTCTGCATCAACACACAACCAAGACCAATTCTAGAGGCATCACAGTAAACTGTGAACTTATCCACACTATTAGGCAAAGCTAATACTGGTGCTGTGGTCAACTTCTCCTTCAACAACTGAAAACTATTCTCACAAGCTTCTGACCACTCGAATCTAACATTCTTCTGAGTCAAGCGAGTCATAGGGGCTGCAATCCTGGAAAAATCCTGCACAAACCGCCTATAATACCCGGCTAAACCCAGAAAACTCCGAATCTCTGTAACAGAAGTAGGTCTAGGCCATTCAGACACTGCCTCAACCTTCTGTGGATCAACCTGAATACCTTCTTTAGACACTACGTGTCTAAGAAAAGAAACACTCTCCATCCAGAAATCACACTTCGAGAATTTAGCATAAAGCTGATGATCTCTCAGTGTCTGTAGTACAATCCTCAAGTGATATACATGCTCTTCCATACTCCTCGAATATACCAGTATATCATCAATGAAGACTACCACAAACTGATCCACATACGGTCGGAATACTCTGTTCATCAGGTCCATAAAAGCTGCTGGTGCATTAGTCAAACCAAAAGACATCACCAGAAACTCATAATGACCATATCTAGTGCGGAATGCTGTCTTAGGAATATCAGCTTCACTAATCCGCAGCTGATGATAACCCGACCTCAAATCAACCTTAGAAAAGAATTGTGCACCTTGGAGCTGATCAAACAAATCATCTATCCTCGGGAGAGGATACTTGTTCTTCACTGTCACCTTATTCAACTCTCTGTAATCAATGCACAGTCTCAGGGTACCATCCTTCTTCTTCACAAACAAGACTGGTGCACCCCAAGGAGAAACACTAGGTCTGATAAAACCTTTTTCCAACAACTCTTGCAACTGCTCCTTCAACTCTCTCAACTCTGCAGGAGCCATACGATAGGGTGTCATAGATATAGGAGTAATACCTGGAACCACATCTATACAGAACTCAATCTCTCTATGAGGTGGTAAACCTGGCAACTCCTCGGGAAAAACATCAGGAAACTCACAAACAACAGGAACATCTGTGAGTGACAACTTCTCCACTGACGTATCCCTAACCAATGCCAAATATCCCTGACAACCTTTCCTCAACAACTTCCTAGCAGAAATAACAGAAATAAGATTCTGAGGTGCTGAACTCCTATCACCAACAAACTTAAAATCTTCTTCACCAGGAATTCTAAAAATCACCTCCTTATTCCTGCAATCAACCACGGCAAAGTACTGAGACAACCAATCCATTCCCAAAATAACATCAAACTCCATCACGTCCAACAAAATCAAATCGGCGGGTAATTCTCTATCTCCCACGAGAACTGGACAACCAGAAAGAACAATATCGGCGTCAAAAGAATCACTCAGAGGAGTGGCAACAGACAAAGGAAAAGCCATCCTCGAAGCTTGCCAACAAGATTTAGAAGCAAAAACAGGAGAAATGAAGGAATGCGTGGCACCCGGATCAAACAAAACCAAAGCATCCAGGTAACAAACAGAAAGAATACCTGCCACGACTGCATTAGATGCCTGAGCATCCAGCGGAGTTAGATGGAAGACTCTGGCCTGACCTCGACCTCCCTGCTGACTGGTAGAAGCCTGGCCAACGCCTCTAGCACCTCCTCTCGTACCTCTACCACGACTCTGCTGTGGAACAAACTGAGTAGAACTCTGATGCTGAGCTGGTGGCAACTGAAATGGCATAGGTGCTGCACTAGCAATCGACTGCTGTGGGAATCGCGAAATCTGCTGCTGCTGATATCCGGGGTAAGGACACGATCTGGCAAAATGTCCTGTCTGTCCGCATCTGAAACATGTCAACGGTGTCAGATAACACGGTCCTTGATGGACTCTACCACAAGTCTGACAAACACTGGCCGCTGATCCAGAACTACGACCACTGCTACTGCTCGAAGCACCTGACCCAAATCTAAACGATCTACGCTGACCTCCACGACCATGTCTACTGCTCCGATGCACTCGCTGCTGCTGTCTCTGACTCTGCTGAGTCGAACCTCGCTGCTGACTACTCGAACCAACATGAAAACTCGAATACGGAGTAGCCTGCAATCCACTCGACTGAACTCCCAACTGGTAATAATCAGGCATCGCTCCCTGCCTAACTAACCTCAGCTCAATCTCCTTAGCTAGCTCAATCACAGACTCGAGAGTAAGGCCTGCTGTAGGCATACCAGCAAAAGCTGAACCCAAACCAGTAACATAGGTAGTAACAGCGAAATACTGATCTCGCATCAGATCCTCAGCATATCTACCCAGACGAAGAAACTCTCGGGTATACTCCTCTACTGATCGATCTCCACGAGAAATACTGGTCAGACGAAGACGATAACTCAAACGAAGAGGTTCTGGACAAAATCTCCTCATAAATCGCTCTCGAAACTGAGCCCATGTCATCGTCATCATAAAGGGCTGGATCATCTGAATAAACCAATCCAAGGCTGATCCCTCAACAGACAACTCAACAATCATGATCCTCTGGTACTCGGTATGAGCAGTCCGAGTCCTAGTCTCAATCGCATGCAGAAAATCTAAAGGATCAGAAGTACCATCAAAAGCAATCCTGCCAACTCTGGCATAGAACAAAGCTGCCTCAGGGTCAGACATACCCTGCTGATAGGCAGGCTGAACAGGCTGAACAACTGGAGGAACAGGAATATCAAATTCAGGCTCAACAGGCTCCTCGTCCTGTAACTCTCTCTGCCTACGGCGACCTGCCGCTCCTCGAGGTCTACCCCTGCCACGACCTCTACGTCTAACTGGTTGCTCAGGAGGTAAAACCTCGTCCTGAAAAGACTCATCATCCTCGGCCTCAACGACCGGTGGAGCGACACGCGCTCGCCTCCTCATTCTGAAAAGACAAACGGAAAGATTCAAAAAAAAATAGACAACGGAGGAATAACGCTGAAAACTACAACAAGGAATACTCATCAAGACATACTCGAACCTAATACACTGCAGTAGTCCAACAGAAAACACAACTTTAAAACTAGGGCCACAACTCACAAAACTAAGCCCTGACACAGAACTCTGCTCGGATACGAACTTCGCTCTGATACCAACTTTGTCACGACCCAAAACAGGAGTCATGACCGGCGCTAGGGAACGGGAATTCTTTCGAATCCGGAACCCGTAGCAAGCCTAAAAATAAAAATAAATCATGCAATAACAATAACCATATAATATATATATGTGTGCAGCGGAAAATAAAATCATAAATATCATAAATATTACAATATCATCCATCTCAACTGGATATAATTCAAAACTCATCACATCGCATATATAATCTCATAAATGTATAATCTTTATACAAATCCAGTTTTACTATAATACATCTCTTTAAAATAAAGTACATAAAATCCAATACTGTAATTTACAGCTACTGCAGTGTCTAGATAAAATAAATAAGACTCAAGTAGACAATTTACATAAAGAAGCCGGGGCGGAAGAAATCTGGCATATCGACCTGCTACTGAGGTCTGAGGAAGTTGACTCTCCTGAAAAATAGTCAACGGAGGGGAGTCAGACCTCACTGAGTGAATTACTATAGTATATATACATACACTCTAAGTGATAATGCATACAGTCAACAGTATATGAGTAATATGTATATATACAGGCAAGTTCATACAGATGCAGAAAAATCATTTTATATATTTTGTCTGAAAATCAACTTTTATGAAGGATCACATAGAACCCTAGAATATCGCAACCTCAGAAAAATAGTGTTAAACAACACTCTAGCCATACAGGCTCACTAATTCCAAATATATCCACTTAATCCATTTGGACAGTAGACTGGCCCCGAGACACTAAGTCAACCGAGCTCCAGCAGTCTGACTGCCAGTATGATTGGCCCCGAGACACTTGGTCAACCGAGCTCCAGCAATCACACCCCAAACCACATCTCACATATCAATAATCATAATCAAATCAATATCCACAAATAAGTTAGTAATATAGCCTAAATACTATAGGCGTACCGGTACGTACTCGGTCCTAGTGCTGCCCACTAGGTAGCACGTTCTATTGATATCCTTCATTAATAATATAAATCATTCATTCACAATAAATGATGCATGAATTTAAATAAATCAACAATATAAACCATATATATACCGAAAATATACCAAACATAAACCAGGTATATTTTGAGTATATATATACGTCAAATAAATTCAATCAAATCATGAATTAAACTAAAAATATATTTAAAACATTTTAAATATATTTTATTAATAAAACATGTATATAATTTATTATATACCAAAAATATACCAAAAATATACTTGAATATAAATCATGTTATTTATGCATATTTAGTCAAAATAAAACATGCATTTTCTAAATCGTGCATCCTAAGCATATATATATAATATAGTAACTCACCTAATGCGCTCCACGAGACAGGTCCGACGGGCCTGGTCCACTAACCCTCGGTCTCGGCGCAACTAAACAAGAAATAATTACTCGACATCAGAATAACCCTAACAGAAATCCTAGAATTCAATCTAGAGTATTAAATACAAAATCGAAAATTAGGGTTCGACTGGATATCACGTTTTACGAGAATTCTACCGGAAATCCGGCAGAACCTCCCCTGTAAAACGGACATCTCTCTACTCAAAAGAGTAGAGCCGACCCTGCAAAGAAAATACACTTCAAAAATAACACCATAATCAATCACAACCCCTCGGTCGGACTCCAGACTACAATCTGTCGACCGGGGTCCACAAACACAGAAAATATATTCAAATATACCAAAAATATCCTTAAATCATAAAAATACATTTTATAAATAAAAATTACATAATTGACCTTGAAACACTATAAAAATCGATTAAAACTCATTTTATTTGAAAAACCGTATATTATATATATAATTGAAAATAATTCACGAAAAATAGTTTTAATTAGTTAAAAATACTAAATAATTTATAGAAATCATTTTTATACCTTAAATAAATATTAAAACCAATTAAATTACATTTTTAGCCAATTTAGGGTAAAATTACCAAAATACCCCTATATATATATATATACCTAAATTACTTCAAAAATTCACTAAAAATCATACAATTATCCAAAATTAATTTTCTCAACATATTTATCAATAACATAAATATTTAACTCAATTTACCAATTAAATTCAAATAAAAACACAATTAACTTAATTTTACAAAATCACATAAACTTCAATAATTAAAAATAAATACTTAGAAATTCATAAAAATTCCAAATAAATTCCTATAATTCATTTCAACACCTAATTCAACCATAAACTCCAATTTCATAATTTAAATAATTAATTTCCGAAAATTCGAAAATAATATTAAAATATTCAAAAATACCCAAAAATCCAAACAACCTCCAAAAATTCTACAAAAATTCATACATGAAGATTAAACTACCAGGAACAACATTTGTGAAGGAAGTTTCCATGAATCATCCAAATTGAAGCTCAAAAAAATCGAAAACCAAAAGTGGCCGAAATATTCAACTCAAAACCTAAGCAATTCTAGACCGTTTTAGCTCAAACAAAAGCTAGAATAACACTCACCGGAGCTCAAGGAGAAGATAGAGACCGGCGGTGTCGAAAACGGTGGCCGGAGGAGGGAGAAACCACGGTGGGAAGATGGGTGGTCCGGCGGGCATCCACGGGAGAAGAAAGAAGAAGAAGAAGAAAAAGAAAAAGAAAGAAAAGGAAAGAAAAAAGAAAAGAAAAAGAAAGAAAAAGGAAAAGAAAAAGAAAAAAAAAAAAAAGAAAAAAGAAAAAACATAATAAATTTTAATAATTTAATAATAAATAAAATAATCAAATAATAATAAATAAATAATAAAATATTAGGGTAATAATAAACCCTAATTAAATATACACACACAGGCTTTATTTAATAATTTAAAAATATGTATGAGTTCATGCAAACCCGTAAATACATTTAAAATAATTAATAATACATTGTTTACGTGAAAATTTCCCCGAAAATGAAAGTCCCGGGAAAATTTTACGTAAAATACTGAAAATAATAGACAGTAATTAAAATAGGTTTAAAATACATATTAACTCATAAAAACATCGTATAATGCATAAAAATTATTGACACTGTATATCCCGGTACAGTGTAAAAATTATTTTTAAAAACACGGGATATTACAATATATATATATATAACCCAACACATTTATATACACACACATATATATACACAATACATACTAATACAAATACACACACAACTCATGCACATGCATATATATAATATAATAATAATAATAGTGATAGTAATATTGATAATAATAATAATAAATATACTACTAAGACATGTATAAAATACTATTAATAATAATAATTATAATTATAATTATAATTATAACCCTAATAAAATAACAATAATAATACCATTAAAAAATAATAACACTAATACTATTAAAAATAATAGTAATGATAATAACTTTAATGTTTTAAATAATAAAACTTTCAAAATAAATTATTTTATGTAAATAAAACTTTTAGAATAAAATAAATAATATTCACAAATATATATATATCTTGAGACGGCAGTCACTTGGATTAAAGAGAGCCGAAAGGCTATTAGAATAATGTTTTAGATGTTTTACTAGGTTTTTTGCTAAAATAATTATTTTATATATTTTCATATTGGGATTTCATATTAAATTGATTTAAAGGTTATAAAGAGATTTTATATAAATATTATCGAGAAAAGTAAATGATTTTAATAATTATAATTACTTTATTCTAAATTATTTAAAAAGGGTTTTAACAAATGGTTTTAAAACCAACATGCATTTTATAAAATTGATTTACTCGGTAAGATCTGATTCCCCTTAACTTATATTTTTCAAGATCTTTCAATCAGCTTTCTAGTTTTCCCCCTCTGCGCCGAGTTCGTTCTTCATCAGCTACACTATATATGTTGAATTAAAATATGTATTGTATATCTAAATTTAAGATACCGCATTAGTTAATTAAAGAACTTGTATTATTTGTATTCTGATTTTATCTGAATTAAGATGTTGTATTTGAAGAATATTATTTTATGTGTTTGGTATTGTGCATTTATTATGATTTTATTGTTAAGCATATTTTTTTTTATTTTGCAAAAAAAATTGTAAGGCTTACTATGAGTTTCGGTTACTTTATTTATTCTCATTCCTTAGTATCGGTCATGTACTTTTCAATTCGGGTTGTGACATTGTCATTCACCTTTCATAATGCTATGCATTTTTTCTTTAATTTTATATAATGAAACAATGAATTTATTTATTTATTCAAATGTAATTGGTAAAATATGCAAGTGCTCCTAAGTTACTAAAAAATTTGGATCAATATTGTTGCTAGTGATGCATTGGATTTTTTATGACATAAATGATTCTATTGCATGATTGTTTGTAACTATTGTTTGTTTTTTATGATAATTTTTTTGTTTCAATTTTATATTTTTATTAGTAAATTATATGAATAATATACTATTCATATATTATTTATACATATTGTGTGTTTATTAGAAAAATACATACAACATTGAACATTTGTTTACTACCATATATAGTTTACTAAAAATTAAAAACATGTATATAATATTATTTGTTGAAATAGGTTGTTGAAAATGCAAAATAGGTGGTATATTCATTATTCAACTAATTACATTTTTTAATATCATTCGAATATTTTCTAAATGTTATTCGTATATGTTAAAAGTGTAAAGCAAGTGTCATATCATTATTCAACATTGTTGTTGTTGAATATTATCCAAATATTTTTTGAATATTATTCGTACATGTTGAATATGCAAAGCAGTTTTCATATTCATTATTCAACATTTTTTAATATTATCTATATATTTTCGGAATCTTATTCATATATGTTGAAAAGCAAAACATATGTCATATTCATTATTCAGTTATATACATTTTTTAATATTATCTGTATATTTTCATAATCTTATTCGTATATATTGAAAATGCAAAGTAAGTGACATATTCATTTTTCAGTTATATACATTTTTTAATATTATCAGTAAATTTTTGGAATCTTATTCGTATATGATACATAAAAAAAATGTATATGATCTTAATATAATAAGTATCTGAAACTCAAAAGAGTATTTAAAAGTAAAAACAATATCTGAAATTGAAAATAATATCTTAAACCCATAAAAATAGTATATTAATATAATAATTTGAGTAAGTATATACTGTTAGAAAAATTATCAAAGAAATAGTTGGCCTTGAGTAATAAATTTCAAATATAATTGTATTGAATTAATTAAAATAAATAATAAATAAAAATAATTGATATATGCACATCAATTAGTTTGAATCCAAGTGACCATCTTTTTTCAAATGCATGAAACATGAAAAATATGTTTCATTTATTTCTATTTTATTATTTGTATATTTTAGTTTATTTTTCTTGTATAAAATGAATAAAATAATATCAACCTAATATATATATTAAAATATTTTTTTAGGATATTTGAAACTTTAATTCTTTATTAAAACTAACATGAGTTATAAAATTTAAATATCTTAATTATAATCTCTTAAATAGAGCACAACGCTTATAAATAAATAAATAAATAAATATATATATATATATATATATATATATATATATATATATATATATATATATATATATATATACCCAAAACAAAAATAAAAAATAAATATAAGGATAAAAAAATGAAAAATAAGGATAACAGAGAATTAAAAAATAGATAAATAATAAAGAAAATAAAAAATAAATAAATAAAAAGATAAAATAAAATAAAAAATAAAAAATAATTGAAAAAACTAATAGAGAAAAATTAAAAAATTTTAAAAAAGCAAATATAAGGATAACAGAGAAAAATAAAAAAAATAAGGATAGCAAAGAAAAAGAAAAAATAAGGATAACAGAGAAAAATAAAAAAATAAAGATAAAATAAAAAGAGAAAAGGGAAAAATAAAAATAAAAAATTTAAAAATCAGAGAAAAAGGAATAAAAATAAAGATAAAATAAAAAAAACAGAGAAAATAATAATAAATGAATAAAAAGAATGTAAATGGGGTAAAAACGAAAAAAATTAAGAAAAATGGGCACTCTTGAAAATAAGTAGTAGTATAACTAATGAATAAAGAGAGTATTTTATTGAAAACTGAAGACTAAAACTTGTATATTAGCGTAAATTTGTCAAAAAAATAAAATTTGTGGATTCAAACTAAAAATCAAACAATTTAGACATGGAAAGAGCATGATCAAATTAAAAATATAATTTTTTTGTCCTGAATTGCTCCAATTTGTTAAAATAATTAATTAGAAATGGATCTTTAGAGTATATAAAAAACTTTTCATTAAAACTTTTAATTTTTATCTTATGGGTTGAATCAGTGGGCCTATTGATTAGTTTATAAATTATTGAAATTATTTTATTTTTAAATAGGCATCAATATAACATCATATGTGTTGCTCTTACCTAAGACATAAAATAGGAAACTATCGGTGTTCATTTCATGTAATATAATATAATATAAGGATTAAGCGTGTGCTTAAGTGTTTGATGATTACGGTATTATGTGAGCTCAAAGTTTACTATAAAATATAAAATAGGTTCAAGGTCCAAATTAGAGAAGTCACCACCCATATAAAACCCAAGAAACACTGTATAACAACTGGATTTCACAGAAATTCCCAATAGCCGTTCTTGGAAACTAGGTATGGTCTTTTGAAATGTCCACCCAACCTTGCGGTTGACCTCTATTTGTGTTTTGTATTTTATTATCTTTAATTATTCAATTATTTCTTTATTAACATACAAATTGCAATTTCATCCAATTTTACAATTTAATCCGAGTTTGTACATTAGTCCAATTCCATGTTAGTTAAGGGCAATTCACTACATTTATTACAAATATCCAAGAGGTTCATAACAAAAATGATAAAGAAATAAATACACACGCAAAGAAATAGGGGAGGAGAAGAATAGATTAAAACTCTTTTGACATGCAAGAAAGAGTAAAATAAACAACGAATAAACAAAAAATAAACCAAAAGTAAATAGAAAATAAACCAAACATAAATAGAAAATAAACAGAAAAAAGGGGGGACATGAATTAAAGCTGGATGATTAAATTCATCCCAAATTTCTGTAATAAACAAAATATTAGCCCCCATAAATATATAAAATTCTAAAAAAGGAAAACCACAAAGTTAATTCATGAATCAAATCAACACAAATATGGATGATAAACACATGAATTTTAATTAAACAAGATAATAAAATAATCACATAATGAAGACTGAAATATGAAAATACATGAAAGTGCAAATCATATGATATAAATATGGAATATCAAAATAAAAATTGTGCATTGCTCTGTTGGAACGGCGGCGCCTCATCAATAAGTCGTTGCCTCTAGACATAAAGACGACATAAAGTCGCCTTAGTCCAAAGGGGCAAAGAGGCATCCCCTGACTAACAGAGGAAGTAGCAACTTATAAATTTCTTAAATCTCAAGTAAAATAAGGTCACATGTAAATAACTAAAGACATATAACTATACTTAGTAATTTAAAGGAATAAAGTTCAATTTGGCCCTTAAACATTTTGAAAAAGTTTAAATTGCCCTTTTTTGACTTTTTTGTCAATTTACCCCCTGAACTTTGAAATAAAGGTCAAATTGGCCCTAAAAATTTCATTTATACCCCTATTGTCTAACAAGTAAACAAATATCATAATAAAATTATAAAAAGACCCCTAATAATTTAATTAGTTGACAAAATAAGTCCATATATTTGTAAAAATAATTACTAAAAAAGTATAAATTTATTTTTTAAAATTATATTTAAACCCTTAATTATCATGATAATATTTTCCTACAATTTGTTCTTAATAAATGAAATAAATTTTAATATTTCAAAAGTTATTTAAAGTTATTGGTGACTAAATAAATTTGTACACAAATTTAAATTATATATATGCTAACAAATTCTTCTAAAATAATTAAGTGTAATATATTATTTTATAAATTTTTAACATATAAATAATTTTTAAGATTTGAAATAATGTTATTTATATGTAAACTAATATGCCAATACAAATATTATAATACTTTAAAAATTCTGATACATAACGTTAAAATATTTTGATATTATATTAATATATAAATTATTAATATAAGTAAATGAAATAAATTTTAATTTCCAAAACTATTAAAAGATTATTGGTAAAAAAATAAATTTTTCTAGTAATTTAATATATTAAAATAAATTTAGGCCTTAAATATAATTTTAAAAAATAAATTTATACTTTTTTATTAATTATTTTTACTAATATATGGACTAATTTGTAAACTAATTAAACTATTATTAGGGGTCTTTTTTTAATTTTTTTATGATATTTGTTTACTTGTTGGACAATAGGGGTGTAAATGAAATTTTTAGGGCCAATTTGACCTTTATTACAAAGTTCAAGGGGTAAATTGATAAAAAAAAAGGTCAAAAATGGCAATTTGAATTTTTTCAAAAAGTTTAAGGGCCAAATTGAACTTTATTACTAATTTAAATTATCATATCATGAACATAACATAAAATGAATAATAAATCTATGGACGAACAAGCAAAAAAATAAAAGGAAAATTATGTAAGACAAAGACTTAATACTTAAAAAAAAGAGATTCTTACTGATTTATGAGTTTACTTTTCAAAGTGATTGGCCCTCAGAGATAAGTTTTAATCTTAAACTTCACTTGAATGCAAGAGTTCACCTTCTTCTTCTTTGAAAATAAACCTCTATGCTAAGTTCCCTCCTTTCCCTCTCTCCAAGAACGTCCTCTCCTTTCTTTCAGAGCTTTTTTTCTCTTTCTTTTCTTGCCTCTCCTCTCTAAAATTGCTAACCTCCTTTTTTATTTCTCCCACTTTATACCCCTTTTTAAGCCTCTCATGCCTTTGACAAGACATCCATTTTTTACCTCTCATCATCACCCTTTACAATTACATTTTCCTTCAAAGTCTAATTTTCACGCAATATGTTCAAGTTAGACCTATATGGGCCCACCCACTTGTCCACCAATGTCATTTCTTCAATAAATGCATGTGCAAGTGGCTCGTAAAGAGGAGTTGCCTCACCTAAGTGGCCACCACAGAGGCAGCGCCTCTTCAATCAGGCATCGCCTCTTCAGTCACGCATCGCCTCTTTGGCCATGATCTATGGTTGGGCCAAAGTGGGCCTAGGCATTTGGGTCAAGGCTTAGGCATAGCTATTAGGCTTGGTGTTTTGGATTAAGGCTTAGGCTTTGTATGGATGGGATTACGATCTTTTAAGTCCATTTTCAAAAAGGTTTCGAGCTTTTATTGCATTCAAGATTCGCACTATCTCATCACTAGGCTTTCATTATGGGCTGATTAAACCAAGCACACAATTTACCCCTTATTACGGGTCAATCAACCAGGGTGTCTACAGTTTGCCCTTTTAAATTTTTTAAAAGACTGAACTCATGCAATCAAATATTTTCGAAAAACCAACATGCATAACAAAAGTAATAAAAAGGATATTTCTGATCTTCAAGATTCACCCGGGAAATGAATTCTTCAAAATTTGCACTGTCAACCTCGGGTATATAAACCCAAGAGGTCAAATTTTGCATTCTGATACTTCAATCAGAAAACTCTAAAACCAACAGCATTTTGATACTTCAATCAGAAAACTCTAAAACCAATAGCATTCTAATATTTCGAATAGAAACTCTAAAACCAATAGCATTCTAATACTTCGAAAAAAATACTCTAAAACCAATAGGCTTCTGATACTTCAATCGAAAACTCTAAAACCAATAGCCTTCTGATACTTTGATCAGAAAACTCTAAAACCAATAGCATTTTGATACTTCGATCAGAAAACTCTAAAACCAATAGCATTCTGATACTTTGATAAGAAAACTCTGAAACTAATAGCATTCTGATAATTCGTTCAAAAAACTCTAAAACTAATCGCATTCTGATACTTTGATCAGAAAAATCTAAAACTAATAGCCTTCTGATACTTCGATTAGAAAACTCTAAAATCAATAACATTTTGATACTTTGATCAGAAAGCTCTAAAACTAATAGCATTTTGATGCTTTAATCAAAAAACTCTAAAACTAATTAGAAATTCGCGCCATCAGCCTCAATGTTCAAAATCGAGAGGTCGAATTCCTCTTTAATAATTAGTAAACTCACACTGTCAACCTCGGGTATACAAACCCAAGAGGTAGTTCTTTCAAAAATTCATGTCATCAGCCTCAAGTATACAAACCCGAGAAGTTAAATTTTTCTCCAATAACTAGGAATCTCAAACCGTCAACCTCGGGTGTACAAACCTAAGAGGCAGTCCCTAAAAAAATAGGTAGGAAGCTCATGCGATCATCCTTAATATATAGACCTGAGAGATAGTTCCTAAAAAAATAAGTAGAAAGCTCATGCCATCATCCTCAGGTATAAAAACTTGAGAGGTAGTTCCTTTAAACAAATAGGAAACTCATACCATTATCCTCAGGTATACAAACCTGAGAGGTAGTTCCTAAAAAAATAAGTAGGAAGCTCATGCTGTCACCCTTGGGTATACAAACCTGACAGATAGTTCCTTTAAAATTTGCACTATCAGCCTCAAGGGCATCAGGCTAAACACAAGCCAAAATATCCTTGGGGGTGTCAAATAAGAAAAAATAATCAACACTATATAGCCTCAGGGGCATTAGGTGAGACAACCAAAACAAAACAGTCAGTAATCAAAGATAAACAAAAGGTGTTATATAGCCTCTAGGGCATTAAGTAAGATTAAACAACAAACAAACCATATAGCCTTAGGAGTGTCAAGCAGGAAAAAAAATGAACATCATATAGCCTCAGGGCCATCAAGTGAGACAATCAAAAAAAAATATCGTAGTTTTATAAGCATTAAATAAGGTCAATCAAAATGTGCCATTATAGCCTTGGGGGTATTAGGCAGAGACAAACAAATAAGATTAATTCAAAACAAGCCATGTAGCGACATAGGCATTATGCAAAATCAATAAAACAAGCCATATAGCCTCACAGGCATCAGACAAAATTAACATAGCAGGACTGTATCCTATGCATCAAAATTAGCCCACTCTAAAGACACATTCAAAAGATTCAATGCTGATGTATGCATAATCGTGGTCTTTGAAAACCCTCAAAAATAATTTGAAAACACAAGCTCATGTAGTGTGTGCAATGTTTATGGAAGACATACATCATTCTAATGTGCCTAAGTATGGATATCTTTTTGCAAAAGTGATTCCATTAACAGATGAACAAAAAATCTTGAATAATTTAGCTAAATGCCTTTTTTGTTTGTAGCTAATCTTTAGGAACTAACCTTTATTACATTAAAGAATCTGAATTCAAAAAATTAAGTCTATAAAAAACTCATTGAGACTGATTTATCCAAATGGAATAGAAATTAAGACCCTTTATGATAAAATTAGGCTGACAACAAACGCCCTCTGCTTGGTTACCTCCTTAGAATGCTTTATTGTTATAGGATGGTCATACTCGACCCTCTATTTGCCCCCTCTAAATTTAAAAGAATTTGTTACAAAACACTGTTACTCACGATGAAGCTCAACTTATCACAAAAATTGTTCACCAATTAAGGACTTGATAGACTCTCTCATTTTTATGCCACAAAACATAATCTTATGATCTCTTGAACTGCTCTTCTCAAAATGAAAATGCAACCGATTTCATTTTATATTCCCTCTTTTGCCTAGGCCACTCTCTTTTTAGGAGTTTTTGAACCTAGCTGGGTGGTTGCAATTTCCAAATTATAATGACGATTAACCACTATTCTGTTATGCTCAATGTTTGTGTTGTCACTTTAGTTGCTAAATGCTCTAGTTGTCAATTTTTGAAAGTTAATGTCACTCACACTATTGATTGCCACAAAAATAATGAGTCCATGTCTGACACTTCACGTGCTAACATTATGTTGGTCACATCTATCTTCACAGGATTACTCAATCGTTATAATTAGGCATGCTACCTTATACTTGTTATTGATTAGCCATTTGTGGATTTTCTGACCAACTATTTTTCATATCACAATTAGTAGGAATTTTTTTTGAGAATAAGGACTTTCAAAGGATCATTCAAAATCAACTTTTCAAATGTTGGTGGCACAAACAAAGATTTTCCTTTTTCTTTCCCCTTATTTTTCTTCTTTTTTCTTTTTCGTTTTCTTTCCTTTCTTTTTCTTTTTCTTTTCTTTATTTTTCGTTTTCTTTCTTTTCTTTTTTCTTTTCTTTTTCTTTTTCTTGATGAATATGAGGAATTTATTTTAGAAAAAATTGAGGTTGAATGTGATCGAAGGAAAGTTTGGAAGTCAATTTTGACATTTTAATCCTCTTATTTTATGGGTTTTTTTCTTTTTTCTTTTTCTTTAAAATCTCTCTCTCATTCACGCATAAGATTGCATGAAAAATTATAATAAATTCATACTCATGTAAATTAGACAATAAAATATTCATTGGCACTAAAGATAAAATGGTGCAGCAAAATATGGTTCTACGTTATTATAGCCTCAACTAATAAATAATTACTCATGAATGTCCAAATTCAAGTCAGCTTCAACTTGTACTCTAAATTGGTACAACTCTTTGAAGTCCCTTATACCCATATCCTTCAATTTGTTAGCCATAGGTGGAATGCAATCTTCTATGGTTATAATCAACCGGTATGATTCTATAGGTTTATACTTTATTTGAGCCTCCACCTATCTAAAAAGCTCATGAAGGACTCGTTAAGTCTTTGCATTGTATTCTATAGCTCATGAAGAGAAACTTCAAATTAGGAGTTTAGCCCATACTATTTGATGAAGACTGAACACAGGTCCTTCCAGTCTTGTTGGACATGTGCATCTAAAGTGTAGTACCACTTGATAGCAACTCCTTTCAAGGACAAGGGAAACGGTTTGACAATAAGAGCTTTAGACAACCTAGTAACCTTCATGTAAGTGACATACTACTTCAGATGCAGGTGAGGATCATCAGTGCTTGAGTATTTCTTCATATTTGGAAATTTGTATTTTGAGGGCATTATTTTTTCTTCTAAATCCAAGTCTAAGTCAGCAAGGTTAGGACTTAGCCTGTGCTTCTGTAGTGTAGACTGCAGTTGATCCATTTACTTTTTAATTTCTTTTATCCATTCTAACTCAATTTGATCTGCCAGGGCTTTCAATTTTTCTTTGAATAGCTCACCAACAACAGTTATGGTTTCAAAGTCTTCTCCATCCACAGGCATTTTTCCCATCATCTCAACAAACATCTCTCTAATCATTTATCACGTGTTATCCTCGATTTCTTTCAAAAGTTCTTTCTTGAAAGACTCAACATCAAAATTAAGGGGCCTACTATTCTCCTCCTTTGTTAAGTGGTCCCAATTATCTTATTAGATCTTTGATACTGTGGACCAAATTCCCTTGATCTACTTCCAAAGAAGAAGAGACTTACGACTATGAAAAATGCATATAAATGTCATGTATGCATAAGATGCAAGTTCATTTTTTTAAAAGGAATAAGGAAATAAGCAAAAAACAAGCAAGCAAGCAAAAAACAAACACATCAAATTGATGAATGAGTACCTCCACCCTTATTCCTCCCACACACGCGTTCAATGGCAAGTTTCTTATCCTAGGATTTTTTTGTCTAATTTTTTATTATCAACAGGGGATAAAAAAATTGATGTATACAAGATAACTCTCGAGACGAAACAAACAAGTAGTAATTCCTTTGAATAAATCCAAAGTCCATTTTAACAGGCCATATTAGGCATTAAGGACCCATCTTAACATGGTCAATTTACAACGGGCTTGTGCCTTATTCGAAGAATTACTATATGGCATAAGGCACATGCATTTGCGAAAAATCCTGAGGGAAATTACTAAGTTATTACATGAGCTAAGTCGTAGGTGAAAAAGGCTTCGGTTCCCACAGTGATATACCTCTATTTCATCTCCCCACTTAAGGGGTGCGTACGACATGGATAAGAATATGCTATGAGTGACAATAGCCAGATACTCTACCATCAAGTTTGAGTGAAACACATACAACAAAGCAAAGACCATTGTCGAGTTATTCAGGACTGAGTGCTCATTATGTGAAAAGGTGTTATGAATGAAAAAGAAATAAGAAAATAATTAAAAATGATAAAATACAAAATAATGGAATTAGTTTCTCTATCCCCAGTGGAGTTGCCATTGTAGGCGGCGAGGTTAAGCGCGTGCTTAAGTTTTTGGCAACCACAACACTATATGAGCTTAAGGCTCACTAAGAAATGCAAAATAGGTTCAAGGCCCAAATTGGAGAAGGATTCGCCACTTGGATAAAACCCAGGATATACTATACAACAACTAGATTCCATAGAGGTTTCTAGCAGCCATCCTCAAAGAATGGGCTTGAAAACTAGGTATAGGCTTTTGGAATGCCCACCAACCTTGAGGTTGGCCTCTATATGTGCGTTGTATTTTATTATCTTTAATTATTTCTTCATTAACATGTAAATTGCAATGTCCTCTAATTTTACAATTTAATCTAAGTTTGCATATTAGTCTAATTTCACGTTAATTAAGGGCAATTCACTGTATTTATTACAAATATCCAAGACATTCATAAAAATAATGATAAAGAAATAAACACACATGCAAAGAAATAGGGGAGAAGAAGAATAGATTACAAATTTTTTGACATGCAAGAAAGAGTAAAATAAACAGTGAATAAACCAAACATAAACAAAAAGTAAACGAAAAAAAAGGTGGACATGAATTAAAGTTGGATGATTAAATTCATCCTAAATTCCTATAATAAAAAAAATATTAGCCTCTATAAATATATAAAATCCTACAAATGGAAAATCATAAAATTAATTCATGGATCAAATAAACACAAATAGGGATGATAAATACAAGAATATTAATTAAATAAGATAATAAAAAAATCACATAATGAAGACTGAAATATGAAAATATGAAAATACATGAAAGTGTAAATCATATTATATATACATGGACTATTAAAATAAAAATTGTGCATTACTCTGGTGGAACGGTGATGCCTCAGTCCAAAGGGGTAATGCTTCTTTGAAGAGGCATCGCCTCAATCCATAGGGGCAACGGCTCTTTGAAGAGGTGTCGCCTCAAGCCAAAGGGCCAACACCCCTTTGAAGAGGCGTCACCTGACTAATAGATGAAGCAGCAACTTATAAACTTTTTAAATCTCAAGTAAAGCAAAGTCACATGTAAATAACTAAAGACTCGTAACTATACTTAGTAATTTAAATTATCATATCATAAACATGGCATAAAATGAACAATAAATCTATAGATGAACAAGTAAACAAATAAAAGGAAAATTATGCAAGATAGACTTAATACTTAAAAATAGAGATTCTTACTGATTTATGAGTTTACTTTTCGAAGTGATTGGCTTTCAGAGATAAGTTTTCATCTCAATCTTCACTTGAATACAAGAGTTCTCCTTCTTCTTTAAAAATGAACATCTAGGCTAAGTTTCCCTTATTTCCTTCTCTCCAAGAATGTCCTCTCCTTTCTTCCAGAGCTTTTTTCATTTTTCTTTTCTTGCTTCTCCTTCTCTAAACTTGCTAACCTCCTTTTTTTTCTCTCACTCCTATACTCCTTTTTAAGCTTCTCATGCCTTTGACAAGACATCCACTTTTTAACTCTCATCATCAGCCTTTCAATCACCTTTTCCTCCAAAGTCTCATTTTCATGCAACATGTTTAGGTTAGACCTATATGGGCCCACCCACTTGTCCACCAATGTCATTTCTCCATGAAATGCATGTACACGTGACTGGCAAAGAGGCTTCACCTCACTGAAGTGGCCACCACAGAAGTAGTGCCTCTTCGGTTAGGCATCACCTCTTTGGTCCTAATCCATGGTTGGGCCAAAGTGGGCCTGGGTGTTTAGGTAAAAGCTTAGGCTTGGCTATTGGGCTTAATCTTTTGGATTAAGGCTTGACCTTTGTATGGACGGGAATCTGGGCTTTAAGGTCCATTTGCAAAAAGGTTTTGGGCCTCTCTTGCATTCAAGATTCACACTATCTCATTATTGAGCTTTTGTTATAGGCCGATTAAATTGAGCACACAGTTTGCCCCCTTGTTACGCGTCGATAAACCCAAGTGTCTACAACATCAACGCTCAAAATATCAAGCTATGACTTCTATAATCAAAATAAATAAATTAGAAGAAAGATTTGAGTTATAGAAAGTTTGAACTCATTTAGTATGAATAGTATAATATTTTGTTACGAAATTAAAACATTTAATAAAAAAATTCAAACCCCAACTCTTTCTACTCTCCCTCCATCAGCCCATGTTAAAACAAATAATTGAACTTAAAAAATTATAAAAAAATTGTTGGAAGAAACCATGGACCAAATTAAACACATACGATTACAGAACTAGAATCAATTAAATTACACCAAATTAAAATGAATTTTTCACAGAAATAAAGGGCTATATATAAAAAAGTATGAAAATATTGGGGGGGGTCAATTCTATTATTTAGTAATTTATCTAAGAACTTTAGAGCTAATTTCATAATTTAAAAAATTGGGGGGCCATAACCCCTTACTAATACAAGTGGTTCCGCCCCTGAACACATGCAAATTATATCATGGACCCTTGTTCATATTGCAATATGAACCAGGGGTCTATCACATGTGTGAAGCTTTTTTTTAACGCATTTTTTTTAACGCTTTTGGTTTTTGTCTTTTTTTTTTTGTGCATCTCTTCTACCTCTTCTTCTACATGTCTCTTCTCTCTTTTTAAAGTCTCAAAAAGATTTCTTCCTAACAAAAAGAAAGTAAAGAAAATATAAAGAAAGAGTATTTATAGGAAAAACTTCTCATAAAAGACGTGAGAAGAGAGTTCTTATTTAATTATTATATATATACTTTCAAGAGTTTACAGAGTAGTTAAATTTTACAAATAATAGAGAAGGAAAACTTATATAAATATAATAAGCTTTGTACTAATCTATTAATGTTGTCACATAGGTATTTTAAAGGAGTAGATTACTACAGTGATTGAACGAATTTTCCATTATACAGTGATTGAACGAATTTTCCATTATACAGTGATTAAATGCCAACAAGATCCCTTGCATTACTCTCTATGATTATTCTATTTTTGGGAAGGATAACCACACCTTGGTCTACTGCCTTATTACTCCAATTCTCATCCTTATCCCTCCATATTGTAGACTCAAGGTGGTTAGTGGTAGAGGAGGCATTCTGTTTAATACCCTCCCTCTAACTATGTCGAGGCTGAAGGAAAAGTTTATGGCAAAAATGATGTATAGAAGCTTTACACAGTGGCTTTGTAAAGATATCTATAATTTGGAGAGTAAAAGGAATGTGTAAAGTAACAAAAAGTCCCATTGAGACCCGTTCACGAACAAAATGGTAGTCTAGTTCAATGTGCTTACTGCAAGCATAAAAAATAGGATTAATAGTCATATATAACACACTTAAATTTTCATAGAACAGAATTGGCGGTTGTGATTGAGGAATATGAAAATCACGTAAGAGAAAATTAAGCCAAGTTGATTCAGCAGCAATGTTAGCCATAGCATGATACTCGGCCTCAGTGCTAGATCGAGAAATGGTTGGTTGCTTCTTTACACACCATGATATGAGATTCCATTCTAAAAAGGTGTAAAAACCAGTGGTTGATCTTCGTGTAGTCGGACAACCTGCCCAGTCTGAATCAACAAAAAAGATAAAGTCATTTTCATTTGGTGAGGAAAATATTTTTCATCGAACACCACATGTCTTGAAATAAAAAGCCTATTGGTTTTAAGATCGAGACAACGATACCCTTTATGTTGATTACTATAACCTATAAAAATATAAGGTACATTTTTAGCATCAAATTTATTTCTCTTCATATTCCAAGTATACGGATAGCATCTAGAACTAAAGACATATAAAGTAGAATATGCAGGATGAGAACCATATAAGTGAAAATGAGGTTTATCAAATGCTAGTGAAGAAGAGGGCAATTAACTGATTAAAAATGTTATTGTAGTAAAAGCCTCAACCCATAGAAACTTAGGTACACTACTATGAAACATCATAGTCATGCCAAGTTCTCTAATGGTATGATGTTGATGTTCAACAATTCCTGTCTGTTCATGGGTATAAGGACATGAAAGATGGTGAATGATTCCTTGTTCTTGAAAATGAGATTTAAGTCTCTTATTTACAAACTCACCACCTCCATCAATATGGAAGATTTTGATTTGCTTGTTAAACTGGCGCTGCACAAATTTTTTGAATACCAAATAAACATATAAAAATTTGGATTTAGCACAAAGAGGAATTACCCATATATAATAAGAATAATCATCAATAAAGCATGCATAGAATCTAAATTTTCCAAGAGTAAAACAGGGGCTGGTCTCCAAATTTCACAATGAATTCTCTCAAAAATTTTAGTACTAATAAAAGTAGATGAATTAAATGGTAACTTGCTAAGTTTGCCCAGTTGACAACTTTCATAGACAGTATCAACTTTCTTATTTGGATTAATATCAATTAACTTCTTTGTGTGCAAAATCTTAACAGTAGAGCTTTGCGGATGTCCAAGACATTAGTGCCATAACTCCTCTATTCCTAAGTTTTATCTATTGGAAAAATTTTCTTCCTTTATCTTGGATAGAATATAGCGATCTCCTTTATGTTGTCCCATTAGTAGGATTCGCCCTGTTGCTCGTTCCTTAATATAAAAGAGCTCATTAGTAAATTTATAATTCAAAGGATGTTGTGTTGTTAATTGACTGATGGAGAGTAAATTCTTTGTTAATTATAGAACTAATAAAACATCACGCAACATTAATTCATTCTTACCGTCAGAGACCAAAGTATCATTGATTGCATCAATTTTAAAGAAGAACAATTGGCAATGAACACATAATCACAATCGACATATTTTTTAAGATTAGAAAGCATACCTGAATTAGTAGTCATGTGATTTAAAGCACTCGTATATGTCGTCCATTCAGTATTAACAAAGAAGTTATCTATGGTAAGAGTCATGAGTGCTTGAGGAAGTTCCTTATGGCTTGATTGATCAGGTAGACTCCAGCAGATTTTGGCGACATGTCCTTGCTTTCCACAGAGCTGACAGTACTCATTTTTATACATCTCTCATTCTGTAATATTCATTTGTCATTTACCAAGTGGTGGTGGTCGAGAAACACGATTGTTATTTCTTTGGGACAGTGGTTGTGGTCCTAAGTTATTACCTACAAAATTTGAATATTGAAAACTGTTATTTATAGCTTGAAATCCTCTTCTTTTTTATGAGAATTGATTATTTTGAGGACTGCAATTATTATAGGTGTGTTGCTGTTAAATTTGGTTGTATTGTCCATAGAACATATATGATGGAGAATTTGATTCTTTAATCTATGAATTTCATTGTTCAAAGCCTTGTAAGAGTGATATAACTTCTGAGTAAGATGGCATTGGTGGTTTAAGCATTGTTGTTGTAAAAGACTCCTATTTGGGACCAAGATTTTCAAGTAAGGACTAAACTTTTGTTTTGTCAGGTATAGGATTGCCTATGGCTGCTAAACTATCACAAATTCTTTTGAATTTACTCAATTGTTCTGCTAAGGATTGATTTGGTTCCTTTCTGAGGCATGTGAGTTGTTGCCAAAGAGTAAATTCACATTCTTGTGAATCTTGGGCATATAGTTCTTTTAATGCATTCCAAACTGATTGAGAAGTTTCAAAACTAATAACTAGACCCAAGGCCTCTTCCGTAAGCATCCCAATGATCCATCCCCGTAAGAGGTGATCTTCTTTTCGCCATTTGAGAAAATCTTCTAATAATTGTTTTGTTCCTTCTTCAAAAGTGGATGGCTTATCTGTTCTAACATAGGTGTACATGGTAGGCTTGGCTCTTTCGCCTGTGAGAAGCTCGACCATGTCTTAACTCTCAGTTAAAGCAAGCTTCTGTTCTCGCCATAGAGGATAGTTTTCTGGTGTGAGTTTAAGTGTACTAAAGTTAGCAACATTTAAAGAAATTGTGGAAGCCATTGATAATCAGACTGAAATTTGGAACTCTATTATCTCAAAATTCAGCTCTGATACTATAAAGAAAATATAAAAAAAAAGAGTATTTGTAGGAAAAACTTCTCATAAAAGACATGAGAAGAGAGTTCTTATTTAGTTTTTATATATATACTTTCAAGAGTTTACAGAGTAGTTAAATTTTACAAATAATAGAGAAGGAAAACTTATACAAATATAGGAAGCTTTGTACTAATCTATTAATGTTGTCGTATAGCTATTTTAAAGGAGTAGATTGCTGCAATGATTGAACGGATTTCCCATTATGCAGTGATTGGATGCCAACAAGATCCTTTGCATTACTCTCCATGATTCTTCTATTTTTGGGAAGGATAACCACACCTTAGTCTATTGCCTTATCACTCTAATTCTCATCCTTATCACTCCATGTTGTAGACTCAAAGTGGTTGGAGGCATTCTGTTTAATAGAAAGGTGTTGTTTAGAGGATCAATAGGCGTATTATCAGGACTACACAACACAAAGTCAGGCCTATGGAGTGCAAGGTTCATCCTGTCTGTCCCCACCACAAGCATAGTTGCATCTAGCAGGACATTCCAAGAATTATGGTGGGCTTTTGACACCCAGTGCATTGCATTTTGGACTGTGCTTGCATTTTCTCTTGAAATATTGGCTAAGCTGGTGCCAATATCACTTTCAAATCCTTGTAAATGGCAAATTCCTATATGTAATCCATCTTTTTGGCAATACAGCTCATGTAGAAGTTTCCTCTAAAGAAAGGGTAGCTCTCACCCACTAACATCATTAAATTCTTATAGTTTGGAGTGCAGAGAACGAGATACTCTTTAGGAGGTAATCCATAATGCTTTAGTATGTGGAAGCCATTAAACCTGTTCCAGATCCAAGACTAGCACAATTATAATTATGAGTTATGCATATCAAGAAAAAAAAAACTGTTAGAATATATAGTATATAACCAATGGACCTCCATGATCTAAGTAATGAAATTGTAGTATTTGACTAATGAATCTGCAGGTGAAATTCTTTTCAAAAAATTTGCAGGTGAAGATCAATGAACATATAAGTGAAGGTCAATGAATTTGCATTATTTAAGTAATGAAGCTACATATTTTATCTTATAAACATGTATTATTTAAGTAATGTACCTACATTATTTAACTAAAATAAAAAAAAAGTAAAATTTTATTTATTATAATTAAAAATTAAATAATTTTTTAATGAATAAAAATTTTATTTAACTAAAATCATGAATAAAAAATTAAATTCAATCACTATAATTAATAAAATAAAAAGAAAAAATATTTTGATAAATAAAAAATATTTTTTTCATTTCTATTAAAAATAAAAAGAAAATATTAATGTATATGCAAATAAAAGTCAGTAAATATGCCGATGAAAATCAATGAATATGCAAGTGAACATCATTAAACGTACAGGTTCAAAAAGGCCAATAAATCTGCAGGTAAATGCTAGTAAATTTGCCAATGAAAGTCAATGAATCTACATGTGAAAGTTAATGAATTTAACTTATTGATAAACAAAAAAATATCAACTAATTTTTTTTTTAGTTCAAGCTCATGAGATGAGATATGTGAACCCACTATATATTTTATTTTATAAATTTACATTATTTAAATAATGAAAATATTTAACTAAAATAAAATACAAATAAAACTCTATTAATTATAATTAAAAATAAAAATTAAATAATTTTTTTAATGAATAAAAATTTTATTTTGACTAAAATTATGAACAAAAAATTAAATTTAAAGACTTTAATTAATAAAATAAAAAGAAAAAAAATAATTTTTTGGTAATAAAAAATAATTTTTTTATTAAAAATAAAAAATATTAATGAATATTTAGGTAAAAATAAATGAATACACAGGTGAAAATTATTAAATATAATGGTAAAATTTATTGAACTTACAAGTTCAAAAAAACTAACGAATCTATAAATGAAAGCAAATAAACCTATAGATGATGGTCAAATTTATATGTAAAAATTAATGATAAATAGGTAAAAACAATAATCAACTAATTTTTTCTAATTCAAGGCCATTTGCAAAGCTGTTGGGACGGAAAAAAAAAAAACTCAATCCGTCAAAAGCTTTTCTACTTCTTCTTCTACTTCAATTTCTTTCGTCATAATAAAGCAAAGCAAATTAACGGAGATTGGCTTTACAAAATTAAAGCTAAAATACAGTCTTCCCCTAGTTACCTGCGCTGCACTGCACAGTCCTAAGCCACCCTCCTCCATCATTAATTCTTTCAATAATGCATTGATTTGCCATTTACTGTTGTTAACAACTGAAGAGCACACACACTTACATAGTCTGTCCTTCCATCTATGTGCAAATGTAACAGCAGGGAAACCACTTTTGAATTAAAAATATTAACTCATGAATATATTAAAATATTTTTTGGAAAAAAATTTGCAAAGATAGATAGATAGCAACTTCAACCCTTTAAAAAAAAAAAAAAAGAAAGAAACAATGGTAGATCATGTGTTTAATGCTTTTGGGTAGATCACAAAGAAACAATGGTGAAGCTGTTGCAGTTCTTAGCAGTAGCGAGGGTGTTTACGAGTATTTTTTTCAAGAACGTATAAAAGACATGCACGGTATGGACCATATGACATTATGGATAGATGTCCATGATATAACAATTGCTGAAACACATGCACATATGCTCTCACGGCCCTCACCCATCTTGGACCAAGCACCAAGTCGTCGTATAAGTGGGACAACAAAGAAACGTACTTTCTAATTCGGCTTAGCAATTTCCGCGACAAGCAGTTTTCAGGGACTCAAATTTTCTATCTTGAAAAAGGATTTTGCAATCAACATCAAACTTTATAATTATTTGGTTTACAGTAATGGTGACGAACATTTCAGCAACCCAAGTTTTAAAAATAATAATAATAATAAAATTATTTTAGTTTTTGAATTATTCAAACGCAGTAACAATATAAAATGTATAACTTTATGTATAAATGTAAAAGAATTAAATTATAAATATCAAATTTAGTTACCTACTAAAACATTGATTATCATTTATACATTGATTATCAAATATGAAAAATATTATTTATTTTTATGCTAAAGAATAGTATAAATTTTAAATTATTTTTTATTAAGTTTTATGTGTTGTCATATATAAAATGTAATTTCAATATTTTAAATTTTTTAGATACTAACATAATTATAAATTAAAAGTGATATATACATTTTTCGTATTTTTCATATTGGAAGTTTTTACAATTTAACAATTTAGTGTTTTAACACTTTTTTAAAACAATTAATTATTGTAAGCTGTAAAAAAATAATAATAATAAGTGACTAATTAAACTACCCATAACAATAATTAAAAAATTTTTCTACCAAAAAAAATATATTTTATTTTTCTTGTTAAAATCATAATAAATCTACAAATACACATTTATCAATAAAAATTATTTACACCATTAAGTCTACACTAAAATTTCAATTCTATTAAATTTACTAAAAAAATTGTATATTAAAGAGAGAAAAATTGAAAAAAAAAATAGATAAAAATTTTAATTTTTACTTTTCACTAATTAAAAAGTTATAAGTGATGATATTTAAAATTATACATTTTAGTATTTATTAACTAAAACAATTAAAAGTTAAATAAAAATAAAATTAATTTTAAATAAATATTTTATTTAAATAATAATAATAATAATAATAATATATTATTATTATTATTATTATTATTATTATTATTATTATTATTATTAACATATGCCTTTTTAAGTTTAGGGGCAATAAGACCTTTTAATTTTGAAATAGTGTATTTGTTAAAGGATAACTTGTTGATGATCTGCTATATACACTTTATTATTATTATTTATAAATTGTCCTACTTAATTATTATAATTAAAAGTTAACATATTAAATTACTAAATTTCAAAAAAGTTCAACCATTAAAAATGTATTTAGCCATAAATAAAAATAATTTTAAAAGAAATAAATTGTTTCATTAAATATATTTGAACGCTATGAAAGTTAAAATTTCTAACTTTTGATTAAAAGTTCAATTAGCATTTGAATTTTAAATATAAGATTTTAGAACATATTTTTCAATCTTAGTTAAAAGCTAATTAGGAAAAAAAAAAGTATTTATCAAATATCAATTACTTAGTGTTTGAGCAATTAAACATAACATTGAAAAAAAAAAAAAACTCTATTTCTTAATTTTAAATTTTTAATGACTAACTTGTTTCCACAAAAAGCTTTGATTTTTTTTTTTTTTTTGGTTATTTCTCTTTAGTTTTCATTTAAAAAAAAATTCCTTTCCTTCTAGGTAAAGTTGAATAGACTTAATTGTATAGAAAATTAGTTTGACAACAAATGGAAAGGCATTTTGAATATCTGGGTCAAGCATTTTAATCTCCACAATTTCAAGTAGTCATTTCAGTCAATTCTTGAAGCATTTTTTTTTTTTTCGAACAACAGTTATGGCTCTATTTTTTTTCGAACACAATTTTTGAAGCATTTAACAGTTATGGCTCTATCAATGATGTACTATATTTTGTTGTTTAATGTTAGAATGCATTTATTTTTATGTAATTATATTTTTATGTTAGAATTTTTTCTAAATAATAAAAAAAAAAAGCCAAAAACAAATGCAAAAGTAAAGATTTTTACATATACAAAACCAAAAATAACAATTAAAAAAATTAATTAATATAAATAAAACAAAAGAGCAAATGAAATTGAAAAAGAGATAAATGAATGATTTAGAAAAGTTTTACACAAATTTTTTTCAAAAAAAAAAAAGAAAAGTTTTACATAAATAAAAAAAAATTAACAAACTTTATAAAAAAAAATAAAATCACCCTGTTAATAATATAGATTTCTATTTTAATCGAAAAATCTGCAACACTTAGAAAATTTTTATCAGCCTCATTTTGAGAACTCAACTTTGTAATACAAATATCATAATTTTGTTGTTATGTTTTTTCCTATTTTGAATGCAATTATTGTCCCATGTAAATATTGTAGTTACTTGGAAAGTAAATTTTTCTTTTACAAAAAATAAAATCATATCATCATAAAACTCCTCTTGTATAAGTTTCATAGAGGATTACGAGATATAATGTCAAGTGTATTTCACGGACAGTCAGATTTATGACTTAAGGCCAATAACATGTATATAATGCCTCTTGGGAAGGGACAGAGCAATACATTGTAAAGAAGCCATGTCCTGGGTAATTTTCTTCATGCTAATGCTCGTGATAAAGCTTGAAACAACATGTGGCAATAAGCAGGGTGAATTCAGTTTTTATGGCCAATTACAACTGGATGGTGTTGCAGACATCAACTCCGACGGCCTAATAAGGATAACAAATGATTCTCGGTGGAAGGCTAATCATTTCTTCTACAGCAATCCCCTTCAGTTCAAGAACTCCACCAATGGCAGTGTCTTCTCCTTCTCCACAACCTTTATCTTGAAACACCACACCTTGGATGCATTGGATTTGCCTTTGCTATTTCCCCGTCCAGAGATATTCCTGGAGCACTTCCTGACCATTTTTTTGGGCTATTCAACGGTACTAACATGGGGAGTAGTTCAAACCATGTCGTTGCAGTGGAGATGGACACGATCTATAGAAGAAAAGTGTTTCAAAAATGTAGGCACTGCAATATGTTTGAAAAGAAAAAAAGAGTAAAAAATGTAGGCACTCAAATATGTGGTGCCCACTAAAGAAGAAATTTTTTCTTTTTTTTTGTTTTTTAATGATCACTAATGCTAATAAATAAAAGCAGAGATGGATAGAATTCTATATGCTTCAGCAGTTGGTAGTTTAATGCATGTCATGGTGTGTACACGGCCAGATATTACGCACTCAGTTAGAATTGTAAGTCGGTTCCTTTTAAATCCTAGAAAGGAACATTAGGTTACAGTCAAATGGATTTTCAGGTATCTTCGTGTAACATCCAAAATATGTTTGTGTTTTGAAGATGTCAAACCTATATTAGCTGGATACACAGATGCAGATATGGCAGGAGATGTTGATTCAAGAAAATCAACCTTTGATTACCTGATTACTTTTGCAGTGGGAGCTATGTCATGATAGTTAAAATTAAAAAAATGTGTTGCTTTGTCTACCACTGAAGCACAGTTTATTGCAACAACAAAAGTTTGTAAAGAGTTACTATGGATGAAGAAGTTCTTAAATGAACTCGGTTTTCAACAACACAAATGTTATCCACCTTAGTAAGAATTCTTCCTTTCATTCAAGATTAAAGCATATTAATATGAGATATCGTTAGATACGGGATGTATTGGAAAAGAAGCTATTGCAACTAGAGAAGATCCATACTAATGAAAATGAATCAAACATATTAACAAAGACTCTACTAAAGGAGAAGTTCAAATTCTATCGATTGGCTGTCAGAATGGTGATGACCTCCACGTAGTCGGGAGAGGAAGAATTTTTATGGATCCCTCCTAGTGGAGCCCAGAAGTTTGAAAAAAATGAGAAAAAAAAAAAAGAAGAAAAGTGTGTCAAAAATGTAGGCATCGAAATATGTTTAAAAAGAAAAAAAGGGTCAAAAATATATGGTGCCTACCAAAGAAGAAATTTTTTTTTCTTTTATTTTTTAATGCTCACTAATGCCAATATATAAAGGCATAAGGATGAGTAAAGGAGATGACCAGAAGGTGAGTATGCAAGCAAGCAACGGGAAGAGAGCAAAATTTAAGATCTCTGTGCGTGCTTATGAAGTGAGAGCCAAAGTTAGTTAGCTTTGATGAGTGTGAGAGAATATTTAGGGTTTGGGAAATTTTATCTCAAAGGGTGAGTGACAAAACAATAAGGTAAATATTTTTGGGGTGTTTGGAAAATACTTTGAGCGCCACTATTTCAATAAGAACTCTTTTATTGTATGCCTCTAGTGTTAATCTAGAAAAGACTCTCTCTTGTACCTACTATTTTTATAGTGAAAGAATTATTCAGTTTTTATCCCATGGACATAGCCTAAGAATTAAGAGTGAATCACATTAAAATATTGGTGTCATTTTTATTATTTATATGGTAGGTTTTACCACCTATTTTACTCACCCATTGGCTGATTTAACCGCCTCCATTTATTTATTTGTTTGATTATTTCTACAGTTATTTTATTTTGTCTCTGTGAAAATTTTTTCATTGTGCCAACTTTGTTAATTTTCCCAACAAGTGGTATCAGAGTTGTTGAGTCGTGTTCTGGAGGCATTATTAAATACTGCAACGATGGAGGCTAAGACTAGCAAAATGGTAAGCTTAAATGGCACAAATTACCACATATGGAGAAACAAGATGAAGGACCTCTTATTTGTGATGAAGTTGCATCTACCGGTTTTTGCTACAACAAAACCCGAAGGCAAGATGGATGAGGAATGGACATTTGAGCATAAGCAACTGTGTGGCTACATTCGATAATTCGTTAAAGAGAATGTGTACAACCACATTTGCAATAAAACTCATGCACAGATGTTGTTAAACAAGCTTGAGGAGCTGTACGCTTTAAAGATCGGCAACAATAAATTATTTTATCTGAAAAAATTAATGCAAATAAAATATCGAGAAGGGTTTTCAATCGTTGATCACTTGAATGAAATGCAAGGGATTATGGATCAATTATTGGGAATGGGAAAACATTTTAACAATGAAATTCTTACTTTTATAGTGTTGGCTTCTCTACCAGAGTCATGGGAGACTTTGAAGATTTCACTTACAAACTCTGCACCAAACAGTGTAATGAATATAAAATTTGTCAAAAGTGGTATTCTAAATGAAGAGATAAAATGCAGATCAAAGGGTGATGTTAATTCCAAATATCCTTATTGTAAATTCTAAGGGGAGAAGTGAGACTCAAAGCTCAAAGAAAAAAGATAAGAGCAGAGAAAAGTCAAATAAGTATGCAAATATTAAATGTTATTACTGCAAAAAGAAAAGTCACATCAAGAAGTTTTGTTAAAAGTTCAAGGACAAAAACAAAGGCAAATATGTGAGAAAAGATGACAGTAGTGATGATGATGATGAAGCAAATCTTCTTGAAGAATTCAATGTCCTTTTTTTTATAATGATACTGCTAATATTACTACCCATGAGACTAGCTGAGTGATTGACAATGGTGCTTTCATTCACACTACATCTCGAAGAGAATTCTTCTCATCCTACACTCCATTAAATTTTGGATTTGTGAAGATGGAATCGAACAAAAGTTTCTAGTGAAGGAGATGTGTGTTTGGAAATGGCGAATGGCACAAGACTAATCTTAAAGAATATCAATCATGTTCCAAATATTCAACTAAATTTGATCTCAACAGGCAAGCTTGATGATGAAGATTTTTGTGACACCTTCCATAATGGCCAATGGAAACTCACTAAAGGCTCACTGGTAGTGGCTAGAGATAAAAAGGACTTAACACTATACCTTATGCATGCAAATATCTCTAAAGACATGGTGAATGTTATAGAGAAAGATAGTATAGTTGAGTTATGGCATAGAAGACTTGGCCATATGAATGAGAAAGGGATGACATTGCTAACCAAAGAAAATGTGTTAGCTGGAGTAGATCTTATGCATCTAGAGAAATGTGTCGATTGTCTTACAGGAAAGCAAAACAGGGTTGCTTTTAGGAGTTCTCCTCCTTCCAAAATGAAGAATGTGCTGGATTTAATTCATTCAGACTTGTATGGGCCAATGCTAAAGTCACTTGGTGGTTGTTAGTACTTTGTGACTTTCATTAATGATCATTCTCAGAAGATGTGGACATACACCTTGAAGTTAAAATATTAGGTACTAAATGTCTTTAAGGAATTTCACACTCTTATGGAAAGACAAATTGGCAAGAAACTAAAGTGCATCCGGACAGACAACAGTGGAGAGTATTCTGGATCATTTGATGCTTATTGTAAAGAGCATGGTATACGACATCAAATGACACCTCCAAAGATTCCACAGTTGAATGGTTTAGTTGAGAGGATGAATAAGACTTTGATAGAGAGAGTCAGATCTTTGCTCTCACATTCAAAGCTACCTAAAACATTTTAAGGTGAAGCTCTACTTACAGCAATGCATGTGCTGAACCTTTCACCATGTGTTCCTCTATAGTCTGATGCTCCAGAAAGGGTGTGGTCAGGAAAAGATGTTTCCTATAGTCATCTGTGGGTTTTTTGGTGCAAAAGCCTTTGTGCATATTCCTAAGGATAAGAGGTCCAAGCTTAATGTCAAGACACGACAGTGTGTGTTCATTGGCTATGGTCAAGATCAACTTAACTATAGATTTTATGATCCAGTCTAGAAGAAGCTTATCAAAAGCTATAATGTTATATTTATTAAAGATAAGACAATTGAAGATATTGCTAGAGTTGAGAAGAACATTCCCAACTCTGAGGACGATTCAAATTTGAAGTTAATTCCTCTAAAAATAGTGCCAAGGGAAGTTGGAGATGAAAATGAAGTTATTCTATCAGATGTAGGTGATGAAGATGCTCCCATTGAGATTCCATCTAAAAATGATGATGATGGTGTTCATGATTAACCACCAACGGATGATGCTTCTCCAATGCCACTGAGGAGATCTAATAAAATAGACAACCTTTTACCATATATCCTAGAGACTAGTTTGTGTTACTAACTGATAAGGGAGAGTTAAAAAGCTTTGAAAAACTATGAATAATGAATACAAGTAGAAATGGTTTAAAGCCATGCAGGATAAGATGAAGTCTTTGCATGAGAACAAGACGTTTGAGCTGGTGAAGTTGCCTGAAGGCAAAAGAGCTTTGAAGAATAAATTGATGTTCAGGATCAAGCATAAAGAACATAGTCTCTAGCCATGATTCAAAGCTAGAATGGTTATAAAAGGATTTAACCAAAGAAAAGGCATCGACTTTGATGAGATTTTTTCTCCAGTTGTGAAGATGACATCCATCCATACTGTGCTCGGTTTAGCAACAAGTTTTAATATGGAGATCGAGAAAATGGATGTTAAAATTGCCTTCCTTTATGGTGATTTGAAAGAGAAAATATTTATGGAGCAGCTAAAGGGTTTCAAAGAAAAGGGAAAAGAGGACTATGTTTGCAGATTGAATAAAAAGCTTGTACAGCTTCAAACAGGCACCAAGAAAATGGTATAAAAAGTTTGAGTCTATTATGGGGGAGCAAGGCTATAAGAAGACCACTTCAAACCATTGTGTATTTATTCATAAATTCTCTGATGATGGCTTTATTGTGTTATTCCTCTATGTAGATGACATGTTGATTATTGGTCAGAATGTTTTCAAAATCAACAGCTTGAAGAAGTAGTTGACTAAGTCTTTTAATATGAAATACTTGGGACTAGCAAAACAAATTCTTAGAATGAAGATTATCAAAGAAAGAGGAGTCAAGAAATTATGGTTGTCACAAGAGAAGTATATTAAGAAGGTACTTCAAAGGTTCAACATGTACAATGGTAAAGCGGTTAGTTGTCCTCTTGCTAATCACTTTAGATTGACTTCTTAGCAAAGCCCTTCCACTGATAAGGAAAATGAAGAGATGGATAGAGTTTTATATGCTTCAACAGTTGGTAGTTTAATGTATGTCATAGTATGTACACAGCTAGATGTTGCACACTCAATTGGAGTTGTAAGTCTGTTCCTTTCAAATCTTGGAAAGGAACATTGGGCTGCAGTCAAATGGATTTTTAAGTATCTTAATGGAACATCCAAAATATGTTTATGTTTTGGAGATGCCAAACCTATTTTAGCTGGATACACAAATGCAAATATGACGGGAGATGTTGATTCAAGAAAATCAACCTCTGGTTACCTAATTACTTTTGCAGGGGGAGCTGTGTCATGGCAGTCAAAATTACAAAAATATATTGCTTTGTCTACCACTGAAGCACAATTCATTACAGCAACAGAAGCTTGTAAAGAGTTACTATGGATTAAGAAGTTTTTAAATGAACTCAGTTTTCAGTTAGACAAATACGGACTATTTTGTGATAGTTATAGTGTTATCCACCTTAATAAGAATTCCTCCTTTGATTTAAGATCAAAGCACATTGATGTGAGATATCACTGGATACGAGATGTATCAGAGAATAAGCTATTGTAGTTAGAGAAGATCCATACTGATGAAAATATATCAGACATGTTAACGAAGAATTTACCAAGGAAGAAGTTTGAATTCTCTCAATTAACTGCTGAAATGATGATGACCTCTATGTAGTCGAGAGGGGGAGAATTATTGTGGTTCCTTCCTAGTGAAGCCCACAAGTTTGAAAAAAATTTAAAAAAAAAAAGTGTGTCAAAAATGTAAACACCGAAATATATGGTGCCTACCAAAGAAGAAATTTTTTTTTCTTTTACTTTTTATGCTCACTAATGCCAATATATAAAAGCATAAGGATGAGTAAAGGAGATGGCCAAAAGGTGAGAATGCAAGCAAGCAACGGGAAGAGAGCAAAATTTGAGATCTCTGTGTGTGCTTATGAGGTGAGAGTCAAAGTTAGTTAGCTTTAACGAGTGAGAGATAGTATTAAGGGTTTGAGAAATTTTATCTCAAAGGGTGAGTGACAAAATAGTAAAAAAATTATTTTTGGGGTATTTGGAAAATACTTTCAGTGCCACTATTTTGGTGAGAACTCTTTTATTGTATACATCTAATGTTAATCTAGAGAAATTTCTCTCTTGTACCTACTATTTTTATAGTGAAAGAATTACTCGATTTTTGTCCCGTAGACATAGTCCAAGAATTAAGGATGAACCACATTTAAATATTGATGTCATTTTTATTATTTTTACAGCAAGTTTTACCGCTTATTCTATTCATCTATTATCCGATTTAACCGCCTCCATTTATTTATTTATTTGATTATTTCTATAGTAATTTTATTTTGTTTCTCTAAAAATTATTCCGCTACGTTCTCAACATCTATTTGAGGACATAAATGACAACCATGTCGGAATTGATATAAATAGATTGGTTTCCGTTGCATCTGCTCCTGCAGGTTACTACAGCGATGAGCGATCAGACTTCAGAGGAGTCTCTCTCATAAGTTCAAAACCATTACAGGCTTGGATAGAATATGACGATCAAGATAAAATTCTCAATGTTACAATACATCCGATAAACATAAGGAAGACTATACATCCGCTTTTATCCTTACACAGAAATCTTTCTCCCTATTTACTTGACCGTATGTATGTTGGATTTTCCTCATCTCGGTCAATTCCGACATCACATTACATACTGGGTTGGAGTTTCAAGATGAACGATCAAGTCCAAGATCTTCATCTATCTCGCCTTCCTAAAGTTCCGGGAGTTGGAAAGGAAGGATATGGAACAGTACAAAAGATGTTAGCAGTTGTATTGTATTTGTCAGGATGTTCTATCATACTAATATTGATTTTTGGAACCATTTTGATCTGGAGGAGAAGAAAATTCGTCCAAGTTCTTGAGGAGTGGGAGGTGTTATATGGTCCTCATCGGTTTGCTTACAGAGACCTATTTGCTGCTACAAAGGGGTTCAAAGATAGATGGCTTCTTGGGAAGGGAGGTTTTGGCAGTGTATACAGAGGAACCTTGCCCTTGTCAAATGCACAAACTGCTGTAAAGAGAATTTCCCACGAGTCTAGACAAGTAACGAGAGAATTCGTAGCTGAAATTGCAACCATCGGTCGCCTCAGGCATCCTAATTTGGTTCGTTTACTTGGGTATTGCAGGCGCAAGAGCGAACTTTTTCTAGTCTATGACTATATGCCTCATGGAAGCCTTGACAAATTCCTTTATGGCGAACCCAATTGCATTGTGAACTGGACTCAAAGATTTAAGGTCATTAAAGATGTAGCATCTGCACTTTTTTTTCTGCATCAACAATGGCTTCAAGTTATCATTCACAGAGACATCAAGCCTGCTAATGTACTCCCAGACAATGAAATGAATGCAAGATTGGGAGATTTCGGGCTTGCCAAGTTATGTGATTATGGCTTTGATCCGCAAAATACTCATGTAGCAGGCACGCTTGGCTATATGGCGCCAGAGCTTGCGAGAAGTGGAAAAGCGAGCACAGCCACAGATATATATATGCATTTGGAGTATTTATACTAGAGGTTGTTTGTGGCACAAGGCCAATTAATCCTCGAGCCTCATCAGAGGAAGTAGTTTTGGCTGATTTCGTAACAGGCTGTTGGGACAGAGGAGCTGTTTTAGAGACTGTCGACCGCAGACTGGACAGTGGTAATGTCATACATGAAGCTGAACTGGTTTTGAAACTTGGTTTGCTGTGCTCGCATGCCGTGGCTGCAGCCAGGCCAAGTATGGCCAGTGTTGTTCAATTTTTAGATGGAGCTGTTCAGCTGCCTGATAACCTCAGCTCTATCATTAAATCCAGGGATTTTGGAGATGGCTTTAATGTAAAAGGGCCAGAACTTGACGTCCCAGCTGAGAAGTTTTCAAATCCTCCAATAACATTGACGGAATCATTGGCTTCTCATGGCCGCTGAAGTCAATAAGGGAAGATCACCTTTTATTGTATGACTGTGTTGCTCGCTTGCGAGGACGTTTTAGAATGGATGAAAAAATTGAATGTATGTTGTGTTTTGCTTTAGCTTCTGAATTTTAAGTACCTATCATCTATGTTTAGACTAGATCACGGCTTCTTTTTTTTTAATAAAAAGAGTAGAATAAGGAAACTTGTATGATACTTACTGGCAATAGATTGTGATCAGCAGAGGAGAATTAAATGAAAAAATTTTGCCTGCACCCAGAGCTGAGCATGACCTTATTTATGCACTAAATTATTGGATAAAAGAGCCTGACCATTTATGAAAGGTCCAGTCTTCAACACTAGTTAAATTCCTAGTCAAATGCATTCAATCCCAAAATTTTTCGCACAGTTACCCAAGAGTCTCCCTTCTCTTAATTGCTTCTATTAATGGTAATTCAGAGATCATAGATCCCACCTCAAAACACCCTGCTACAGCTTTCTTAATCTCATCATATAATCTTTGTGATGAACACGGCTGGTGTAGGGACCCTTGTTAATCTGTTACTCTTCTAAACACCTGAAAGAGTCCTCTTCGACAGGATGGTATGTTCACTTAGCAAAAGTTCCAGACATGCCAAGAAAGCAATTGCCTTCAAGCTTGTATTTGAGGAGATCGGCTACCATGATCTGACTGGCACCATAAACTCTTTCGATAAAAAAAACACTATTGAAGCTTTATTTTTGGAAGCATTGCAATGCTTGGGGTGCATAAGGTCAATTTTAACCAACAGAATCGGATGAAGCTCCAGCATATTTAGGCCTCTTTGATGAACCTGTTAACAGAAGATTCTTCTACTACAACAGTGACTTCATTTACAAACAATATAAACATATAATGGAAACTGTTAGTGAAAAAATATTTGGTGACACTAGAGCTGTAGAAGTAGATGAATCGGGCTCCAGGCCAGTGGCTAAATCAACAACAGGAGAGGGGTTTTGCAAACGAGGTCTAACAGAGTCGTCCATTAGTGAACCAAACTTGAATCCTGAAGCCAGTGAATTTAATCCAGGACAGACCCCAGAGGATTCCAGGACAATGTTCATGACCTTCCCAATGGGCCATCCTTTGAGCCGTCTGTTCTTTACATGACAAAAATCCTGAACATACGTTAAATTCCATCATTTTTACAGGAAATGGGGAGAAGTGGCAAAGGATATTTATATAAAACAACTCAACGAGGACAAGATCCTCAATTCGAACGGGTTGTGTTCACTAGTTTCTTGGTTTTACCAAAGTTACTAAATGAACAATCAAAAGCAAAATTCCTGGTTAAACGTAAGCATCTATGGGCTCGTATCATCGCTGTAGAGGTTGTAGTTAGTTTCTGGACAAAGGCCTTAAATTTGAATTTTGCAAAGCCATGAAATGACAGAGAGCAATGTATGATATGCATATGTATGTATAAAAATTTTAATTCTACACTCAAAATAGAAGCTACAGAAATCGAATGAGATGGCTCAATGGGCTGCCCCATTGAGTTTCTAAGAGATCGTTCCATTGGCATGAGGTTTCATTTAAATTCTTATCATATTAAATTTTCTTAAATTATTGTCAGCGTCAGCGATGCAGTGCGATTGAAAATTTTTTTTTTTTTTTGTACATGCAAGCTATGGGGTGTGGGCAAGTGTTCAGGAAGATTTTGCACAAGAAATTTTGCACGATAGAACCTTTTTTTAGGTCAAAATAGAACAAATTACAGTATGTAATTGACGCTTAGCTTTCCCTTAATTATGGTAGCATTTGGAGTTTTGGCAAGCTTTAGATAGTTATTGTTTTTTTTTTTTAACAACTCGTCTAATAGGGAAGTCTCATGACGTAACATGAGATAGCTAGATAGTTAGATATTGAATCCCATTTTTACTAAATATTTTGGCTCGATTAGAGGATATTTTATCATATGGTTTAGACAGATTAAACTTTTGATAATTATTGTTAAAGGTGAGTGGTTTAGTAATTTTATATTTTCTCTTAAGGTATTAAATGTCAAGAGTTCGATTTGTTTTTTTTTCCCCTTTCAAATGGTGTTGGAACTCTAAACTAAAATTTTCTTCAAAAAATACAAAATAGGTATTTATACTCATTAAATAAAATAATTTAATTTTTATGCATGAAGAATAAGAGAAAAGATATAAGATCATCAAGGAATTTGCTTCAATTTTTGCAGCAATAAATGGTGATTAACTGCATATGCTAAGAAACTCCAACTTCTTCTTATTATTATTATTATTAACTACATATGGCAAGAAACTCCAACTTATTATTAAATTTACAATTCTATGAACTATTGAATTTGGAAATCTTAAATGTTGAGTTTTAAAATCATTAAATTCAAAAATTGACAAATGTTCCTTTTTATAATTCAGCATTCATCCGAAAATTAAGTTTATGTATTGAGTAATTAAAATTTATAATTTTTTTATAAACAATATAAAAATCTTATTTTAAAATACATATATTTTATTTTATATAAAATACTTTAATTCTATTACACCTAAAATATTGCTATTTTTTTCTATCAAAAATTATATTTTTCATTCTAACTAAAACTTTTTTTTTCAACTATTTTCTAATTTTTATTTTATTTTTCAATTATTATTATTACTACTATATAAATATATACACACTTAATAAAAATAATAAAATAAAATTATTACAATAACTTCTTAATTTCTCATTTTTATGTTTAATTAAATTGTAATTTTAATTATTCAAATTATTTAATTATTTAATTATTTATTTTTAAAATATATATTATTTACAATTCGTGTAAAATGCGGATTCATAACTAGATTTAATAAATCTTAACATGTGTAAAATTATAAAATTAATTTAAAAATAACAATAATATATACATGAGTTTTTAAACATCTCAAATATGTACAAATGTAAGAAGTTTGTATAATAATAATAATAATAATAATAATAATATATGTGAATTTAAAAGTTAATTTGAGTGAAAAAAATTTTGATATTTTTAATTGTACTGTTGTTTTTATTGGTTTTTATTAGAAATTATTTGTAATTTTAAATAAATGATAAATCTATTTTTTTTAATTAAAATTTATTTTGAGAGAAAAAAGTTAATTTGTGATAGCCTGGCAGTGAGGAGAATAAATCTAACATGTATTTTAGATAAAAAAATGTTTTGAGAAGAGGAATAAATTACTTGAATAACAGCATATAGGCCGCCACATAATATGACAAATATATTAAATAGATGTAGATCACGTGACTAACCTACTAATTTAAATTATTAGTATTTATAAAGTGAAATTATAAATTTGATTCTTTACTTACTTTTTAAATTTTTGATTCGTCACCCCTTTTTAACTTTCTAATTATTGAAAAAAATCATGTGACAACTGCAAAAAAGAAACATACATATATATATATATATGCTTCTACCGACATTTTTGGGTCCAAATAGAAAGAAATTTGAATTTTTAACACTCGTTTGATTAAATTTCTTTTATTTTCAAGTAAATTTTAAATAAAATTTATTTATAAAAAAATAAATTACAAAAAATAAAAATAAAAATGCTTCCACCAATATTTTTTGGTCCAAATAGAAAGAAACTTGAACTTTTAACACTCATTTGGTTGAATTTCTTTTATTTTTAAATAAATTTTAAATTTATTTTTTTTTAAAAAATTATCAATAACAATAGATTTAGTGTTAAGTAATTTCACAAAATTAAAAAATTAAAAATTAAAAATAATTTTTACAAAGTTTTTAAATTTGAAAATAATTTTTACAAAGTTTTTACTTAAATCAAATACACTTATTTAAATTTACAAATAAATTCTATAAAAATTTATAAAATTTATTTAAAGTAAATGCATTTTAAATAAGATTTTAAATTTAAATATTATGAATGGAGAAATAAATATTAGGAAAAATTTAATACTCTTATAAGTCTACCTAATTTAACTTAAAAATAGTCGAAACTTTTACATTTATTAAATATGAGTGACAATAAATGTGAAAAATAAAAAACAAAAACGCTTCTATTATTGATAAATTAATTAATTTTTCGAATAAGTAACTTTAAAATAGTCATAGTTTTTATAATCATCGATTAACATATCAAATCTAAAAATAGAAATGTTTCTATTATTGACATATTAATTAATTTTTTAAATAATTGAAAAAAAAAAAATTGACCACGGCAATGATATGAAATCCAACCCATAAAATATATTTTTGTAACTATTCAATGTACGGTATAGAATAATTAATTATGTAATGCAAAAATATAGTCAATTATGTTAATATGTTGTCTTCGCAACTTTTAAAGAGTACTTCTGGTTGCTTTGTCCTTTGCTGCGTGTCTCCATATAACAGTATCTTCATTACGAGCATTTTAAAATAAAGTTTTTTATTTAAAAAAATTATGGTTTTGACAAATAGTTTTTTTATTAATTTTTAAAATAAAAATTCAAAAAAAAAATAATTAAATTCAATGAAATTTTTAATTGTCATTTTATTTTGAAAAAATTGTACTTTATTAATTAAAAGTCTAATAAAAGGTGAAAATTTTTTAATTTTAAATATACAAAGCTTAATTAATTTTTTATTTTATATTTAAAATCTATTAAACTTTTATTAATTCAATATAATTTAGATAGAACCATAAAAATAGAAAAAATATTTTAAAATTATTTTAATATAATTATATACACTATAACTTAAACTCAAAATATCGTTTAAGGAAAAATAACTTTTATCATCCAAATTCAAAATGTGTTAACTATGGGTATGTTTTTTTTAAATTAAGTGTTCTAAACATAAAGATCTTTAAAAATATATTAAATCCTTCATGTTAACAGTTAAAATAATTTTTTGCAGTTATTAATTTTACTCTAACATAACAAATAAATTTTTCATACGCTTCATATATGGTTGTGTCAAAAAATTTTTATTGAAAAAATTTGACCAAAATTAGACTCAAAGAATATATGTGAGATAAAGTTGATGAATAGAACAAATTTGAAAAAGAAATGTGTAGAGTAGAGGCGTTCATAGTGATGTGTTGTTTTGTATTCTGATGTGTTTGCATAAACAAAACGGCATGTGAGAAAACCACTTGCCGCAGGCTCAAACTAACATTTCAATCTCACATTATCAAGATATTTTTTGGAATTTTTTTAGTCTTCTTCAATATTTATTTTTTTTTTATATTTCAAAAATTCAATTTTTAGTGATATTTTTGGAAATTTTTTCTTTTTATTAGTTTTTGTATATATCAAAAGTTCAATTGGACTGTATGCTTCAATATTATCAACAAAAATTCTACAAATTAATATTAGTCTCTTTTTATATCAACTTTTCTATATTTTTATTTTCAAAAAGATTTTCAAAACAATTTTCGGGCACTAACTTTTTTTTATATAAAAAAAGAAATGTTCTATATATTATTATAATAAAAAATTTAGCTGTGGCAATTGAATACTCATAGGAAAATATTTAAAAAAGTTATATATATATATATATATATATATATATATATATATATATATATATATATATATAAACACATGTGAGTGGGTGTTGGTTTAAGAAGTGGAGACAATAGAAGGTTAGATGGTTGATGTAGCTCAATTACAAGACACCTTAGCTTACATTTATAAATATAATTTTCAATACTATTATTATTAGAAAAATAAACTCTAAAAATTTGCTAAGCAATCTTATCTTTTAGATCACATATATATAGGTGATGATCATGCACCAAATGCAAATACTTTTAATTATGCACGTATAAAGCCAAGTGGCCTTTACATATATATATGTAAGGTACTCTAATTAATTCAAAATTTATTTATTTACACACCTAATTATATTTGCAAATGAAGACACTACACACGAGACCAATTTTCAATTGGAAAATAGATTATTTTATCCATGGCAGCCATTCAACATTCTTTTTTTTTCTTATTATTTGCATAATTAATTAGGAAGGATTAGAGATTGCTTTCGAAATGTACAACGAACCTAGGCCATCTTTAGTTGTTAAAAATATTATATAATAAAATCATAATTAAACAACATAATTATTGAATCAGTTAATATGAATTATTCTCACTTAAAATAATATTTTAAATTTAAATTATGATATTTATTGATATCCCATATGTATATATTAATGTTTAATTAAAAAACTTTATTTTCTATATAGGTGACTCAGAAAGGGAAAGCAGCCAAATCCATTTAAAGAAAGGATTCTGCCACAAGAAAACTCATAAACGAAGAAAAAATACTCTCCTATTTGGTTTATGATTCCTATATCAAGAGGAATCCTACTCTTTTCAGATATAAGTATCACTATAAATAAGATCTCATATCCCTCATTCTCATTCATTCTATTCTCTCATATTCTAATTGTTCTTGTTTTCTCTCTCTAGATTCTCTCTCTGTTCTATGACTTAGGCATCAGAGTGTTTATGGGGATCCTCCACTCCTCTCACTCTACCCTTTGTTGATCACTTGTAAGATTCCAAGCTTAAGAGTTCCGGAAACAAGTTATCAAGTAGCACCGTCTATGGGAACTCTTAGGAAAAGCCATTCGTATATATGCTAAGTTAAGGCCTCGACGCCATGACTTTTAGCCCATTGTCAATCTCAACTTCTGAAACTCACATTAACATCTCAACACCCATTCCTCCAATCAATCTGTCAACACCTCTCCGAACAGAAGTACTTTCAGTAACTTTCTAGTATGTCAGACCTTCATCTAGAAATATGCACTTACCTCTTGGAAATACCCAAGGGTGGCCGGCTTTGGACACTGACTTTCCATAATATGCTCCATTGCAATACCATCACCGACCAATACCTTTTGTACCTTTTCCAAGCCTAGCAGATACACTGGCTGTAATTACGCCTAACCTGAACAGTGTAACCCAAACACTCAATCTCACTTAAACCAACAAGGAACTAATGATACAAAATATCCAAGCTCAAATAGTCCTAATGTAACAACAGTTGAACACCTTAGTTCATAGCAGTAACCCTGGGCCTGCTCATATGGACAATAACACAAAACCTCCATAGATACTTGAGGAGAACAAGGGGAAGAGTAAAGTTCCAAAAGGAGAATATAGTTCAAAAATTCTAGCTCTCGATGACTCGAAGTTAACTCAAAGGGTTGAAGAAGTTATACACAAAGCTCGCACGAGACCAAGGAAGGAAGATGAATGTATTATGAAAGGCAAAAAGCCATTCATAAAAAGGATAAGCTAAACAAAGATCCCAACCAAGTTCAAAATCTCACAACTAGATCAATATGATGGGACTGGAGATTTCGTCAACCATATATCCTCATTTAGAATAAGAATGTTGCTTCAGAACGTGAACGACAAAATCATGTGCAAGGTCTTCCCAAGCACACTCATAAAGAATGCCCAAAAATGGTTTTATAGGCTCCTAGAGAACTCCATCACCTCCTTTGAGGATCTGGCAGAGATGTTTTGAACTAGGTTCATCACCAACATTCCCCCTGCTAAAATCATCAATGATCTTTGGATGTGCCGACAAGAGGTCGATGAGTCCTTATGAAGCTACCTCAATCAATTCAATAAGGTAGCCATATAGATTGAAAACCTTATAGACGAAGTTACTATAGAGGCTTTAAAAAATGGCACTAGACTCAAAAAGCTCAAAGATAAGATAATGACAAAAGAACTTGGCACTTTTGCAAAAGTAATGGCTACGGTGGTAAAAATGATAAAAATGGATGAAGATAGAAGGATGCGAAAGGAAGAAGAAAAACCACTAACCAAAGATGAAAGATCAAGATCCAGATGAGCAAGCTTCCTAAAAATAAATTTTCGAAGCCTAATAAAAAGATTTGACAGGGAAGTAGACAGATACACACCTCTAAATACCTCTAGATCTAGAATTTTCATGTGGGTCAGATAAAATGGTGTAAGGATTACCCAAGCAAGAAGAAAAAGCCCAAGCTGGAGAGCCACGCTGGATAAAGGACACTATTATAAGTATCATCGAGAATACAGGCACGACACTGAGGCCTCCAAAGAACTGAAGAATGCCATAGAAATACTGGTGTAGAATGGTAAACTCAACAATTTCATTGACACATCTAGAGGAATTAGGAACCCGGAGGCCTATAGGCGAGACAAGCCAAAATAAAGAAGGCTCAGAATGAGCTAGCCAACGTCATCAACATGATTATTGGAGGGAAAATTGCTGAAAATAAACCTAAAAGGAGCCGTGGAGAAGGTCCAGCCTTCAAGAAAAGAGATATCATATTTAATTCAAAAGACCGGTTGCATGTTCGCCATCCCCACTGTGGCGCCCTAGTGATAAATGCATACATTAAAAATTATCTTGTAAAGAGTTTATTAGTTAATAATGGAAGTGCCATTAATGCATTGTCTTAGAATGCTTATAAAACCATAGGAGGCTCCGTCACCAACTGAAAACCATCCAGAATCCCGTTATAAGCTTCTGTGGAGGAACCATACAACCAATGGAAATTGTAGAATTAAATCTGGAATTTAGAAATGAGAACGATGAAGAGACAAAAGTTGTTAAAGCTCTATATAATATGGTAAATCTCTCACTGGTATATAATGGAATCATAGGACGACCAGCACTTTATAAAGCAGATGTAGTCATAAGCATCTGACACCTAACTATAAAGATTCAAATTGAAGGTGAAACTCTAACTATCCACAGAGATTAGTACATGGCCATACAATGTTACTAGTTAACAATAAAGCCTCAGACAGAGGCCTTCCCCCTAGAAACGTGGGAAATAGAAAAGTAAGGCGCTGGACCACAACCAGTCGATGACATTGAAACATTATAAATTTCTAATGAAAAAGCGGTAAAGATTGACAATGAGCTCCACTATGACACCAAGCAAGGAATAAGGGAAGTTCTCATTAGGCATTCGGAAGACTTTGCTTTTCAGGCATCCGAGATAACTGGGGTAGATCCTCAGGTTGCCTGTCATAGCTTGAACATCAAACCAGGGGTGAAGCTAGTGATCCAGAAAAAAAGAACCTTTGCATATGAGAGGCAGAAGATAATCGTAGAGGAAATGAAGAAGTTGTTAAAAGTCAAGTTTATCAAAGAAGTTACTCACCCAGAATGGGTAGCCAATGTGGTACTAGTCAAAAAATTGAACGAGAAATATAAGATGTGTGTGGACTATACTGACTTTAATCTGGTATGCCCCAAGGACAGCTACCCACTATCTACAATTGACTAGCTAGTAGACTCCACTGCCAACCATGGTCTATATAGTTTTGTTGACGCAGCACAAGGATATCACCAAATACCAATGAAGAGGGAAGACCAAGAGAAGACATCCTTCATCACCCACAAAGGTCTTTACTACTACAAGGTGATGCCCTTCGGACTAAAGAATGTTAGAGCAATAAATCAAAGGATGATGAACTATGTACTTTAGGACCAGATTGGGAAAAAACTGGAAGTATACATGGACGACATAATTATCAAGAGCAAGCATGCAGAGCAACACCTAATGGATCTGGATTAAGTCCTCTGATTGCTGAGCGAGTCTAAGATTAAGCTGAATCCAAAAAAATGCATCTTCAGAGTCAAAGCAAGCAAATTCCTAGGATTTATGATATCCTATAAAGGTATTGAGGCCAAAGTGGAGAAAATGGAGGTCATTCTCAACATGAAAGTTCCAAAGACTATCCATGAGTTACAAAAGCTAAACGGTAGGATCATGGCTTTAGGACGTTTCATCTCCTGCTCAACTAGACGATGCTTACCACCATTCTGAGCTTTAAAATATTCCAAGAAATTTGTTTGGACTGAAGACTGTCAGATAACTTTCAAAGATATTAAAAAATTTCTATCCTCACCCCCTCTACTCAGCAGGCTAGTCCCAACGGAAACACTACACTTATACCTCTCAGTAGCTCAAGAATGCATAGCTTTAGTTCTAGTAAGGGAAGAAGAGAGCCAGCAAAACCCGGTATACTACATCAACAAGATACTCTGAGGATCTGTGGTTCGGTACCCAACATTGGTTAAGCTAGCCATGGTCATTGTCCATGCATCGTGGAAGCTCAGACATTACTTCTAGGCTTATCCCATCATTGTTATATCCCGCTTTATAAAGGCTTGAGACTTCAGGCAAATTGGTTCAATGGTTTATATTACTTGGAGAATTCAACATCAACTATAAGCCCGGTCAGCAGGTGAAAGCTCAAGCATTAGTAGATTTTGTTCAAGAAATGACGCTGGAAGATCTCACCATCACTAAAGCACTAGAGTGAAAGCTCTATATTGACAGAGCATCCTCCACTCAAGGATCTGGCATCTCGGTTATCCTTAAGGGACCGTATAAAATTCACATCCAGTATGTAGTTCAAATAGAATACAACGTAACCAACAATGCCACAGAATATGAGGCACTCATCATAGGATTGAAGTTGGCAGCCAAAGTCAAAGCCGAACACCTCACAATACACTCAGACTCTTAACTAGTGGTAAACCAGGTCAACGGGACATTCCAGATCAAGGATTCAAGCATCGCCAAATATGCAAAAAAAGTTATGCAACTCTTGAAAAAGAACAAACAAGATGGGGAAAGTGGGAGATAGTCCAAATAGCCAGACATAAAAACTCTAAGGCTGACCTCTTAGCCAAATCAGCAGCTAAAGACAATCAAGCATTTAAAGGGATGAAAATCACCGATGCACTAACAAAACCTAGCACTGAGGACCTAAATATTGTGGAAGTACAGGAAATCTCCTAATGGATGCAACCGATAGCCCAATACCTGAAAAATGGAACACTCCCAAAAGACAAACTGAAGGCTCGAAAGCTGAAGATGAAGGTAGGCCACTACTCTATCCATCATGAGGAGCTCTACAGGAAATCTCTCTCATACCCATGGACTAAATGCGTATCCCCAGAGGAAGGGAATTACATACTCAAGGAAATCCATGAAGGAATTTGTGGAGTACATGAATTCCACTACACACTAATCAGGAAAGCACTACTTCAAGGATACTATTGGACTACCATATCTAATGATGCCCAGAGATTAACTCAAGAATGTCATAAGTGCCAGAAGTTCGCTCATCTCAATCATAGGCCGTCCAACCCTCTACATCTGATTGGCAGCCCTTGGCCCTTAGCCATGTGGGGAATGGACATCCTGGATCCCTTCCCAACCTCCACTTCATAGAAAAAGTTCCTAATTATAGCTATAGACCATTTCATTAAATGGGTAGAAGTGGAAGTAGTTTCGACCATCATAGAAGCTTGGATTTAACACTTCTTCTAGAGAGAAATCATCTACAGATTTGGCATAACTCACACCTGATCACAGAAAATGGCAAGCAGTTTGATAATGAGAAGTTCAAAAGGTTCTGCTTAGACCTTAGAATAAAGTTTTATTTTACCTCAGTAGCTCATCCGCAGACGAACAGGTAAACGAAAGTCACCAATAGAACTATCATGCAAGGGTTAAAAAAAAACCCAATGAGAAGAAGGAAAACTAGGTTAAAGAACTTAAAAATATAATTTGGGCCTACAAGACCACTCCCATATCATCCACAGAGGAAACACCATTCAAACTAACTTATGGCATAGATGCGGTAATACCAATAGAAATCAGTTCACTAAATTACATAGTGAGCTGAGGCTTCTATCAAAACATCAACTGCATTAACACCCGGATATGTCTGGACCTGTTAGAGGAAAGAAGAGAATGGGCATCCATTATAGCTGAAGCACATAGGCAGAAGATAGCGTAGTATCATCTCCGGTATAGTTACCCAAGACAGTTCAAGGTAGGAGACTAGGTACTCAGAAGGGAAAATATTGGCAGAGGAAACTCCAGCACTGGAAAACTGGGTCTCAATTAGGAAGGCCCCTATCAGGTTACAGAGCGCACATCTAAAGGAGCATACAAAATAAAAAATTAAGAGGGCAAGGAACTACAACAATTTTGGAACTCAGACTGTCTTCGAAAATAATATTAATAAATGTACTTGGAATGATATCAAATAAAGTATTTTTTATTTATTAAATAAAAATCATATTACAGAAGTTAATTACAAAAAAAAAAATCTATTCTACTAAGTGTACATCTGAAGGTTCAAACTCGAAGACAGAAGGGGAAACAGCATTGACAACATTAATAGGTGTTGGAAGTTGAGTCGAGGACCCTTCAGCTGACTTAGAAATATTCTTTGCATGAATGGAAGTGGCATTTTGCCAGGCATCCTCTTCAGCAACAATCTTAGCTAAATCAACGGATGTTATTCGATCCAAATCAGCCAAGTCCAGCTCTGAATTCTGAGAGAGCAGGACCCTCCAACATTCAGACTTATAGGCCTTGAGAAATCTTCCTACTATGTTCTGATAGGATCTCTTATAGTTCTCCCGAGATTTCTCGACCTTTGCTAGCTTCTTCTCCAGATCTGCGATCTAAGAGTCCTACTTTTCGATCCTCTTAGTAAGTTGAACTTGATTGTGTTCCAGTTCGGCCACCTTTTTCTAGCTCACTTCGGCCTTAGATTTTGCCTCTGAATACTTGGTCTGGCAGAGCTCTAATGCAGACTTTGCATTATCCAGTTTCTTCTCAAAATTAATTGTTATTATTGTGACCTCCATCTCCTTCAAATTGTACTAGCTTTTAAGGTAGAAACACTGGTCCTTCACAAACAGCAAAGCCCGGGTCATCTATGAAAGGGAAAACTTGTGTCATCACCTCAATACAAAAACATGTCAAAAGTTATAGATAAAAGGTATTCAGCACTTACTTATAGTGAATGCCTGATCATAGAACTGAACAGCTCCTCTGAACCCTCCTCTGTCCAACGTTGCATATTTATTGGCAGCCTCAACAACTTAGCATACTGATCTTAGACTTGGGCGTTTTGGTGACTTCACTTTGTTTAAGATCCACGCCCTCATATCCGGACACCCAGAAATCCTTGGATGCTGGACGTATATTTTCTCATCTAGCTCCTCAGCATCCAAGCCTCGGTCAATTGGCTGCCTCTTTCGTCGACCTTCCCTGTTAGATCATGAAGACTTAACCACAGCCTTCCCCTTCAGATTACTGGCTGCTTCCTCGAGGACTGCAGGTACTTTAAGATTCGAAGAGGGAGAGGAGATCTATACTTCTTCTAGCCTTACTGGCTCGTCAGCTACAAGTTGAATTTCATCCTCAAAAGCAAAAAAGTCACCTATCTACAATTGAAAAGATAAAAAAAATTAAAAAGATACCTTTCAATAATTAAAATATACCAGTAGACTGAACACGGTTCGGGCAGACTCTCTATAAGTATCTTCTTAATACATCTTCAGCTGACCGATCCTTGGTCAGGCCATCGAGATAAAGCCTTATGACCATCTCTATATCATGGTTGGATAGCTTCGGAGGCCATTTTACCCTGTCGTATTTGTCATACCACATTCGCCGAACATCCAGGAAGTCTATAGGGTGCTTGATAATGAAAAACTTATGCCTCCACTTCTTGTGAAGATCTAGAAGCTTCATAAATAAGTTATGGTTGGGGACAGCCGATAAAGAGAACATCAGTTCTCCCTTATTCCTAGTCAGGCTATATAAATACTGCAGGACACTACAATTGAAAAGATAAAAAAGAAAGTCAGAAAGATACCTTTTGATAATCAAAACATACCAGTAAACTGAACACGGTCCGGGAAAAATCTCCATAAGTATCTTCTTGATACATCTTTAGCTGACCAAGCCTCAGCCAGGCCATCGAGATAAAGCCTTATGACTATCTCTGTATCATGGTCAAATAACTTTAGAGGCCATTTTACCTTGTGACATTCGTCAGACCACATTCACCGGATATCCAGGAAGTCTGCAGGGTGCTCGATAATGAAAAACTTATGCCTCCACTTCTTGTGAAGATCTAAAAGCTTCACAAATAAGGTATGGTTTGGGACAACCGATAAAGAGAACATCAGTTCTCCCTTCTTCCTAGTCAAGCTATACAAATACCGCATGACATCTAAGTCCGGCTCCCTATCCTCCTTGTGCATTAACTAAATGAACCCAGTCAGAATCTAGTAACTATTAGGGTGAAGCTGACCGAGTGTTATGCCATACTTATTCAGAAATCTTTTTATAAAGGGATCCAACAGGAACTTCAGACCCCCTTCTAATTGGTTAAAATATACTACTAGCCTACTGAGATCTAGCATTGGGGTTTAGGCCCTAAACTTCCTATCTACAGTGTGCAGGGTGTAATCGATGGGAATGTTAATCCGCCTCCGATACAACCCTAACAACTCCTCATCTATCCTAGACACAAGCATATCAGAGCTAACTTGTTCCCTTGGTGCCATAAGTCTATCTAAGAAATTAAATAAAAGAAGAATGAAAGAAGGAAAAGACCACCTGGTTGCAAAATGGAGAAGTCGCTGCAAAAAAAAAAAAAAGATTTATGGCAGTGGTAAAGAGAATGAGATACTAATAAAAAAAGGAAAAGAGCAAAAATGCATAAACTTGAGGAAGCAGGGATACTTATAAAGCAATAAAAGGCTCTAAAACAAACCATTAACTGCCCTTATAATTACTTCCTTTCTCTCTACATCATTAAGGGCAGTCTAGGAAATAAAAAAATTCATTAATCGAGTAGTCATCATTGTGGCAACAGAAACGTCTCATCTTCTAACGCACAAAAAGACATGACGGTTACATAATTTAAATTTTAAAAATCAAGGCGTCGAGGCAACATAGACGTTACCTGCCTCAGGCGCAACATTGCCAATTGTTCTTCCATACTTGGCATAGTAAGATCTAATGTCCTTTACTAGCAACTGAAGTTGGCATCCTCGAGTCGCTTTTATAGTACTAAGATTTTAAGCATCCATGCCTCACACATTACGACCAGTAACTAAAGCTAGCTCCCTCAAGTCACTTATATAGTACTGAGGATAAGCATCCGAGCCACACTTGCAAGACACCCAAACTATTCGGCACTCAAGCTGCGCTTCTAATGCACCGATATTATATGGCACTTGGGTCGTGCTTCTAATGCACCAATATTAAGTCTAGTGACTGAAGTTAGCACCCTCAAGTTACTTCTATAGTACTAAGGTTCCGAGCATGTAAGGCTCATGTCCTTGCACCGAGCATCTAAACCTTAAGCATTAGTCCAGTGACTGAAGCTGGCACCCTCAGGTCACTTCCATAGTATTGAGGTTTGGCACTCGAGTCATGCTTTTAATGCACCGAGCATCAAAACTCCAGTGATGATTGGTTCTGTCACGTTATCTTCGCACTGATAGGTTAATCCATTACATATTCTTTTTCGCAGCTTTTGTGCACTCTAAAGCCCAACTGGCATTTCTACAACATCCTCCTATGACGGTTTTAAGACTCGATACCGAGCTTTATCTTTTCCTATGACTGAGGCTGGCCACCTCAGTTCACCCTTCCATATCAAACAAAGTGATTCAAGCACTCTTTCTCTCTATACAAAAGACTAAATGTTCTATCACTTACAAACTTGGATACATCAGACATAAATATTCGGACAAACCTGCGGGGGACTCTTGATACCCCACATGTATATATTCTTGTTTAATTAAAGAACTTTGTTTCCTATATAGGTTATTCAGAAAGGGAAGACAACCAAATCCATTTAAAGAAAGGATCCTGCCTCAAGAAAACTCCTAAACGAAAAAGGAATACTCTTCTATTTGGTTTAGGATTCCTATCCCAAGAGGAATCCTACTCTTTTCAAGTTTAAGTATCATTATAAATAAGATCTCATATCTCTCATTCTCATTCATTCTATTCTCTTATATTCTAATTGTTCTTGTTTTCTCTCTATGTTCTCTAACTTAGGCATCCGAGTATTTGTGGGGATCCTCTCCATCTCTCACTCTGCCCTTTGTTGATCACTTGCAGGATTTCAAACTCAAGAATTCCGAAAATAAGTTATCATATATAGTCATGTTTAATTAATTAATTATTAAAAACTCTTTATCATTTTTATAATTTTGTGATGTTAGATCTAAATTTATTAGAACTCAATATGAATACTAGGTATCAATGATTCAAACAAAAAAAAATCACAATCAAAGACATTCCCCTATGTAAGCAACCTCAAAATCAAATCGTGCTCAATATTTTCTTGCATAAGATTTATGTATTTTTAGTCACGTATATATTAGGTTTTGATGTGTCAATAATTGGTTTCATGATGTTGAATTTGACTCACTTCTTGAGTCATTAGCATTAGTTATGCATAATTTTTAATGATAAGAGATATCGCGATCCTCGAATAATTAGGAAGGGAAAATATTTACAAAGAAATAAAATAAATAACAAATTTCCTATTATTAAAAATATTACCTTAATATCAATATATGTTGGTCCATATGATAAAGAATTTAAATTTTCTTAAGTAATATTTTGAGTTTGAATTTTCTATATGAATAAAATAAATGTTAAAGAAAGTTGTGTCCTCTTTATACATACATTTGACTCAAACTACAAAATAGTCACAGTTTTTGTGATTATTGAATATCGGGATTTATAAAATTAACTTTTATATTTTTAAAAAATATATTTTTATTGTATAATATTTGAAGGAAGACTATCTTTTATTATATAGTTTATTAATGTGTTTAGGGTATTTGGCATTTTTAATAAAAAATTACTAATTGATAAGTACTTTTTTTTAATTTTTTATAAAATAAAAATATTAGAATGTGTTTTAAATGGTTTAGCTTAAATATTAATTTTTTTGTTAACTATTGAATTTTAATTGGATTGATTTCTTCTAATTCCAACGTTTACAAATACACTACCACAACATTGCAACTTATTAATTCAGCCATTCATAATCTATTTGGTCAAGCGTAAATTTAACATATAAAATATACATGAAAACAAGCTATGTTCAAGAAAAAAAAATGAAAATAAACTCATAATAGTATTTTGCTACATAGAAATAATAAGTAAAGAAAAGGCAAAGAAATGTAAATACAAAATACAATTTATAATGGCCATATCGAAAAATAATAGAGAATCTACAATTTTGCATCCATCATATATGGTCTTGTTGGTCCAACTGCTCAAGCCAGCCTTCAATAAGATAGCTCTGCTTTTTATATATATATATATATATATATTAACGCACAACATCACTCTTTTTCTATATAAATAAATTTTATAAATAAATATTACAGGATTTAAATTTTATATTTTATAATATTTTAAAAAATGAGTGATAGTTTTACTATTCACCCTTGGCAGCTTTAATTGAGTATTGAAATTATTTCATAGAAAAGAAATTATCTTAATGGTTAAAAATTTTATTACTTTCTATTTATGGATCAATTTTTTTTAAAAAAAATGCAGCTTTCAATGTGAATTTCATGCATTTAAATAACATTTAATTTGAGGAAAATGAAAGAACTATTGGCCCACCATTGATTCCTTCAACCAGGCTATTATATATAAAATGTATTAACCTGTGCTTTCTCTTTGAATTATTTTTCTCATAAATTAGGCACATGATAAATTTTTTTGGAAGAATAAGATGCCTTTAATTATTGAAGCATGTCTCTTTAACATGACATAAGGTGAAGCCAAGAAAAAACTGGACTCTCGTACAATTTTAAAAACCAAACAAATATGAGAGGAATAATATACTATTTTAAAAAACACAATGTTCAAAATTTTCTATTGAAAAATAAATATTAAAAATTAATTCTAAAATTTAACCAAAAAAATTCATCTTAATACCAAAGAAATTAACCATTTAAGTATCAATGAACTTTACTGATGTTAGATATAAAACACTACTTTTTTTATATATTGAATAAAATTTAATTTTACAAATTAAACATACAAACTTTTCACTTTATATTTTTTTTTTATAAAAAAATAACTCATCAGTAATTATTATATAATTTTATTTATTTATTTATTTTGTATCTGATATTTCTATTATCTGATAATTACAAGAGTTCTAAAAGTTAACTAGACTCGTAAAGAGATAAAACTATCGGATATTTATTTTTTTCATACATAAAACTCAAATTAAAGACTTTAGTTCTTACTATTTCAACCACTAATGTTGATATAATTTATTAATACACCTAAACTATTTAAGGGAAATCAAAACTAATGAAATTACCAAAACTCTATTAACCTCTTTTCTTCTCAGGATTCTTTTCTTTTCCTTTCTTTTCTTTTTCCCCCCTTTTTCTTTTCTTTTAAATATTAGCAAAACAACATTTGTTTTTTTATGGACTTCGTCTCAGTCTTTTTTTTTTTTACTTAAATTACATTATTAATAATTCTCTATATATCTTCATGTACCCTTACTTCAAAGTTAGCATAAGAATTTAGCTGTCCTTTGTTTCAAGCTCTGCCTCACATTCTTTTCTCCTAGCTATACCTACTTCATTTCTCCATTGAAACGTCACTAGATATGGAGTGTGAGGCTCACACTGCATCATCTTCTTCTTATTGTTACCATTATGCTACTACTTCTTCTTCTACTGCCTATTCTCCCACCTCTTCCCCTTCTCGGACGAAGATTAATTCCCCGGAAATTGAGTCCCGAAAGCGAAATCAAGAACCAAAGGAAGATGATTATAAGGAGAGGAAGAGAAAGGTCAATGTTAGCACTGAAAATGCTGGAAAGCATCCGACTTACAGGGGAGTGAGAATGCGTCAATGGGGCAAATGGGTGTCTGAAATTCGAGAGCCAAGGAAGAAATCAAGAATTTGGCTTGGTACTTATCCAACAGCAGAAATGGCAGCTAGAGCTCATGATGTAGCAGCTATAACAATAAAGGGAAATTCAGCTCATCTTAATTTTCCAGAGCTAGCTCATGAGCTTCCTCGGCCAGCTAGTGCTTCACCAAAGGATATTCAAGCTGCTGCTGCACTAGCAGCTGCCTTAGATTGCAAGATAGGTCAACAAAATGAGCCGAGTGAAGTGGATCAGAGCATGATGGTTCCTCACTCCCCAGATGGTACTGAGGCGTCTCATGACACTGAAGAGTCTTTAAGAGATGAAGATGACACATTTATCGACTTGCCGGATCTTTTGACAAATATAAGCCACCAATTTGATGAATTTTACTTGCATCAGTTAGCAGCTGGAGCAGAGTGTTTTGATGCTGGATTCTGGCAGGAAGAGCAGCAGCCTTCTTTATGGCAGTACCAGTAAAATAAGTACAATAATTATACGATTACTATATATATATATGTATATGTATATGTATACTCTTTGGCACATGTATATATCAGTCACAGTTATTGCTTCTTCTTCTTCTTCTTCTTCTTCTTTTTTTTTTTCTTGTTTTGATTATAATCATATGATTAATTACAAGTTTCAACTTTACTGAGTTTGGTTTTGGCACATACACAATTGAATTTCAATTAACCAATAATCAAGCTGTGCAGCTTTGGATAATAACAAGTTATGATATGACATGGGTGTCATGCCTTCAAACTTAATTACTAATTATTCACCTTCAAGATTATAAAAAAAAAAAATTAATGGATTTGCTTCTTCAAGATTATATATATATATTTTTTCATTTGTAAATATATATGAAATTTTTTTTTCTCTTTTTCCCATTTTTCTTTTAGTTTCTTTATCTCCAAAGGTAGATGCATTTGGCTCTTTTGCCTTTCCTAATAATCAACCTTTCCTTTTTAATTAAAAAAAAAAATTAAACCTGAGAAACTAGTGACATCATATCTAATCTAGGATAACAAACACCACAATCAGTCTTTTTTTTTTCTAGTATATTTTTATTTAAAATTAAAAAATTTTCAATAACTAATTTAATACAATTATATACACTAAAACTCTTACACAAACGTTAGCTTAAAAAAAATCTTTCCATTTTAATTTATTTAAAAAATGAAAAAGGGCCCAGCGATTGTTGTTATTACAATCAACCTTCTTTTTTTTTTCTTTTTTCGAGAGCAATATATATGCCAAAGTTATACCTTCTGTTAAATTTTAAATTTCATGGCTCTACCAGTGTCATCACTAACTACATATGTTGTTATTATTATTATTATTAATGAGTAAAAACCAACCTTAACAAAGAAAAAGTAGTATAATTTAATATTTATTAAAGTTAAGGGAGATAAAAAGAATCCAAATTAGTACAATGAATAATTATGCTACTTGCTCAAGGAAATGGAACTGAAATAATGGAAGAAAACTAAATACGGAAAATTACTAGAACTCAAAGAAATACTAGAGATTAACTGAAGAAAACCAGGAAAACAACTTGATTGATTTTGAGAATCAAAAAATTAATTAAGGAAAAATGAATTGTACTAACTTAGAAATGTACTTAAAATCTGTCTTGAAGAATGATTCCTATTGCAATGTACACACATGCGTACTTAATTTGGCTTTATATCATCACCATCCCTTTCACTGTCCACTTCTGTATTTAATGTCCATATATATATATGTAAGTTTTTTTTTTGGGATGTTTATATCATTTCCAAATCACCATTAAATACTACTAAAATCAACTTACATTTCAGGCTAGATGATTAAACAATGACTACACAACAAAACAGACAGTAGAATATCACTGTTTTAAATGTATAATGATCATTATTTTTCTTATTAATGGAATCACATTAGTCATAAATTTAATTTTATAAACAAACTACGACCCAACCTGCTATTATAGTATTAAAATTCATTTAATAAATAACTCAAGTTTAAATTATATTATATTATAAGACTCTGTCTTATCAAAACGTAGATAAATTGAAATAAAACTTTATATCCTAGCTTGTAATTGTAATATAATAACACAGTTTTATTTTATATGAAATAAAATTATAATTTCTATTAAATATGTTATGTTTTTATAATAAACAGTTTATTTTTAATGTATTAATAAATCATTTTATTTTATACAATTCATAATTTGTGTTTTCTAAATTTGTTAATTTAGGGTTAATCAAATCTGTAATAAATAACATTATAAATTCTATTTATTTCAACTTAATAATAAATAAACTAAATTAAAACTAGTTAAAATTTGTCCCCATCTCCATCACATTATACATTACTAACAAGCTAGCTGGCTAGCTGTAAGATTCTAAAATAAGACATTGAATTGTTTTCAACTATGAAACTGACCCATGAAGGGATCGATTAAGGACAACAAAAGGTAGGGTATACATAAACGTTTATGTTTTACAAACCATAAGGGATAGAACTCACAAGTCTATAGGGATTTAGGGACCAATTTCTCATTATCCAATCAGTACAAGATTCAGTTGATTTCTTTGAAGGTTGCACCAATCAGGTGGCAATTGTCTTCACAATAAAAAACAATATTGATCGTATATGGTTGCCTACTGCTAACTATACAATTGCATAGACAGAACACTGAAATTCATTTCTTCACTTTTTTTATTAATTCATAGTAATAATTTGGAACATATGTAAATGTAATACTACATTTACATATAGAAAGAGATTTCTCGGAAGACAGAAAGTGATAGCTATGAATGCGATTGGCAGCATCCTATGTTGGAATTTGATTAACCACTTAATTAAAAGTTAAAACAAAAACTAAAAATATATAGTAGCAGTTGATTACATGCATAAAATAAGACCTAAATTAATGACAAAAAAATAAAAGACCTAAATTTAAACATTCCCTTTTCATTTATTTATCATATTAAATGGAGAACAAATTTTATAGGCATGTATAAAATTGGAAAAATAGATAAAAACAAATTACATGTTTATCCAGTTTGATTTCGATTTTAGAATAATTGGAATCATAAATTAAAAAAATTAAAAAGTAAAACTTTGTTAGCTTTTTACGTATATAATTTTAACTTTAATGCAATTTCTTCTGTTTAATAGAAAGATTATACGATCTAAATTTTAATGGATTGTACAATAGGAGACAGTTCTCTCTTTTAAAATGGACGACAATAAGAATTAAATTATATACCTTAAGATGTTTTTAGAGAGAAGTTACTGACATTATAATGCAATATTTGATAAAAGAAGAAAGTTGTTTTTTTTTGTCCGGTTGGTGTTCATCCTATATCGGAAAACTCTAATAATTTTAACATTATAATAGTTGACTATCAAATTACTTATTAGTATTATAGTGTGTGTAACGCTATAATGTTTCCACCTAGAATTTGAGTTATGGGTAACGCTGCCTTAAAGGCTAGACTTTATTGGAAAAGGGAGATGTATCGCATTCACAGAGGGTCGCAAATAGAAATGGACTAGAGAGGAGGCCTGGGAAGATATTGGCAAATTGATGATGAAGAAGAAGTCTTCATCTTTGTCTTCTTTTGAGTTGGAAAATACTTTTTTTTATTAATCAAATGATTATGACACTCACTTGTATACATTTAATGCACACAGCACAACTCCTCTTTTAATCAAAATGATCAATTTCTTCCTTTACTTTTCAAAGAGCATTCTGTATACAGTGAGAGAGTTGAGTGTTTTTTCATGAAAGAGGCTATTTACCAACTCATTAGAAAACCATGCATGATCTTTTCACTTTTATTATCATGCCCACGGAAAGGACGAGATCCATTAAGACAAGTTTGCGAGTCAATTATCTCTTTATCATGCAATTATACGTACCAAAGTACTGGGGACCTTCTTATGTATTCTTATTGTATACCCAACAATCGGGGATGCATATACTTATATATTGCAATTAATATGCTATATTTATCCAAAAAAAAAATCATTAAATGTTGTCAAAGGTATGCATAGTTTCAAACCCTCTTGCTAAAACAACACTACTCATCACCTATATCTGTTGATTTAAATGACAAAAAGTTTAAATTTCTTTAAAAAAAATTTTGGATTGAAGTCTTATTTACGAAAAAAAATAGATGCTGAAAAAATTTTATTTTTTTTATGACTCTATCCAATTCAAACTCCAAAAAAATTAAAATTTTTGTAGTTATTAGATACTGAAATCAGATGCAAAAAATTAAAAATAAATGAAACATACTCATACATTATCACATCATCTTAAAAGAATTAGCTGATTTCATCGAATTCTGAAAACTTTTCTCCATTTTGTTATAAAAAAAAATGCAATAGAAGAAAAGTTAAAAGTTCAATGCCCTCAACATGATAATAGGCATTCTTTTGAATTTTTAAATTTTTTTTTTTTAATTTTGAACAACTAATTAATAGATATGTTTAAATTTCAACATTACAAAGAGAGAAAAAAAGAGATAGAAAGTTCGAATCCTACTAATCTCAACATGATGTCTATACATTTTGTCAATTGAATTACTAGTGGATACTTTTTTTTTCTATAACTAAATACTTATTAAATCTAATAATTTTATTTATTATATTTATTTAAAAAGATCTTTGATAAATTATTGATTAATTTGGCAACGACCAACAACATTAATTTTAAATTAAGTACTTGTAGTTTTATACTTAAATTAAAACTTTGAATTGTTTCATCAGCAATGCAAAAGAAAAGAAAACGAAACGATCTTTTTTCAAAGAGGATTATGTCTTGTAGTCATGAACCATGATACACGTTGTGATGACTCTTATATGCTCAATTATTAAAGTATTATTTGCTTGCTTAAAGCATAACAAAGTGAAGTAAAGAGAAAAATTTTGTGGCCTTTAAGGCCATTAATTCTTCAAGAAGATGAAACTTAATGAACAGTGCTATGAGGCCATCTTGCTACCCAACTTTACTTCCTCTCACTAATGCCTTTTTCATTTTTGTTTCTTTTATGTTAGACACCTATGAGTTACTAGAATGTGATCATAAAAAATTTATATATGGGTGTGTGATACACTATTTATAAAGAAAAGTATTACTATTATATGATCATGGTTGAAGGAGTTGGATTCATTTGAGCTTGAGCAATTCTATGGAATGTGATGTGATAATTAAAATAATTTTTCTCTTTTAAGTCACGTTTTAAGTTTGAGTTATAATATATATATAGTAATATTAAATCACTTATTGAAAGACTTTTGGTATCATTATAGTTCTTCCAAATTAAATTAAATGAGTTAAAATGTAATGGATTTGAACATCAATTGTTTAAATCAAAAAATAAATAAATAATTTTTTAAATGGTTACGTGCATTTAAAAAAACAATTAAAACATAAATTGTACTAAAATATAAAAATTAAAATAAATTTATAAGAAATTATCTTTTAATTTTTTGTTCTAATTAATAACCTATTTATATATTATTCTTTGCATATCAAACCGGCCCCAAAAAAGAGCTAGATCATCAATTGAGATGCCACCAATTAACAATGGTGTGGATGAACCTCCTCATCGAATTTCTTATATGTATCTCAAAAAAAAAGCAAGAAAATCAATCAAAAGTTTAGAAAAAATAAATAAAAGCAAAGGAAACAAATTAAAGATATAAAGAAGTGGTAGAGACCAGAGAACAGAGAATATATATATATATGGATCATGCATGCCCCACAGTTCTTGTGGCAACGCTTAGAACACAAGGTATTCAAGATAATAATATCAAACGAGGAAATCATGCATTTCCTATCCATGCCAAAAAAATTATATATGCTTATATATATGGTCCAACCTCGTGCTTATACATAGTTTCAGTAGTTTCCAAGGAACACTTATATGCATGCAGCCACTGCATAATTGGTCTCTAGTGGCTTAAAATTCGATTTTGTTTTGAAACTAATATTCTCAATTTTATACCAACAACAACTGTTCGGATCAGCTCGCTAATAATTATTTTCATTTAAATAATATATAAAGTTTAAATTATGATAAATATAGTTATATTAAATTAATTATTAAATTTTTTTTTTATGATTTTTATAATTTTATTGAGATTAAATTAAATTAATTAAAATTTAATATATTTTAGATATTATTATTTTGTTTTTTAAATTACAATTTTATTCACATGCAGCCACTGAAAATATACTCGGTTTCCAATGATTAACTTCAGGAGTATCCTATTTTATTGAGTCATTTTAACTATACTTTGGGTCTTTTAATTGTCTGCCAAATCTTAAGCATATGAATCTCACTTTCAAACTAATGTAATTAACTTTCATAAAAAGAAGGAATATAATATTTTGAGTCTAATATAAATAATTTATACTATATATTTCTGTTGTAAACATTAATCAATTTAATTGATTATTAATTAATAAAAATGTTAATATGTTTAAGAGAAATTCCTATAGATTTTAGTAGAGATTTTCATTCATTTAAAAACACTTTTTATAAGAAAAAAATATAAATAATTTTTGAGTTGGAATGGAATGCTCAGCTAGAATATAATACAATCTCAAATTAAATTAAAAAATTGGCAATGATATATATATATATATATATATATATATATATATATATTTGTCATTTCATTCGATATCTCTCATGGGTCATAGCATTTAATATAAAGAACAAACTATATATATTAACATTATTGTATTATACATTGAAATGTGAACAAATTCAACATACGGTTCATTATTGTCGATGGTGGGAATCTTTTGTTTCTCCAATTTAATTGGAAGTATTTAGTTGGAAATTGTTGAGGGGACCAATGAGATTTTATTCCAAAAGAAAAGAGTATATTCGAAAAAAAAAAGCCAAAACAATACCACTTTTGATAAATTCAACTTCGTTTTTTTAAATTTTAATAAAAATATTTTAATTTAGTTATTATTAATAATTTTAATAAATTAGTTTAATGTAATTATTTTAGAATTAATTATTAAAATAATAAACTTTCATTTTCGAAAATTTTTATTCTAAATAAATTCTAGTTATTTTGATATTTTTCGTAATTTCAAATTTTAAATGAAAAATAAATATTTTATTTTAATTGAAAAATAAATTATGTTAGAATTAAAAATAATTGAATAAATTATGATATTTTTATTGAATTTTAAAAACTTAAGTAAATATATAAAAACTATAAATATTGTAATTTCAAAGACTAATTAATAGGCTATTTATTACTAGGCCAAAATAGATATTGGTGGAAATATTATTTATTCTTTTAGATCTTCTAAGGGCAAAGGTGTATTGTTGCCTCCAATATTTTAGCAATAAGCTAATAATTTTTTTTTCTTAACAAAAAAAAAGCGAGTTTTCAAAATATCAACTATTCAAACTCTTTATTTAACAAAATTTAATAGCGATTAAATTTCACTCAAATAACCATTTCCTTTTGATTTTTATGATCCTACATACAATTTTTAAACAAAAAAAAATTAAAAAAATATATATCTAATATGAAATCATCAACTACCGTCCATTTGACTCTCTCTCTTTCTCTCTTTCCCTCTTAATCTCCATCTCAAGCTTCCTTCATTTATTGCTCTTGTTCTACCTTTCCATCTCCAACTTCTTTTATCCCTTGCTCTCGCTTTCTTTCTCTATCTCCAATCTCCTTCATTTTCTGATCCATTACAATTCGAAAAAAGAAAGAATTTAGTATTATTATTTTTCATGCTTATCCTTAACATTAAAAAAAGAAAAGAAAAAAAAGCATTCCCATTTGCTTGAAATCATCGTTGACTTGAAACTTGAATAATGTACAGTAAATCTTTTGATTTGAAACTGTTGCTGCTTTTATTAGATTGAAATTAATTAGCGTTTAATATGATTATAAGTGATGATTTATATGCTATCGATTCTTCGATAATGTTCACGATGAATTCCATCTACCTTTGACTCAATTAGCTAATGTTGTTGTTACGGCACTTGGGGGGGAGGGGGGAGAAGATAATTACGAAGAAGAAATGGATGGAATTATGATGGTGTTAGGGGAGAAGAAATATTTTCATAATTATTTTATATAAATATATATGGAATTTATCTAACCCATATCAACATCAGTGTGTCTCAAGATCAAACTACAATTTAACGAAAAATTTATGTCAATTAAATGGGAACTTTAAAAAAAAAAAAAAGTTAAAGAGACAACTTAAACTGCTAACTTATTAACATTTTAAAGGGAGTTATATTACAAAACTATTTAACTTTTGATAAATAAGAACTTAAATAGTTAATTATTTTAAAAATTTATATTTTTTTTGTTAAAAAAAAGTTAAAATACTTGTTAGCTCACTATAAATATTAATCCTATTTCTTTTAAATTAAATATATAATTTTTCATGCAAAATGATCCTCTCAATTTCTATTGTACATTAAATTTTGTTAAAAAAAAAAATAAAAGGACTTGTTAGCTCACTATAAAAATTAATCATATTTCTTTTAAATTAAATATATAATTTTTCATGTAAAATGATCCACTCAATTTTTATTGTACATTAAATTAATTAAAATTGAACCAACATCTATTAGTTCAAATGGTTTTAGATTCTTTTAAGGTATAGATTCAAGTTGTTTTTCATGAGTAGTCGAAATGGTAAAATTTGTTGACATTTTATTGAAGAGCGTATGGATCGTATCCCCACTCCACCTCTTCAGTTTCTCTTCTCTTATGGTATTAAAATTTAATCATTTAATTTTGTTGTTAAAAAAAAAAACATATGAGTTCAAGTTTTATTTATGAAAAAAAATGTGGTAATAGAATTTGGTATTTTTTATAGGTCCGTCTAGCTCAAATTTTGAAATAATTAGAACTTATATAATTATTTGATATTAGAAGTATCAATGAAAAAAATGTTAAATTTGATATTAAAAGTTAAAATTATGGTAAATTAAAAATAGGGTATATGATTTAATTAGTTAATTAAGTTATATATATATAATTTAAAAAATGATCAAATAGTGAATTACTATAGAATTTCCGAGTATATGGTTGATGCTCACTTATTATCAAATTGTTGATTTTTTTCTTTATTTCCAAGTGGAGTGTGGACCGTCGGTTGGTTCACCACGCCGGACACTGTTATGGCAGGCGTCTTTTCTTTTTCCAATCTAATTGGAAGATGCTCAGGCCTGAGGGGGGGACCAATCCCATCTCTTGATTGAATATTCGTTTTGTATTTTACTAAATTTTACAGGCTCATGAAAATAATGTTTCTAATAAAGTCTAAAATTCGAGAATTATATATATATATATATATATATATATATATATATATATATATATATATATATATATATATAATTAAGATTAAAAAAATTTATTTTTTATAAAATTTATTCGATTTAAGTTAAATAAGTAAAAATATTACAATTACAGGAGCACTAGAAATAGTTAAAAAAAAAAAAAAAAAAGGCTCAAAAAAATATAGTGTTAGCCATCAAGTGAGTCCTTTTAGCTTTCTTTATTTTTTAAAAGGAAAAAGAACAAATTGCACCTTCTTTGAGCTAAATTTTACGTTAGCTATTATTGTTTTTTTTTTTTTTTATTACCAAATGGACCTTAATGAATAGAAACTGGCCCAAGAAAGACCCATTAAGAGCACCGTAAAAAAAAAAAAAGCCCAAACAACTATTAAGAGATGATCATGTTGCAAGTGGGCTCCACTCTGCTTGATGAATCAACTCCGTCGTGTGTGGTACCATCTCCTTTCACATTGCGTTAATTAAAAAAAAAAAACAAAAAACAAGAAACAAGGTCTTAATAAAAGAGATTAGTTATTTTAATATTCATATGTGATATTCGAATCCTAATGTCTAAATAACATCATCAATATTTATTTATTGAATAGAAGACGGAACGAAGGTAAAATATAGATCAAATGGTATTTAGTACTCCATGCATTTTTTTATTCATGATTTTATTAATATTTCTTTAAGTGATAAAGTTATAGTGTTCATTTTCTAAGATAATCCACCTAATTTCTTTTGTCGATGAAAGTTCACTTTATACAGTTTTCTTCTATTTTGCAGCCAAGTCTCTGACTGTGAGTTGAAAAAAAAAATAAAATGAAAATGATTGTGCACATGAGTGAGCAAATAAAATTGCAAAAAGAATTATACGATTAAAAATGAAAAAAAAAATATAAAAATATGCCAATTGAAATGATAATTTTAATTTCAGTTACGTTTTAAAAAATGTGTAGGTTCAACTTAAAATTATGTTATTTTTAAAATTTTTGTGAATATTAATTGAAATTTTTATTTATTAATATTCAATTAAATATTGTATTTAGCTAACCGGTGCAAGTTTAAATTTGATGTTAAGAATTAAAATTAATTAGCCGTGAATCTGCACTTTGCACAAATTATAAATAATAAACATATTTTAAAATAAATAATTAAATAATTTTAATAAATTAAAACTACAATTTAATTAAATATAAAAATGATAACTTAAAATGTTATTACCATAATTTTATTATTTTTAATTAAGAGTACATGTATATTTTTAATATGTATAGTAATAACAACAATGATTGAATAAACAAAATAAAAAAAGAGAAAATAGTTGAAAAAAATATTATTTTAATTAGAATAAAAGACTTAATTTTTTATGAAAAAAAAGAGTAATATTTTAAACATAATTGAATTAAAGTGTTTTATATAAAATAGAACATGTGTATTCTAAAATAAAATTTTTATATTAATTTTTTTATAGAAAAATATTATGAATTTTAATAACTCAACAAATAACCTTCTAAGCTTAATATTAAATTATGAAGATGAACATTTATCAAATTTTGAATTTAATGATTTTAGAGCTTCTATACCAAAATATTTAGAGCTCAACATTTAATATATATATATATATATATATATATATATATATATATATATATATATATATATATATATATATATATATATATATATATATATATATATATATTGTAACTATATATATATACATATACACTACTTGTGTTCCTTTTTAATTATCGTTTAAGGATTATGCATATAACTTAATAAATGTAATTAATATATGTGTAAAATACTATATTACCTTTATAATAATTCCTACAACCAATTATTAGTTTTGTATATTTTCAAAAGCAGTATATGTATAAATAAAAATACGATAGAGAAAAAGGTAGTTAAAATGAATTGATAATTGAAAAGGTTAAATAAATTGGAACAAAAAATTCAACCTAAAATGATGATTAAAAAGGAATGGAGAGAGTATATAGTTACTATTTTTTTAAAAGAAAAAAATCAAAAATTGCAAAATTTATATTTTATTGTCTATTTATAATATTAATTTATACATAATTAAAAAATGAATTATCTTCTTAGAATTAGTACTAAAAAAAATCTTTCATTTGGCCACATTCACCCTAAAAATAGATTAAAAAGTAAGTTTTTTTTTTTTTTTTTTAACAACAATGGATAATTTTATTGATAAGAAAGAAGATGATACATGAAAAGCCTATAAAAAAAACAAGTTCAAATATATTAATTCAACCTTCATGAAAAGGCCTAATATAAATAGTTTCCTTCGTCACCTTCATCTTAACAACAAGAACCTAATTTTGCTAATCCTGCAACTCCACAATAACTTTTGAATTATCTCAACTGTGGATAGAAGAAGAAATATCCAAGTACTTGCTATTCTAAACTCTTCTTCCCATCAACTAGCCTTAGAAGGCAGTAAAAGTAGGGAACCTGACAAGCAAATTCAGAAGTCAAACAATGCATCAGCTTAAAAATTGAGCATATATGGATCATCAAAAAATTCTCTTTTATTATGAATGTGAATTAACAATATATTGTTTGTGAATAAATAATATATTGCTTGTAAGAGAATAGTACTCAAATAGTGAAAAAAAAATCTCTATATAAAGGGATTGAAATTCATTAATGAGTATGTTAAGAAAAAGAAGAAGAAAAAATAGATTACTCTCCAAATTCTTTCAATATTATAGTTCTCTAAATTCTCTCCAAACTCTCTCTAAATTCCCTCAAAATCTTTCTACTATAAAATATTTTTCTTCTAGTTAAATACTACTAAATTCAAGTTTAGTCTTATAACAAAATAAGTAATTCAATCTTTATTTCACAACACGTTATCAGCACGAGGAGCTCTCGATCAAAACAATAAGGTACATATTTCTTAATATTTAATATTTATGAATATATTAGTTGATTATATATTATCATAGATGGCTATGCCTCCTACTAATTTATATATTTATATATATTTCTTCAATCTAACTTTATATTAATTGTTATTTTTATTTTGTTTTACTAACTACACCATTGATGCAAATATTGCTAGAAATGGTTCTAACCTTATGGATGGCTATGCCTCCTACCAATTTATATTCATGCATATTTATTTTTTTATTATTTATGTTAATGGAAGGTTATACCCCATTTTATATTAATGGACGGTTTTACCCCATATTTATACATATCGTTATGTTAACTCACTTGCTATAAATAATCATATCAACATTATTTATTGATTTTACTTTATATAATTTATTTCTCACTATATTATATTAAAAAAAAAATTCTAACGACTATATTTTTATTACCAACGGTAATATAACGGTAATAAACGGCTATATTTTTCATTATAAATAGATGAGCTATAAATTTTATTCATTCACACAAATTCATACATTTTCTCTTTCTCTCTTTACTCTAAATTGTAAACATGATTTGGTATATTTATATTTGTGTTTTGATCATGACTATTATAATAGTTTTAGGAATAATTAATATGGAAGATGATTTTCTATTTGATATAATTTTAAGTATTATTGTATCATTTTTTGTACCACTATTATTTCTTGCAATATTCATTCATGATATAATTAATTAGTAAATTCTGATCATGTTTGATTTTTTTTAGTAGTCATCAAATTTATGAATTCTAATTGAGTTATATTTTTTATTAGTTATCATAATGACAAATCTAGCAAAGCTTGAGTTCGTTGCTCTTGACATCACGGGAAAAAATTATATGTCTTGGATTCTAGATGTAGAAATGCATCTTCAATCAATGGGGTTAATTGATACCATAAAAGAAAATAATAACACCTCATTGCAAGATAAGGTCAAGTCTATAATTTTTCTCCGTCGTCATCTTTTGAAGGATTAAAATGTGAATATTTGACTGTCAAAGATCCAAGTGTTCTTTGAAAGGATCTAAAAGACAGATATGATTATCAAAGAGATGTAATACTACCAGTAGTCACTGATGAATGGAGAGCTTTACGCTTTCAATATTTTAAAAAAGTGAGTGACTATAATTCTGCAATGTTCAGAATAGTATCACAATTAAAATTCTGTGGACAGACAGTCACAGATGAGGATATGCTGGAGAAAACTTACTCCACATTTCATGCATCAAATGTTACACTGCAACAACAATACAGGATGCAGAGATTTAAAAAATATTCTGAACTAATTTCATGCCTACTGGTAGCTGAGAAAAATAATGAACTTTTGATGAAAAATCATCAGTCCCGTCCCACTGGCTCAATAGCATTTCCAGAAGCAAATGCTACAAATTATTCTAGATATAAAAATTACAATAGCCGTGGACGTGGGAGAGGTAGAGGTCGTGGACGTGGAAGAGGTCAATTCTTTGGCCATGGTCATGGAAATAAATATAGTAATACTCCACAACAAACTCAGACTCAACCTCAAAAGAAGTTAAAATCAATCATCAGTGGTGTTCAAGAAAGGCCTCAACATAAGTCTGAAACTGTGTGTTTCAGATGTGGTAGTAAAGGACACTGGTCACGAATTTGTCGAACACCACCACATCTTTGCCAACTTTATAAGGCATCATTGAAAGGCAAAGAAAAGGAAATAAACTTCAATGAGCATCATACTCATGTTAATGATAGAACTCATCTAGATGTTTCTGATTTTACTGATGATTTTACTAACAATAGAAATTGAGACATCTCTAATTTTAAGTATATTGTTATTACTTATTTGATTCTGAAGAATATGTTATTGTTATGTATGTTATTTTTAAATTAAATAAAATGTCCTACTTTACAATTATTTTATGTTTTTACCTTAATTGATTAATTTTGTGTTTATCTATTTTGAAGTTTAATATGGATTGTACTCAACATAAAGACAATATTGGAGATCTCTGCATACCAGATAGTGGTACTACACATACTATCTTGAAAAATAAAGATTATTTCTCTGAAATAAAGCCCACAAAGGCAATTGTAAAAATAATATCAGGTCCTGTAGATCTGATTGAAGGAATTGGCAAAGCTAAATTTATGTTACCAAATGGAACAAAGTTTATAATTGATGAAGCTTTGTTTTCACCAAAATCAACAAGAAATTGATTGAGTTTTGATGACATATATCGAAATGGGTATGATACCCAATCTATTACTATAAATGGTAACAAATATTTAAATATAGTTTCCTATGAATCAGGAAAAATGCAAGTATTGGAAAGACTGCCAAAACTCCCTAATGGATTGCATTACATGCATATACATGTAATTGAATCAAATATGGCAGTAAAAGAAAAATCTTATGATCCTTCAATAATAAATTTATGGCATGACATATTAGGTCATCCTGGATCAGTAATGATGCGAAGGATAATTGAGAATTCACATGGGCATCCCTTGAAGGGGCAAAGAATTCCTCAATCAAATGAAATGTCATGTACAGCTTGTTCTCTTGGAAAATTAATCTTGAGACCTTCACCATCTAAAATTCAAAATGAATCACCTATGTTTCTTGAAAGAATTCAAGGTGATATATGTGGGCCAATTCACCCACCATGTGGACCATTCAGATATTTTATGGTATTAATTGATGCATCTAGTAAATGGTCACATGTTTGTCTATTGTTAACTCGTAATGTTGCATTTGCAAGGTTGCTTGCTGAAATTATTAAATTACGAGCACAATTCCCTGATTATACAATCAAAAGGGTAAGACTTGATAATGCTGGTGAATTTACATCTCAAGCATTCAATGATTATTGTATGTCTATTGGGATCATTGTTGAGCATCCTGTTGCCCATGTACATACTCAAAATGGTTTAGCTGAATCATTGATTAAACGACTTCAGCTTATTGCTAGACCATTGATAATGAGAACAAAGCTTCCTATTTCAGTTTGGGGTCATGCAATCCTACATGCTGCTTCATTAATTCGCATCAGACCTAGTGCATATCATAAATACTCCCCACTACAATTGGCATTTGGTCAAGAGCCAAATATTTCCCATCTCAAAATTTTTGGTTGTGTAGTATATGTACCCATTGCGCCACCTCAGCGCACAAAAATGGGTCCTCAACGAAGATTGGGAATTTATGTTGGGTTTGAAACACCCTCGATTATTAGATATCTTGAACCTCTAACTGGTGATGTTTTTACAGCACGTTTTGCTGATTGCCAATTTAATGAGGTTGTTTTCCCAACATTAGGAAAAGGGGAGAAAGAAGGGAAAAGGGATATTTCATGGAATGAACCATCATTATTGCATCTGGATCCTCACACAAAACAATGTGAATTAGAAGTGCAAAAGATTGTGCACTTACAAGCAATTGCAAATCAATTGCCAGATGCATTTATTGATACAAAAAGAGTGACTAAATCATACATACCAGCAGCCAATGCTCCTGCTCGTATTGAAATTCCAGAAATAAAATCTAAGAATAAAGACACTCATGAGTCTAAAACACGCCAGAAGCGTGGAAGACCAATTGGTTCTAAGGATAAAAATCCTCGAAAGAGAAAGGGAGTAGATAATCATATTGATAGCGAGGAAAATATCCCTGAAGAAATAGAAAATAAAGAAAGTCATGAAACATTGTCATATACTATTGCATGTGAAATCATAAATGACAAAGATGATCCTGAACCAAAATCAGTCATGGAATGTCAAAATAGGCATGATTGGATAAAATGGAAAGATGCTATGCAAGCTGAATTGGACTCACTAAACAAACGAAATATTTTTGGGCCAATTATTCCTATGCCTAAAACTGTGAAACCTGTAGGATACAAGTGGGTCTTTGTACGAAAGAGAAATGAGAAAAATGAAATAATAAGGTACAAAGCTAGACTTGTAGCTCAAGGTTTTTCACAAAGGCCAGGAATTGATTATGATGAAACGTATTCTCCTGTTATGGATGCAATTACATTCAGGTATCTGATTAGCCTAGTAGTTTCTAAGAAATTAGAAATGCGTCTTATGGATGTTGTGACTGCTTATTTGTATGGATCACTTGATAGTGACATTTATATGAAAATCCCTGAAGGATTTAAAATGCCTGAAGCATTAAGTACAAAACCCAAAGAAATGTATTCAATCAAGCTCTAGAGATCTTTATACGGGTTAAAACAGTCTGGGCACATGTGGTATAATCGTTTAAGCGATTATTTGATTAATAAAGGATATGTGAGTAATATTATTTGCCCATGCATTTTTATTAAGAAAACAATATCCGGATTTGTGATTATAGCTGTATATGTTGATGATTTGAATATCATTGGAATAGAAAATGAGATCCATGAAGCAACAATATACTTAAAGGAAGAATTTGAAATGAAAGATCTTGGAAAAACCAAGTATTGCCTTGGTTTACAAATTGAGCAAATGCACAATGGGATATTTGTGCATCAATCAAATTACACAGAAAAGATCTTGAAACGCTTTAATATGGATAAAGCAAATCCTTTAAGTACTCCAATGGTCGTTAGATCACTCAATATTAAAACTGATCCATTTCGACCCTGTGAAGAAAATGAAGAAATTCTTGGTCCTGAATTTCCATATCTCAGTGCCATTGGAGCTCTAATGTATCTTGCTAATTGTACTAGACCTGACATTTCTTTTGCAGTTAATTTATTAGCGAGGTTCAGTTCAGCTCCAACAAAAAGGCATTGGAAAGGAGCCAAACATATACTTCGATACCTTCGAGGAAATGTTGATTTGGGTTTATTTTATTCTAACAATTCAAAACAAGAATTGATTGGTTATGCAGATGCAAGGCATTTATCTGATCCTCATAAAGCGAAATCTCAAACAGGCTATGTGTTCACAAATAATGGAACTGCAATTTCTTGGCGTTCCTAGAAACAAACGCTTGTCACTACTTCCTCAAATCATTCTGAAATTATTGCACTACATGAAGCAAGTAGAGAGCGTGTGTGGCTTAGATCAATGACACATCATATTGAAGAATCTTGTAGTTTTCCAGTCAACAAAAGTCCAACAATTTTATATGAAGATAATGCAGCATGCATTGCACAGTTAAGGGAAGGATATATCAAAAGTGATAGAACCAAACATATACCTCCAAGATTCTTTTCATACACTCAAGAGCTAATAAAAGACAATCATATAGATATCAAGTATATTCAGTCTAGCCATAATTCAGCTGATCTTTTCACAAAGGCACTTCCAACTACAATCTTTAGAAAGCACGTTCACGATATTGGAATGCGACATCTGCATACTATGTGAAGGAAGATTATACATATCAACTTGAGGGGGAGAAAATCATGCACTGTACTCTTTTTCCTTAAGCTAAAGTTTTCCCCACTAGGTTTTATTTAGCAAGGTTTTAACGAGGCAGTTGCAAAATATTATTATTCAAGGGGGAGTATTATGAATGTGAATGAACAATATATTGCTTGTGAATGAACAATATATTGCTTGTGAGAGAATAGTACTCAAATAGTGAAAAGAAAATCTCTATATAAAGGGATTGAAATTCATTAATGAGTATGTTAAGAAAAAGAAGAAGAAAAGATAGATTACTCTCCAAATTCTTTCAATATTATAGTTCTCTAAATTCTCTCCAAACTTTCTCTAAATTCCCTCAAAATCTTTCTACTATAAAATATTTTTCTTCTAGTTAAATACTACTAAATTCAAGTTTAGTCTTATAACAAAATAAGTAATTCAATCTTTATTTCACAACATCTTTAGATTTTAACAAAAAAATAAAACCTAATATCACCGTGCACACATAATGGGATGCACCCATATTATTTGAGTTTAAAATTCAAAACTGATTAATTTACACACAAAAATTTAAAAGAATTTGATATTTGGATGGCTTTTTTTGGCCAAATACCATCCAAAACTAGTTAAAAACAAAGAAACAACGAGACCGATGAATATAACCGAATAAAAAGTAGGTTGTTAAAATGAATGTTGAGTAGACAAATAGTAGAAATTTTTTTAAAATGTTGAAGATTATAGGAAAAATGGTCTATTAGGCCCTTCAACTTGTATAAGGCGGGTAAATTAGCTTAATTTGAAGTTTTTCTACAAATAGATCCAAAACTTGGCCTAATAAACCAATTTAGAGGTAAATCAAGCGCGTGTGTTTTACGATGCAAAAATAAACTAAAATAACATCAAATTTTCTTATTTTATTCAATAACTTCTAACCTTAATTTTCGCCTAAAAAAATTGAAACTTTACTACTACAATCTTTATATCATCACCACTCTCCTTCATTTCCAGTCTAATAACTGTCGCTCTCCTTCATGTCCATCTTACCCTTACCACCTTTGCTATTCTTTTCCACCCACAACTTCATCTTTACCTTTTCTTTTTCCTCTTATTGTTGTCGTGCACTCTCCTTCATCCCCACCTTATCCTCACTACCTCTGCCATTCTTATACACCTATAGGGGTGTAATCAAGTCGAGCTGAGCCGAGCCGAGTTTTGGCTAGCTAGGGCTTGGTTCATTTATAAACGAACCAAGCTTGCTATTTCACTAGGTGTTTACGAGCTGTTCACGAACTTAAACGAGTCTAAAGAAATTTTTAAAAATGCAAACTATAAATTAAAATTATACATAAAAAATTAAAAATAAATTACAGTATATTTAATATAATTTTTTATTTTATTCTAATAATATATTTTTAAAATATTTTTTATAATAAAAATTTATATATTATATATCTAAAACAAAATTACTAAATATTAAAATTATGACTTGACTCGCGAGCTTCTATTTGAGTTTGTTCGCGAGCTTCACGAGCCAAGATTTGTATAGGTTGAGCTCAGGTTGTTTATTAAACGAGCTTCGATGTACGATCTTGAACGAGCTTTTATCGAGCCAAACACTGAGCTACTCATGAGCGGCTCAGCTCATTTACATCCCTATCCACTTACAATTTCATTATCACCTTTCTTTTTTCCTCTTATCATCATCGCTCTCCTTCATCTCCACCTCACCCTCACCACCTCTATTATTCTTATCCACCCACAACTTCATCATCACCTTTCTTTTTTCCTTTTACCACTACCACTCTCCATTACCTCTACCCACGCAATTCAAGGCCAATCAACACTAAAAACTCAAAACCCAAAATCAAATAGTGCTACAATATCAATGAAAAACTAGCACACCTAGTTATAGATCATAATTCTCCATTCACCAAATTCATAGGTAACTTGAATTTCCTTTATTACTGTTGTTTTACCACCATTACTAGTATCTCTATCACCACTGATTATCTTTCTGGTATTCTTCTCCTCCTCCTTCTATTTATCTCTCTATAAAAGATTCATTATAATTGCACTCTTGCATGTATAAAAAATGTTTCTAATTTGTAAAATTTTATGTAGAGATAAATAAATAGGGATACAACTATTAATGGTGATAGGAGGATTGAGAGGGCCAGTGGGTGGTTTTATGTACGCTTATCAAAACTCTGCTAGTTGACTAGTGAAGGTCTATTCTTAAACATCAATGTGTTGCCAGTGAAGCTAAAGGAGGAGAACATGAAGAAGACACAAAAAGCAGATATTTTCTTAATTATGGGTATAAAGATCTTCGACTGAGATATTACATCAAAGAGGGAAAGAGAGCTATCAAAGTGAATGTTTTCATGCGAGTTAAGATTTCTGCTATTTTCTGAAAAATTAGATCAAGATTTTTTTTGTTTTTATTGGAAAATATATCTTACAAAGATTTTTTTGTTTGCTATGCTTTTTTTTAATGATTTAAATGAATTATTATTGATAATAATGGGTGAATATCTTGTTTGTGTTTCGGTGGTGATAATTTATGATGGTCAGTAGTAGTGTTGATCCGAGCATTAGCAATGATAAGGAATTGAGTTTAGTTAATTTAATTTTTAAATATGTTTAAATTTAATTTAGCATTAAAATATTAATAAAAATAATAGATAAAATTTTCGCTCTCTTTCTCCCTTAGCGTGTAGGAGACATGCAAAATTTGAATCCAAATTGGGTTTATTAGGCCAAAAAATAGAAATTTTAGATCTATTTGTAAAAAAAAGTTCAAATTAAGACTATTTACCCTCCTTATACAAGTTGAAGGGCTTATTTGACCATTTTTCTTGGATCAGAGGTTGAATTTTAAAGATGGCGAAACTTCTTAAAAATATGAGAATGATAGAGCGTGACTCCTACCATAGGTGCACGGGTTGACAAGTAATATAGAGAGAGTAAAGTATTGTTCCCACAAGGATTGGGGACTAAGCACCTATTAGCTTTAGTTTAATATGTTTAGAGCTTGTAAATTAGACTTGAATGCAATCATGAACAAACTAAAGAAACAACAATTAAGGAAATGCTAATTAAACTAACACTAAACACTTAATGGAGAAATCAATCAGTATTGAAATTATATAATTAAGGAATGGCATACCACATTATCCTCAAGTCAAATTATAGTTCAAATCAAGTTATTTGCATACCTTAAGCTTCCAAGAATCATTTAACACTCTCTCTCTCAAGTAATGTTAAAGTCTACTAATATGCATCCATGAGATCTCAAAATCATAGCTTAATTCTCATCCTCACCATAAAAGTAAATTAACATCAAACATATTAGGCATTAGATGAGTTTATTGACCATTTGCATTATCAAACTCCTAATTTTAGGCTTTGACAAATAATTTAGATTCTAATGATTTCATTTAAGTGTGTAGGAAGTTTATCAAGTATCAAGATTAAATTTTTAATGATTGGAGACAATGTAATACCCCTTAAAAGAGTACTAATATACATTTCAATGAAGTATCTTAACCTATGCAAGTCCTCAATCTTTGAGAAGCAATTATATACCAAAAATATATAATTTTGGACTTACAGTGGTCTACTCATGAGCACCTCACAAGGCCCTCACGAGCCAACCTTGTATATTTCTTCAAGAGCTCATTTTTGCCAAAATACTTAGTGCTCCTCATGAGTTGCCCTCACAATCATGAGGAGAAAGCTTTAGCTCATGAGGGTAGTAAAGATAGGCTATGATGTCTATTTTTAAATGTAATGGCTAGCATACTTGCTCCTTACGAGCTAGGATTTACTCCTCATGACTGTGAGCTACGTTATAACAGAAATAATCTAAGATGATTTAAAAACCAACAAGAGACGTTGGAGACATAATCAATGCATCTAACATCCATAATCTAAGTTTTTTATCTATATAAATAACTTTTAGAGTTCAATTGAGAGTTTAAGAAACTTGTTTATTTATTATACTCTCTTAAGCATTCAATTAAGTTCTCAAGACTCTCTTTAAATTCACTTTATATTTGTATAATTCTTATAAGAGTTGGTGACTGTTATAATGGATACTCTTGTCCTTTAAATTCACTTTAATATGTTTAGAGCTTGTAAATTAGACTTGAATGAAATCATGAAAAAATTAAAGAAACAACAATTAAGGAAATGCTAATTAAATTAAAACAACAATTAAGGAAATTTTAATTAAATTAAAACAACAATTAAAGAAATTCTAATTAAACTAACACTAAACACTTAATGGAGAAATCAATCAGCATTGGAATTATATAATTAGGGAATGGCATACCACATTATCCTCAAGTCAAATTATAGTTCTAATCAAGTTATTTGCATACCTTAAGCTTCCAAGAATCATTTAACACTCTCTCTCTCAAGTAATGTTAAAGTTTACTAATATGCATCCATGAGATCTCAAAATCATAGCTTAATTCTCATCCTCACCATAAAAGTAAGTTAACATCAAACATATTAGGCATTAGGTGAGTTTATTAACCATTTGCATGATCAAACTCCTAATTTTGGGCTTTGACAAATAATTTAGATTCTAATGATTTCATTTAAGTGTGTAGGAAGTTTATCAAGTATCAAGATTAAATTTTTAATGATTGGAGACAATGTAATACTCCTTAAAAGAGTACTAATATACATTTCAATGAAATATCTTAACCTATGTAAGTCCTCAATCTTTGAGAAGCAATTATATACCAAAAATATATAATTTTGGACTTACAGTGGTCTACTCACGAGCACCTCACAAGCCCCTCATGAGCCAACCTTGTATATTGCTTCAAGAGCTCATTTTTGCCAAAATACTTAGTGCTCCTCATGAGTTGCCCTCACAATCATGAGGAGCAAGCTTTAGCTCATAAGGGCAGTAAAGATAGGCTATGATGGCTATTTTTAAATGCAATGGCTAGTAGACTTGCTCCTTATGAGCCAGGATTTGCTCCTCATGACTGTGAGCTATGTTATAACAGAAATAATCTACGATGATTTAAAAACCAATAAGAGACGTTGGAGACATAATCAATGCATCTAACATCCATAATCTAAGTTTTTTATCTATATAAACAACTTCTGGAGTTCAATTGAGAGTTTAAGAAACTTGTTTATTTATTATACTCTCTTAAGCATTCAATTAAGCTCTCAAGACTCTCTTTAAATTCACATTATATTTGTATAATTCTTATGAGATTTGGTGACTATTATAATAGCTACTCTTGTTCTTTTATTTCTGGGTTTAAAAAATGGGAAGTGGGATTCTATTCTAAAAGAATTGGTTTAAGTGTTTAGCCATTAAAACACTTGAAAATTTAGTTTTTGAGTGAGCCTTCAAAACTCAAGTTGTAAGGTTGAAAGAGTGAGCCACTCTCTTATGTAATCTCAATCTTGTGAATAAGATTGTGAGGATTAAAAATCATAACTTGGGGATAACTTAGGTGGAGACATAGGATTGTTGAGAATCTGAACTTTTTAAATTCTTATGTTCATCATTCTTCCTTTTTAACATTCTTTCAATTCTTACAAATAATTCTTTTAATTTTAATTTATTGCTTATTTGCCTTACTCACCCCCCCCCCCTGTTAAAGCATTTTCAGAGTTTATAAAGGATTGAGTGGGTTTAAGCTCTCTTAAGTCATTGATCACTCAACATGCATTTGTGGGTCTCTACTAGATTTACCATCTCTCAATACATAGATCTAGACTAAGGTTGTATTTGGCTAGAACACAACACACATCAAAGTATAACAAATATAATATGCATTAAATAAGGAAGGATCTATAAATTAAAATTAATTCAAATGGGTTTCCAAAATCTCAATAACATAGCCAAACATGGCTTCCATAATCATTATTCAATATTCAATATTCAATACAACACAAGAGATTAAAGAAATGAAAATGAAATAAAAAGGGGAAGAGAAATTATTATTAAGAAGCTTGAATCTTCAATGGAGTATCTCTTTTTCTTCTTAGCTTATTTTTTTCCTCTTGCTCCATTTTCTCTCTCTTAGTTGTTATGGGTCCTCTTTCAAGATTGATTTCCCTCTTAATGATATCCTCCAAATCATGGTCCTTGTCCTTTTATAGCCTCTTTAGAATGTCTCTTCATCTCCCCTAGATTTTTTTCTTTTTAAAACATCCACCTTAGCATGTTTTGTGTTGGAAACGAGCTTGTTGTGATCACTGGTCAAGTTGCAATCATAGAAGAAGGGCATCTAGAGAAGGGGTAGTGACTGCAAAAAATTATGCTCGCGATAAAGAGTTTGGCAATTTAGGAACCTATAATCACGGATTAAGTTGTAACCCTATAAGGGCCTCGACTTGGGGAATGCTTAAAGCTTTGATCAATCCGCAATCACGCTACCATCTGCGATCATGAAAATATATTGGCTCTGCTCCTTTGCTATAATTCTTTTTCTTTTTTGCCCCCAACCATCATCAAACACCTCCAAATCTCTTTCCCCTATTAAAAATCAAATAAGACATAAAATTATCTAATCTTCTATGTTAACTTATGCTAAATGCTCATTAAAATTAATTAATGAATGATAAAATGAACTTAATTCTACACGCAATTTGGCACTAACAAATACCCTCATACATAAATCTCTACTTGTCCTCAAGCAAACTAAAAAACACAAACTATCAAAGAAATGAAAAAAATGTATATTCAAATTTTATTAAGCATATATCACAATCTTCTTTTAATTTGCTAGCTTGTAACTTTCAAAAGCAAAGTTAAAAAATAAGTCAAGAAGCATATATTACCAAGTAAAAGCATGTTGTTCATTCAAAATCACACAATTATGAATCAAAATCTTAGGAAAAATACAAATGAATTAAAGAGATTTCAAATTAAGGTGGCTCTCAATTTGGCATGCGAAAATCAACTCTTTTCCTTTTTATTTTGTTTTTAATTTATGTTATTCTTCCCTCTTTTAGTAGTTCCATGTCTTTCTCGAACTGCTCAACATGAACACCTCAAGAGGTTTGTTTATAAGAGTATGTTACTCTTACTCTTTTGTAAGAGTATTAGAGTAGAAAGGAATTTTAGTTCCTAGCACATAGTTTTATTTATTTTTTTATTATTTTTAGAATTGGGAAAGAGTATTTTTGCAATTCCTTTCGCATACAACTAAAAGAAACCTAGAAAGTAATCTAGTTCATGTTAGTGATATGCACTAGGTCAATCATTTGATTATGTATTGACTTTCTTATTTTATTAATAAAGAGGTATTTCATTATCATTTGATTTTATGATAATTATATAAATGGTTAATTCTTACTAAGGCCATCAAGTATGTGACTTGATAATAAAACCCTTAGATTAAAATAAGAGTTCTATTCTAATTATCCCTAGCCATTTATTAATTATATAAATGTTAAAGTATTAATGCTAGTATGATGTTGACTGATGGTTATGTTTTACTAATCATGAATATGAGATATTAAGTCAACTCATAGGTACATGATGAGAGATCATGTACTGGATTGACCCACTATGAGAATACTGCATAGAATATTGTCATAAGTATTTCTCATCAGAGTAATTGTATTTCAGTCCTTTGACCTTAAAATCATCATGGATTTCTACATAGCTATTTTATGTTTTGACACATTCTAACATTGTCTTTAACCGGACGATTAGATAGGATGTTGTTGGATATGAAATTAGTTATGTGAGGAATGTGAGTGATTTAGAAGGAATTTATCCCTCATTAATATGAGAAAGATATCTATGGGCCCCTTGATGAGATAGACTGAAGGAAAATGCATGGCCATGCTGAAATGAATTGATAAAAGGTTATCATTTTAAGTCTACTTGGAATCAAGTCAGAATATTGAACTATATAAGGATGACATTCTATGCCTTATGTTCAATTAAGATATCATGTGATAAAGGGACGATAAAATTCATTGTAATTAGGTTATGTCGGATTATTAACTTCACATGACTTAAGTAGTCATAATGTCTTGCTAAAGGCCACATATGACTTGTAGGCCTAAATAGAGATTTAGGCCCACTGCCAATGTTATGTGAACCTACAGGGTCACACACTTAGAACAAGCCCAAAACGATTATGGGTTTAATAAGCCCAAAATAAACTCTATGAAAATAAATAATTAATATTTTTTATTTATTTATTTATTTGTTTATTTATTTAAGATAAATGTTATTTTAAAAAAAATAAGATATTATTTCTGATTTGTTTTTAAAACAAAATCAGAATGTAATAAATGGAAATTACCAAAAAGGTTTTTGGTAAGTGAAACCCTAATTTAGAGTCTATAAATATGTTATATTCTTTAGGGTTTAATAGTTTTGTTTTTCCCTGCTTCCAAAACAGTTTTCTCTCTTCCTAGAAAACAAACATAGAGTTTTTCTTTTGTTATTGATTTGTGAAACAATCAAGAAAGTTGCTAGCACACACTCCAATTCGTTTTGTGAATGGCTGTTCGTGTGGATACCTATAGAGGACGCATCCTTTTGGAGACGTCTTGATCCGAACAACCAAAGCAAAAAGCTCGAGGGAAGGTGTCACCGGTGTAAACCTCCTCTCATCCTTCCAGAAAATCTTACCTCTTCTGCATTTTGGTAAGATTCTTGAAACTCTAGATTTAATCAAGTAGTCAAATTACATGGATTCAGGTTTGGGAACGTGATAAAATTTTAATTTTCTGCTACGTTTGTATCACAAAACCCCAACAGTTCATTCACTATACTTAAACCCAAAACAATAATTCACAATATGCTCAAGTGAATACAACATGCATTAGATTGATTAAAAGCTCAAAATTCTCAACTCAAAGTAACTAAAACTATATATAAACAAAATATTAAATAACATAGGCTCAATAAAACAAAAAACATACATCAAATTCATCACAATGATAATTTTCAAAAATTCTAAGTGTTAAGCATCGAAAATTCAAAATTTTAGGCCAAATTTAAAAAATGCAAACAAAATGCATGATATATACCCAAAATATACACATGATATACCAAAAATGAGAAATGCTACCCAAAATGCATGATATATACCCAAAATATACACATGATATACCAAAAATGAGAAATGCTACCTAAAATATACACATAATATACTAAAAATAAGAAATGCAAAATGATTCCCCCCCCCCCCACTTGAATGACACATTGTCCTCAATAAATGTGAGGACCCTAAATGCAAAGTATGAACATCATATGCACAAACATGATAAAAAAACACAAGCAAAAATCACAAGCAAAATTTATAAACATGAAATGGATGAAAGTGAAAAACTAAACTAAATTAAAATTAAAGATAAAAGAAAATAGGGAAAAGAGTTGCTCCCTTTCTGGTGGAGGAGAGTCCGGAGGTGCATATGTTGAAGGTTGTTGACTAGGTGTCACGACCCAAAACAGGGGCCATGACCGGCGCTAGGGAACGAGAATTCTTTCGAATCCGGAACCCGTAGCAAGCCTTAAAATAAAATAAAACATGCAATAATAATAATAACATAATTAAAATATTGTGCAGAGGAAATAAAATCACAAATAAAATAAAATAATAATCTGCCAATGATATTAAACCGAACATCTTTATCTCATATATATAAATATTCCTTTAATACAAATCCAGTTCAAATATTTAAAATACACAACTCACACAAATATAGTACAAAATCCCTTTAACAATTTTACAACTACTGCAGTGTCTAGATTATAAAATAAAACTCAGGTAAGCAGTTTACATAATGAAGCCAGGGCAGAAGAAATCCGGCATATGGGTCTGCTACTTAGGTCTGAAGATGATGACTCTCCTGAAAAATAGTCAACGGAGGGGAGTCAGACCTCACTGAGTGAATTGTTATAATATATATAAATGCATACTACATGACAATGCACACAGTCAATAGCATATATATAACAAATATATATACAAGCAAATACACACAGATGCAACAAAATCATTATTATATATTTTTATTGAAAATCATTGCTTATGAAGAATCAAATAGAACCCTAGAAAATCGCAATCTCAAAACAATGTTAGACAACACTCTAGCCATACAGGCTCACTTATTCCAAATAAATTCACTTGTTCTATTTGGATAGTAGACTGACCCCAAGACACTAAGTCAACCGAGCTCCAACAGTCTGACTGTCAGTGTGATTGGCCCCGAGACACTTGGTCAACCGAGCTCCAACAATCACACTCCTAAATCACATCTCACATCAAATCAAATCAATCCAATCAATATCCACAAATGGGTTAGTAATATAGCCTAAATGCTATTAGCGTACTGGTACGTACTCGGTTCTAGTGCTGCCCATTAGGTAGCACGTTCAATTGATATCTTTCATTATTTATAAAACATACATTCATAAATAAATGATGCATGAATTTCAATAAAATAGCAACATAAACTGTATATATACTAGAAATATACCAAAAGTAAACCAGGTATATTTCGAGTATACATACGTCAAATAAATCCAATATAATTGCAAAATATACCAAAAATATATTTAAAAACATTTTAAGTATAAATGTTTAATAAAACATGCATATAATTTAAAATATATCAAAAATATACCAAAAATATACCCAAAATAAACCTAAATACTAATTAAATCATTTATGCATATTTTATCAAAATAAACCATTCATTTCTAAAACATGCACCCTAAAATATATATATATAAAATAACAACTCACTATTTATTGCGATCCTCGAGATGGGTCTGACGGGCCCGGTCCACTAGGCCTCGGTCTCGACACAACTAAACAAATAAACGACAACAGAAAATCAGAATAAATCTAACAGAAGTTCTAAAGACTCGATCTAGAATACTAGACACAATTAAAATAGGAATTCGACCGAATATCATGTTTTACGAGAATTCCACCAAAATTAGGCAGAACCTCCCTTGTAAAACGGACATCTCTCTACTCAAAAAGTAGAGTCAGTCCTGCAAAGAAACACACTTCAAAAATAGACACAAAATTCACAACCAAAACCCTTCGGTCGGACTCCAAACTACAATTTACCGACCGAGGTCCACAATTCACAGAATATTCACAAAATACCAAAAATACATTTTATCAATCCAATTTACTTAATTAACCCTAAAACATGTTAAAAACCGATAAAAACTCATTTATTTAGAAAAATCGTATAATATATATATAATTTGAAAATAATTTACGAAAAATATTTTTAATTAGTTAAAAATACTAAATAATTTATAGAAATCATTTTTATACCTTAAATAACTATTAAAACCAATTTAATTACATTTTTAGCCAACTTAGTGTCAAATTACCAAAATACCCATATATATAAATTTACTAAAATAAATCCAAAAATTCACCAAAAATAATATAATTACTTAAAATTAATTTTCTCAACATATAATTCAATAATATCAATAAATATACTCAATTTACCAATTAATTTCAATTAAACATATAATTAACCCTATTTTTCAAAATTACATAAAATTAATAAATTCCAAATAAATATATAAAAATTCACAAAAATTACAAATAAATTTCTATAATTCATTTCAACACCTATAATTACCATAAAACACAATTTCATAATTTAATTAATTAATTTTCAAAAATTAGAAAATATTAATAAAATAATAAAAAATACCCAAAAATCAAAATAAATTCCAAAAATTCTACAAAAATTACAGCATATAGATTAAGCTACAAGGATCAAAGTTTGTGAAGGGATTTTTGATGAATCAATCAAATTGAAGCTCAAAAAAATTCAAAACCCTAAATGGCCGAAATGAAGAAATTGAAACCTAGGAAAATCTAGACCATTTTAAGTGAAACAAAGCTTGGAATCACACTCACCAGAGCTCAAGGAGAAAATAGAGACTGACGGCGTGAAAAATGGTCACCGGAATCGCTGTGATCGACGATGGCTTGAAGTTTCGGTTTTCTGGCAATAACAGGGTGAAACGGCGCCAGAGAAGAGAAGAAAAGGTGGCGGAGCTGCTGGCTGGGAAGGGCGGAGCTCAGGGTGGCACACCGATGGCCTGAAAATGGGATGACAAGCGGTGGTGATGGTGGAAATCGATCGGGTGATGGAGGAGAGGGGTTAGTGGCATTCTATGTAAATTTGATAAACTTTAATAATTTTGTATATATATATATCTTTAACTTTAATAATTTATACTTTAATATAATAATTTTATATTCAAAAAATAAAATTTTACACCACATAATTTAAAAATAATTAATATTTATACATATACATATGTTAATTAAATTAACAACTATATAATATATACATAAATAATTAAAGTAATTACTAAACCCTAAAATTATTAAATATATGTATATATATATGCATGTATTTGTATGTATTTTAATACGACAATTAAAATAATGCATGAACTCATGCAAATGCGTAAATCTATTTAAAATAATTAATATTAAATTATTTACGTGTCAATTTCCCCGAAAATACAATTTCCGGGAAAATTTTACGTAAAGTACTTAAAATAATTAAAATTAGTTAAAATTAGCTTTAATAAATATCAAACTCATAAAAATATCATAAATATATACAAAAATTATTAACACTGCATATTCCGATGCAATTTAAAAATAACTAAAAACTCAGGATATTACAGTAGGGCTCAAGGATATCTCCTAGTAGGAGATGGTGATGGAAGATGTTTATGCTCCATTTCCCTAAAATATTCTATCTTTTTAAAGAAATGGTAGGATTGATCCTCTTTAATGTCCATAAGTCTATCATTTAGCTCATGCTATTTATCTTCCATTGATTTTTCAAGGTTCTAAAAGTGAGAGTCCACTAACTTGTCAAGGCTTAGGAATTGAGAATCCACTGTTTCTATTAAAAGATCCAACTTTTCCAACACTTGACTTCACCTCTCACTTGATTATTGAACTAGTTGAGATGTTGGTTGCTCGTTTGACTCCTAATTATCATCCTCATCTTCACTCTTATATGGTTTAGGTAAGTTTCACCTCTTTGTAGAAGATTTCATCAAGTGATAGCATTTTTTTATTTTTGAATCTCTTAATTCTATTGCAGAAAAGAAAATCTCAATTCTCGTGAGTATTAACTAGTTGATCTTTTCCTATAAAATAGAAGGCATTTTAGTTTTGCGTGGATCAAAGACATTAAAATGTAAGGCCAAACCTGTTATGATATGTCCTATCAAAATTAATGACTTCTTTGCAAGAGCAACATGCCACACTGTCTGAAGAACAAAGTAAGTCGTGCAAATTTTTGTTCGAGTATGCATACACTATAGCCTCAATAACTCTTGGATAAAGATTTTATTACTCTTTTTCTTCTTGAAAATAGAATGGCGCATTAGTTTATGTATGATAATGTAGTTATGATCCTCAATTAAACCATTTGGCATACCATGATGATCCCAATCCTCCTCTTTGTTAGAAATTTCACTCCAAAATTCCTTGGGCTTGTATTATTAGAGGTTCACACACTCCCCCTTTTGTAAACCAAAACACTTTATGTACATCATAAACAATCAAAATAGGCATCCTATTAAGCATACATTCAAATTTCTTATGGGTTTAATTAGAAATTTTTAGAGTTGTATAAAACTTTAATGTCAAATCCTTATAAACATTATGATTCAATTCAACATAAATATTATGATTCAATTCAACATACTTCTTCCATCATAATCTATTACATAACTCAAGCACCATATCTATAAGTTTGATATGTTTTAAAGTCTCAATGTCTAATGTCTTAGGAATACAAAAGGTTATACCTATCTTTTTCTTTATGGGAGTGAATTGAAAATGGTGCCCTATATTCCTTTACGAAATCGACCCCTTCTAATAGAAGTAGTGCATCAGATGTTGAAACTTTTGCTTTCTTCTTTTGTCGAGATGATATAGATAAAGCATGAAGTGATTGTTTTATTTTAGGGAAGGATGAGAAGAGTTGAACTTATGAGTAAAAACTGAAATATGGATAAAGGGATTTAAGAATTTAGGGTTAATGGGTAATGGGGAGTTTTATAAAAGAGACAAGGGTGGACTGTGATGATTAGGAGTAAGTAGAACGAATTTGGGAAGTTAAGAGGATTATATAAGAGATGGAGATCATGGATTTTAAAAATTAGAAGAAAAGGGGGAAATGGGTGGCGGCACTATTTAGGGCAAAAACTTTTTAAGAGTTATGATCGTGAATATTCCGTGATCGTGATAGAAGGGTCAGGTAATTTTATTCTGTGATTGCCCAATATTTGTGAGCATTAGTAAAACTAACCCTGGCAAGATTAAAGAAATGGAAATCGTGGATTATTATGTGATCACTATTTTACCTGAAAAGATAAAAAACTTTTAAATGACATTGTAGATTCAAAAGAATGAAAATGCATACTTCATAGAAAAAACACAACTACACTTATTAAAATATGAATTAGCAAAGAAAAACAAAACATGATAATTTAAGGTTATTAACTTGATCATACTCCATCCTCATTGCATCAATAAGGTGTGGAGGATGAGCATCCTTCACCCTTAGTATCAAGCAATTCTTGATATTCTTTTTTGTCATCTTGAATTGGTTCAGGCATAATTTTGTCCCTTGAATAAGCAAGCTACTTAGGAACATATAGCACTTTGAATGCTTTCATTGCCTTCTTCCTCAGGCTCATTTTTTTTGGCTTTCTTTACTTTGTTTTACCCTTGAGGTGGCAATGATTCTTTGCAAGCTGTGTCTTGCTTCACTACTTGGGTTGATCCTGTTTCCATCATACTTTTACCCTATAGAACTTTTACCTAGACATGTTGCTTATCAGTTTTCATATCCTTTATGAATTTCTTTATTATATATTCTACCTTCTCTTCTCCAACTCTCAGAGTAATTTTTCCTTCATGCACATCAATAAAAGCTTTCCTAATATTAAGAAATGGCCTCCCTAAAATCAGGGGATAATTCTTCTTTTACTCAAAATCTAGAATCACAAAGTCAACTAGGAACACAAATTTATCAACTTTTACAAGCACATCTTCAACTACTCTATATGGCCTTTTAATTGAATGGTCCACAAGTTAAAGTGTCATGTTGGTGTTAATAACATCTCCTAGTTTCAATTCCCTAAAAATGAAAGAGGCGTAAGATTAATACTAGCTCCCAAGTCATATAAACATTCAGGAAATTGTTGTGAACCAAGAATATAAGGAATTGTAACACTCCCTAGATCTTTAAGCTTGATTAGGATTTTATTTGAAATGATTGAGCTATAAGTCTCATAAGAGGCACTGTCTTATTCTCATTCCATTTGTGCTTATTAGTGATGACATCTTTCAAGAATTTTGCATACTTTGGTATATCTACAAATACCTCTAAAAGAGGTAGTTTCAACGCCAATTTCTTGAAATTTTTAATAAATTTAGCAAACCTTTTCTCATCTTTGTTCATCTTCCTTTGCCTCAGGGGAAAGGGTAGTCTTGGAGTATATTTAGATGTGTTAACAATGGATGGTTGCTCCACTTGCTTCTTTTTGGGTTCTTCATACTTATGCTTTTTAAACTTCTCTTGCACTTCTTTACTCTCTATACTTTGATCTTTCTTTTCATTATCTAACTTCAATGAGACTGATTTAGATTCTTAAAACTCTTTTCCACTCCATGAGGTGATGGCCTTTCTTTGGGATTAAACTCTGTGTTGCTTGGTAAATGACCTTGTGCTTTTATAGCAATACCGTTTGCTAATTACCCTAGTTTAACTTTAATGTTATAAATGGAAAAAGCTTGGTTCTTGATAATTTGATTAAATTTTTCCTCTATTCTTTTCTAGTTCTCATATTGGCTAGTCATTTTGGATATGATAACACCACAGAACTTATGAAGCTTTTTCCCCATGGCTATAAATTTCTCAACCATTATTGTAAACCTCTCATCAATTGACTTAGCTTGGAATCTAGGTGGTAGGGATGGCTTAGGGAATTGATTAGAGAAGCCTTGTGCATTTCGATTATTGCTCCAGAAGAAGTTAGAATGAGGGGGGGTTTAACCTTGGTTGTAAGTATTCGAAAATGGATTATTGTTTAATTGCCTTAGCTGGAATTAGTTCCCAACATAGCTACAATTCTCTAATATACCATCTCAATACATATTTGCACTTCCAAAGCTACACTCAAAAGTTGTATGACCAAGCATATGATATTGTTCACAAGAAAAAGTGGTTATAGGTGGGACAACATTACCTCTTGATGCTAAGTCTTTAATTTGCTTTAATAAGGTTGTAATTTGAGCTTGTTCGAAATGACAACATCTACATTCATCTTCCCTCCTTGCTTGGGTGCCATTTATCTCTTAGAAGACCATAAGAAATTATTAGTGGTGATTTCCTCTAAAAGATCAAAACCTCAATCTATAGTCTTTCACATAAAAGAACCTCCAGCAGCTGCATCGATAGTGTCTCTCGTGGACCTCATTACACCATCATAAAAGGTATGAATGAGCACGTCCCTAAGAAGACCATGGTGTGTGCAACTTCGCAGTATCTCTTTAAATTGTTCCCATGCATCACATAAAGATTTAGTTTAAAATTATTGAAAGCTTAAGATGTCTTTGATAATTTTCGTCGTATTTGCTAGTAGGAAGTATTTTGCCAAAAATGCTCTTGTGAGGAGATCCCATATTGTGATGGATGCAAGTGGCTGTGAGTTGAGCCATGCTTTGCTCTATCCTTGAGAGTGAAAAGGAAAAGTAGAAAACATATTACATCATCTGACACACTATTGTATTTAAAAGTGTCATATATCTCAAGGAAATTTGCAATGTGTGCATTTGGGTCTTTTAAAGGCAAGTCATGAAATAGAATTGTTGATTGTATCATCTGTAGAAGTGTAAGCTTAATCTCAAAAATGTTGGCTCGGACATTTGGCCTTGTTATGCTTGGTTGAGCACCTTTTAATCTGGGCATGGCAAACTCTAAAAGAGTTATTTCAACTGCTACTTGTTGTCGTCCTGCTATTTCCTTAGATGCACTCTTCTTTCTCCTATGATTCTCTTTTTTGAATTTAGACAAGTTATAAAAAAATCAGAGGTTCTTTCTGAGTACAATTAGTGTGCATACATAGTAATAAGAGTACCTAAAAACAAAGTAAAACATATTAAAAATAGAGTATTAAAAAGAAAATATGCTCTAGTCCAAATAAATTATCACTAATTATAATGTTAGATCTGTCAATCTCCAACAACGGTATAAAAAACTTATTGGGGCATGACTCTTACAGCAAGTGCATAGGTCGACAAGTAATATAAAGAGAGTAAAGTATCATTCCCTCAAGGATTAAGGACTAAGCACCTATTAGCTTTAGTTTAATATATTTAGAGCTTAAAAATTGGATTTAAATGCAATCATGACCAAACTAAAGAAACAATAATTAAGGAAATGCTAATTAAACTAACACTAAACACTGAATGGAGAAATCAATCAATATTGGAATTATGTTATTGGGAAATGGCATACCATATTATCCCTAAGTCAAATTATAGTTCTAATCAAGTTATTTATATACCTCAAACTTCCAAGAATCATTTAACACTCTCTCTCAAGTAATGTTAAACTTTACTAATATGCGTCCATTAGATCTCGAAAACATTGCTTAACTCTCATCCTTACTATGAAAGTAAGTTAACATCAAACATATTGGGCATTAAGTGAGCTTATGGAGGATTGAATGTGTTCAAGCTCTCTCAAGTCATTGATCACTTAATATACATTTGTGGGTCTACTAAATCTATCATTTCTCAATGCATAAATCTAGACTGAGGTTGTATTTGACTATAACACAACACATATCACAAACACAATACAATATGCATTAAACAATGAAGGATCAATAAATTAAAATTAATTCAAATGGGCTTCCAAAATCCGAACAACATAAATAAAACTTAGCCAAGCATAATTTCCATAATCATCATTCAATATTAAATAAAACCCAAGAGATTAAAGAAATGAAAATGAAATAAAAAAAAGGAAGATAAAAAAGCTTAAATCTTCAATGGAGGCTATCACGACCTAAACCGGGAGTCATGACTGGCGCTAGGGAACGATAATTCTTTTGATTCCGGAACCCATAGCAAGCCTTAAAAAATAAAAACATGCAATAATTGAATAAAATATGCACCATAAATAAAATTTTAAACCAATATAATAAAATAAACTTCTGTCATATCAAAAATAAAATTTATCATACAATATTTAGAGAAAGGCCTCTGAAATTACAACCAACATCTACAAATACAAAGTACGACTACTACTGCAGTTTTCTAGAGTACAATAAAATTAAGTAAGTAATTTACACAAAATAGCTAGGGCTAAAAAAGTCCGACGGATGGGCTTACTACTGAGGTCTGAGGAGGAAGAGTCTCCTGAAAAATCAACAACTAAGGGGAGTCAAACCTCACTGAGTGAATTGTTATATTATATATATATGCATCTCCTAATGTCATCTGCAATCAATCATCTATATATAATAAATATATATATAAGCATTTCACACAGATGCTGAAAACACTTTATAGATAAATGCTGAAAAACATTTGTTTTATTGAAGGATCAAATAGAACCTTAATAAATCACAACCTCAATCAACAATAACTCTCTAGTCATACAGGCTCACTTAATTCCAATTTAATTCACTTATTCTATTATGGACAGTAGACTGGCCCTGAGACATTAAGTCAACCGAACTCCAACAGTCTCATTGTTAGTGTGATTGGTCTCGAGACACTAGGTCAACTGAGCTCCAGCAATCACACTATTCAATCACATCAAATATCAAATCAATCAATCAATCAAATCATTATTACCTCAAGTGATTCTCACTCAACCCTAAATCTATAGCACTGGTACATACATGGTACTAGTGTTACCCACTAGGTAGCACGTTCTATCGATATCCTTTATTTAAAATTAAACATACATATGGGAAAATAAATAATGCACAATAACAAAATAAACTGCATATATACCAGAAATATACATAAAATAAACTATGTATATTTCAAGTATATATATGTTAAATAAATTCAAAATCAATCATAAAATATGTCAAATATAAACCAATAATATACTAAAGACCTTTTTAAGTATAAATAAAAAATATAATATGCATTTATTTTGAAATATATAAAAAAAATATACTAAAAATATATCTAACATATACTAAACATTTAATAAAATAATTTATGAACAAATACATATTAAAAACATGTATATTCTAAAACATGCATAATAAATGCGATGTATATATAAAATAACAACTCACAAGTTTGTGTTCCTCGAGACTAACTTGACAGGTACAGTCTATTAGGCCTCAGTCTCGACGCAACTAGAAATAAAATAATAACAATAAAAATTAGAATAAAGCTAACTTATATTTCTAAAGAGACTTGATTTAGGAATACAAAACTCAGAAAAAAATCAAAAACTCAATATCGACGTAATGTCACGTTTTACAAGAATTATACCAAAAATTCAGCAGAACTTCTTCTGTAAAAAGGACATCTCTCTACTAAAAAGTAGAGCTGATTGTGCAAGAAAAGCGCACTTCTAATCACAGAATACTCAACACCTTTGGTTGGACCCCGAACTATACAATTTCCTAACTGAAATTCACAATTCCACCAAAAATCAAATAATATAATAAATATATTAAAGATCAATAAATTCCATATATGTCCTCAAAATATCAAAATATAATATATTTAAACATTAAAACACTCAATATAATTATGTTCACAATAATTAAATAAAAATCTCAAAATAATAATATAATATTATAAAAAATCAATTTTTCCTATAATTCAATATTAAATAGTAAAAATTCAATTTTATATATTTTCAAATAGCATAAATAGCCTAAATATATATTAAAAGTTATTAACAACTTATTTAATCACCAATTTAGTAAATAATATATTATTTAAAAATAATTTTCAAAAATTAGTATTAATTAGTTAAAAATAGTAATTAATTTATAAAAATCATTTTATTACCTTAAATAATTCTAAAACCATTTAAAACATAATATTTAACTATAATTTTCACAAAATTACACAATTAACCCAATAATTCAAAATATACATGATACGATTAATATTCCTCAAAAATTATATAAAATCATTAAAATTATTCTATCAACATATATTAGTCTAATATTATCTAAAACATATAATTAATCAATAATTTCAACAAAAATAAAAATTTAACCTAATATTCCAATATATCCATAGTATAAAAATATTCTTAAAAATTATATAATATTCTCAAAAATTATTTTCTCAACACTAAAATTAATAACAATATATAATAACACTAATTTAACCAAATTTATAATTAAAATAATTAATTTACAAAAATTCAACAAATAATAATAAAATAATAAAAAATTCACCAAAATTCAAATAAATTCCAAAAATTAAAAAAAAAATATATTTATAAGAAACTTGAGCTACTAGGATCAAATTTTGTAAAGGGAGTTTTCAAGAATTAACTAAAAATCAACCTAAAAAAATAGGAAACCCTAAAAGCTTAAAACCAAAAATCAACCAAAACTCACAAACAAGGAAGATTGAACTTGAACCAAGCTTGGATTCAACTTCCTTGAAGCTCCAGGAGTCAAATGAGATTGGCAGCACTTGATTTGGTGGTCGAAAATGAGAACGCCAGCGAGAAGCTTCCTGCTGCCATTACTACTATCTCTGCTGAAACCAGTGATTGAAGAGGGAAGAGAAGATGGCGATGATGGCTGGAAGAGGAAGGTCGATGGCTGTTCGGCATTGGAGTGGAGGGAAGCACACCGACGGTGAGGAATTGGGTTGGCAGCGGGAGGAAGGAGGTTCACTGTAAGTTTCTATGTTTCTTTCTGTTTTTTATTTTTGTGTGTGTGTGTATATATATATATGTATATTAAAACTTTACAATATAATAAAACTTTACCTTAAATTAACTTCCACCACACATAATATATCCCTATATATATATACACACACACACACATATATATAGACACACACGAACATACTAACAATAATATACACAATATTTATTAAATAATTTAATAATAATACAAATAATGTAAATAAAATAACATAATAATAGAAATAATAATGCACTAAAATTAATATTATTAAAATAATACTATCCGAAGAAATATCAATCAATAATGTAAATTAAATGTTTAAAATAATAAGTTTCAAAAAAATAAATATTTACATAGAAAATATATTTTATCATAAAATAATAATTATTAAACACAAATAATAAAATAAATAAATATAACTTTTAAATTTTATTAACACTGCATATCTCAATTTATATTTAAATAATTTTAAAAAATAAGGGTTATTACAGAGGCTCTCTTCTTCTTAGCTTCTTTTTTCTCCTTTTGCTCCATTTTCTCTCTCTTGATTATTATAGGTCCTCTTTCAAAATTTATTCCCCTTTTAATGATATCCTTCAAATCGTGGTCATTATCATTTTATAGCCTCTCTAGAACGTCCCTTCACCTCCCCTAGATTTTCTTCTTTTTAAAACATCCACCTAAACATGTTCTGTGCTGGAAACGAGCTTGTCGTGATCGTGGAAGAGGGGCATCTGGAAAGGGGTGGCGATCGTGGAAAGGTTGCACTTAACATAGAGAGTTTGGTTATTCAGAAACCTGCGATCATGGATTAAGTTACGATCACAGAAGGGTCTCAACCTGGGAATGCTTGAAGCTTTGATTAATCCGCAATCGCGATAATATGCTGGCTCTGCTCCTCTACTCTGATTCTTCTTCTTTTTGCCTCCAACCATCATCAAACACCTCCAAATCTCTTTCCCCTATTAAAAATCAAATAAGACATAAAATTATCTAATCCTATATGTTAGTCGTGATAAATGCTCATTAAAATCAATGAATGAATGATAAAATGAACTTAATTTTACATGCTATTCGGCGCCAACAGAGAAAATCCTTAAACTCGGCCCAATCTATAAACTCATAAAGTGCAACAGTAAGGGCTTTCTAACAATCATATTATTTCAATATCTAAAATAAATTATTGCAAGTGTTCCAAAAAAAATGATTACAAGAATCTTAAATTGTGAGCTCTATATTCATTAAATTCAAAATTTAATAAATATTTTTTTTCATAATTCAACATTTATAATATAAATTCATAATATAAGATTTACAGTATATTCTTAACATTCATTAATTATTAAAGGCTTATTTGTTGAACTATTAAAAATCACAACAATTTTTCTATAAAAATATAAAAAAATATTTTAAAATACACATATTCTATTCTATATAATGCACTATAATTCTATTACATATAAAATATTACTCTTCCTTTCCATTTAAAATTATATCTTTATTCTAACTAAAACATTCATTTTTCAACTATTTTTTATTTTTTTTATTCAATTATTATTATAGTTATAAATATTAAAAATATATATGTACTCTTAATAAAAAATAATAAAATAAAATTATTGTAATAAATTTTTAAGTTTTCATTTTTAAATTTAGTTAAATTGTAGTTTTAATTAATTATTTTAAAAAATATAAAGTTGCAAGCAGCGAAGTTAAACGCGCAATCAAGTGTTTGACGACTACAACATTGTGCGGGCTCAAAGTTTACTTAGGAGATACTTATAGCCTAAAGTTGGAGATGGAGTCATCATTCAGATAAGATTCGAGATACACTTGACAACAACTGGATCCCACAGAGTGCCATAGCAGCTGTCCTCAGATATTAGATTCGGAAATTAGGTATGAGCTTTTAGAATACCCATCCAACCTTACGGTTGGCCTCTGCTTGTGTTTTGTATTTTATTACTTTTGATTATTTAATTATTTCCTTATTAACATGCAAATTGTAATTTTCTACAAAAAAATTTCCAATTTTACAATTTAGTCCAAGTTTTGCATTTAATTCCAATTACATGCAATTTAGGTGATTCACAACATTTATAAGAATATCTACAATAAATAAAATAAATACACACACAAAGAAATGGCAGTGGAGAAAAGAGTTACATTTCTTTAAACATGCAAGCAAATAAATAAAATAAAATACTCACATAAAAAAAGAAGGGAAGAGAAAAGAATTACACCATTTAATTATGCAAGATAAACATAAATAAAATGAAATAAAAATAGAAATAAAGGATCTATAAACTAAAACAGGCCTTTTGGTGACTAAATGATCACCCTAATTCATTCTTGAAAAATTAAATTTAATTAGCTCTAAAATAAAGACCTACAAAAGAAACCACCAACTTACTCTCTTAAAAATAAAATAAAATACAGAAAGTAGTTTGCACTTAATTCAACTCTATAAACCACAATTAATAATCAGAATAAATGCAATCACACAAATAAATAAATAATTCGCCAAAATAACTGAAATGAACCATCAAAATTCTGTTTAATGAAAACATGCAGAATATTAAACAAAATAGATATATACAAGAAAACAAGATCATGCAATGTAATGGGAAAATGACATGATAAATTAAATAAATTTTAAACATGCAGAAAAGCAAATAAACATAAATAAAATTTCAATTAAACAGACAAAAAATAACGAAACAATATTCAATTTAAAATACAAAATAAGAACAAGAGTGAACATAAAAAGAAATAAAATAAAATATTTTTATTGTTTTAAAGATAAAATGACGCCTTATTACAATAAGACATCGTCCAAGTATGATAGGGTGTTGCCTTATCATATAGGGGTTGCCTTATTGCTCATGTAGAAGAAGATTTCACTCACAAAATAAAGTTTCTTGTAGAAGATGGTGATTCCCAAGCCAATTAATTAATCACGTAAATTATAAACACAGACATCTTAAATATTCTAAAACACAACTAAACAACCTTAAGTTGAAATCAAATTAAATCAAAGACAAAATAAAAACAAAAGGGGATTATTGTTTGACACAATTTTGACTACATATTTTGACCCTCAAAAGTTTTAAAATGATTTTAACGGTGAGTCTCAAACAATATAAAATCAGTTTTTTTCTCCTTTGTCAAGCCAATACTCTTGTTATCTTCCTTTTCTTTTTGTTGTTTTTTTTTTATTTTTCCCCTTTTTAGTTCCCTTGATTTTTTGGTTGCCTTTTTTTTTTATTTCACATTCTTTTTTCTTTCAATTGTTGCCAGGAAGCCCGTACTCTCTATCATTTTTCTTCTTTTTATTCTCCACTTCTAAAATCCACTTTCCCATAGCCTCAAGAACTACTTCCTCCCTCTTCTCCACGTTAGCAACAATCTTCTGCATGAAATTATAGAGAAAATCGCATTAGAATGTGATTTTTGATGTTATATAAAAAAATGGCTCAGCACGACTAAAGCACACCACCTTAATATTAAGGTTATCATCTTAATAACTCATCAAAAGACTTTTTTTTTTTTGCCACTGGCCCATAAAGGAAAAATGAAGTTAAACTTTACAATATCATGCTCATTTTATTTGAATTTTCATCATACAACCTTTGTTCTTAGATAAAGTCTAACCATGTGTCAACAATAGTATTTACAATTTGTACAAAAGTACAAATTTATGATTAGTATAATTTAATATTGTTTACAAAAATATGTTAATTTTAACATAAATAATAGTTATATATTTTTTTCAAAATTTTGCGAATTATTAATTGAATTTAATTCTTATAATTTATCTTTATTTGGAAGTAAATTATTATAATTTATCAAACAGCATATTTTCTTATAAAAAACAAAACTGGTTTCTAGTTCAACTACATTTTATAACCAGTAGTAGGTTCCATCCAAGCGTTACAAATCACCAGGAAATTCCCGCCCAATCTTGTCCATTGTCCATCAAAACTATAGCACTCGTAGTTATTGTGAGAGCACCTAATCAAACTATAATAATAAAAAATAAAAACAAAACAAAAATTTCACTATCAATAAAAAGTAAATGAGACAGTGCTACTTAGGAAATAGATAAAAGAATTGCACAATGGAAACGCCACGTCATCAATCTCACCCATCTTAAAAACCCGCCATTTGCCCTCCTCATTTAAATCTTTTTCAAATTCCCAAGGCCAAAACCCCCTTTTCTTCTTTGCTCTTTTCCTCTGCAACAAAACCAAAACCCTAGGAAACCAAATTCTCGCCTCCTCGCCTTACGATGCACCCTCACTCCTACGCCTTTGATTCCCTCTCCAAATCGCAAGACCTCGCATCGTCGATCCTCTCGTCGTCGACCCCTTCTCAGATCTCTTCTATCTGCGCATCCATCGACTCTTTTCTGCACTCCCACACACCCGATCAGTCTCGCCATTTCTTCTCTCTCACTTTTCCTACCTTAATCCGTAAACTCTATGGCTTCGGCGACACAGCTTCTTCTTCTTCTGGTAGTGGAACCCACATCACCGCATCATCATTGAACGGCTGGATTGATATCATTTCCCAATCCAACGATGCTGAGCTTGCCTCAAAAGTTTTCAACCTTTTAGCTCCGAACGGTGTCGTTTTTCAGTCAATTTCTGCTGTTGATCGTAAGTCTCTGGTTAAATATTTTTTTCCGATTGAACGGTTGCCGGAGTGGGCTAAATTGATGTTATCCAGCGAAAAAGATTGCCATGTGCTAAACAATCTCTGCGTTTTTCTTAGAGGTAAAATCAAAGAGGATTCAATAAAAGGTTCTTTGTATTATCAAGTTCAATTGAATGTTTTTGAGTATTTCATGTTTTGGTTTGCTTATTACCCGATAATGAAAGGCTACTGGGAGAATTTGAGTAGTAATAAAAATCCACCCCAAGCTAGAATTAAGAAGCTAAACCTCGAAAATTGGACTAAATCAATTACCGGGTTTTCGATTTCCAAGCGTGGAAATGAGCAGAAACTCGAATGCAATCTTTATTTGCGGCTTCTGTATGCGTACTTGCGTGCTTTTGTGCCTATTCGTGATTTAGACTCGCATCAGCCTTGTCATAGTTCACTTTTGCATTATGGGTATGTGACCCATGATGATGGGTGTGGTTCAGTTTCGTCGAAAGCAGAGTTTTTGGTTGATACTTTGGTGAATTATTGGTTGGTTGATAATGAATTCTCGCCTTTTCCTGTTGGTGTTTGTAAGTCGTTTGGATTGTCATTTCCTCTTACCTCAGTTTTAGGTGAGGCTCCACCAACACCTGGTTTAGGTGAAGTGGTGAAATTATTGGTTAAGTACTTGAATTTGAGTGCAAAAGTGGTGAAAGAAGGTGGGGCCGATTGTGTAGAGAGTGGCAACCTGAATAGGCTTTCATTTGATGTAAAATCAAGGGAATATGCTGCATCAGTGAATGATTCATCTATACATGTGGTTGGCTCATGGAATTCGCGAATTCAGAGACCGGTTTATAGGTTTATTTTGAGAACATTTTTGTTTTGTCCTTTGGGAACTTCTATAAAGAATGCTTCACAGGTGTTTATGGTTTGGGTTCGTTATTTGGAGCCTTGGTTGGGTCGATTAGATGATTTTCAAGAGCTTGATGCAGTTGTTGGTGGCTTGGGGAAAGATATGAAGAAGGAAAATGAGAGGAGCAATGAGGATAAGTATTCATCTTTGTGGCAGGATTACGTATTGTCTAATTACTTGTATTACAGCTCCTTAATCATGCATTTCATTGGGTTTGCACACAAGTTTCTTCATGCCGATCCAGAAGTGATAGTCCAAATGGTATTGCAGGTTTGTGGCTGAACTAATCCTTATCCTTGTTTTTTTTTTCTTATTTATGCTTGCTCTTTCTTGGTCATGCTACACCGGTTTTAATTGATTGTTTATGAATTAAGACAAAAAATTGACTGTACGTCTGATATGATTTATTATTTTCTTACTATGGTTATGCTTGTTAGAATCAAATGATCAATTATGAGATGTGCTGGACGTAACTATGAATTTAAAATTTAAACTATTTGTAGTTCATTCAATGAATTTTCATTTTTGTTTCAATTCATGGAATTCAGATGTAGTTAACTGTCATTGTTTATTTTACTTAGGAAGAATAATTTTCATTAAAACATGTCTGTCTTGTAAACTATTCATGTTTGTCGATCATGCCCTTGTTGATGATAAATTGATGAAGGCAACTAATTTAAGATGTCTATATTCGTGCCTTAAATAAATTTTTTGAACATGGATTTTGTTTTGTATGAGAATGTTGAGCCCATGGTGTTACTTATTGGAAAGTTGATAGTGAGACTATATGGTAGGAAATAGTCTTGTGTAAGGACTCTGTCTTGGGGGACCTTGTCTGGAAAAGGGATATGAAGCTGATATGCTGAGTTGTCACTGCTTTTGTTGCTAAAGAGATTGCTAAGAAGATCTCACTGCAACAAGCCCAATTCTCCCGATGATAACTTTACCTGCCACGGATAGCCCTCTAGCAACGGAAAAACGTTATCTGAGCACAAGCAATGTCCCAATGGTGTAATACAAATTTTTAGTTTGTTTGAGACTTGTGTATTTTTCTTTATTAAGAAACTAAATATAAAAAAAGAGTCTATTGTAGGTAGTGGTGAGTTTGAGCTCTTACAGATTCAGATTAGCATACACAATAATTAATTTTTTTGTAACATTTGTTATTTTTCTGAATGCTATCTTTATGGGAGATTCATTTTAGGTTGTTTATATTCCACTTCTAGCATTTTATTCATTCTGCAGTTTGTTCCAGGTTATGAAAATACTGACATCATCCAAAGAGTTGACTGATCTGATAAAGAATGTGGATGCTGTTTTCCATTCCAAACAAGCTGGATCAGGCAAATTAATATTTAGTGGCCCACATAGATATATTCCTTTGATTCGGGAACAGTTGCAGGTAGATATCTCTGTTTCTTGTTGTATGCCCATATGACTAATGTTTGCTTCCTTCCCTTTTACTTGTTCTTTTAGGTGAAAAATTCTAGCTAAGCTTTAGATTACTTTCATGTTTACTTAGAAAGACATTGATAATTGGAATGTGTCTATAGTTCTGAACCTCATACTTACATACCATGTCTGATTTCCGTTTGGTTAAGATCTGATGGCTTCTATTCTTAAAAAAAAAAAAAAAAAAAAGGTCTGATGGCTTCTAAAGCGATCCTTTTTTATTGCAATTTTGCATTATATGCCCAATTAACTAGAGATCTGAGAATCAAACTTACTTGATTGAGTTTTGTTATTTCTATATATGTGGTGCTAGGATTGGGAGGATGGTTTATGTGAGACTGATGCTGATGGGTCTTTCTTACATGAGAACTGGAACAAAGATTTAAGACTCTTTAGTGAGGGTGAGGATGGTGGACAGCAGCTCCTTCAGGTTTTTATACTTTGTGCTTGTTATTCTTAACTTGCATTTTCATTAGTTTTATTAATCTCATATATTTTTAGGCTCTCAGTGAATGACAATGATCATCGTTGCAGTTGTTTGTATTGCGAGCAGAAGCTGAACTACAAGCTGCATATGGGGATAACATTGCACACAACCTTCAGATTATAGATTCACTGAAGGCACAAGTGAGCTACTTGTTCGGTGATTCTACTGTCAAACGACTTTCATTTACACCAGAAACAAAACAGAGTGAGCTATCGCGAGATGAAATATTCAAGCCCAGAAGGGCAGGTAACCAGGTGTGGGCCAATGTCAAATACAAGGGTGACTGGATGAAACGCCCAATCTCTGATGATGAGGTTGCATGGCTTGCGAAATTGCTGGTGTGGTTGTCAGGCAAGCTGAATGAGAGTCTAGGGCTGAATCAAGCACAGAACAGCGAAGTGGGCCCTAAGTGGTCATACGTAGAGGTGTCAAGTGACATGGAAAATGTGTGCGGACCTGCTGATACTATCAAGGTGGTGCTGTGCGCTATCGGTTCTTGGTTGCTTGCACTGTGTGCTGCAGTAGCAAGGTTGATGAGAAAGCATGGTCTCAGGATAAACCTTAGAATGTTGGCATCGAAGAAGATTGTGATGGTTTTGCTCGTGTCTGCTCTGTTTAGCATAGTGAAGAAAGCTTTTGGAGTGTTTCACGGAGAGTGTAGATAAGAGTGAGGTAAATAGTGCAAAACTACAATAGTGGAGAATATTTGAAACATAAAATGAAAAGAGAAAAAGGAGAAAGCTCGTTTTTGTTCCTTTTTCTTGTAAATGAGCATGATATTGTGCAGTAAGAAAATTTTAACAGGCAGGTTTTTTTTATTTATTTTCTTCATGTCTAGATTTCTAAATCTGTGAGCAGCTGTTTTTTGCGAGTGGGTGGCTTGTAAAATTGAGTGGGTGACTTGTAAAATTTGCACTTCTTAATAGTCAAGCTGACCTCAAAGATGTACCGATTCTTTTGGTTCTGAATAGAATTTAGTTGCGTCATTCCTTATTTCATGTAGAGAACTCTATCTGAGGTGAAGGATTTGATTTTATCCTTTTCAATTTAAAAAGGTTGAAAATTATGTTATATAACTTCCCTAGTTCCAATTAACCAAACAAAAAAAAAAATAGAATTACCTTCAATTATTAAAATATTTTCATTTGGAATACTCAACTTTTTTTTTTTTTTTTGAACTTAGGATCGGTAGGCTTCATCCATTGATGTTGGTGTTTTATTTTGGTTGGGTTATGCAGCCCACATAATTTTCCTAGTCCAGATACGCAAGGTTCAAATAATCGTCTTAGGTAGAACCCTGAAGCATTTATCTAAAACCAGTCTAGGAAAAAAGACATCGCTGCTGCTGGGATCTATAGGCGCAAAAATATCTTGCACCCCTGTTCATATTGACCAGAGTTCTATTTAGGGGTGCACAAAAATTAACTAAACTGATTCAAACTAATTCAAATTGAAAATTGTTGTTTAGAGTGATTAATAATTGGTTATGGTTTGAAAATTTTTTTAAACCGAATTTTTGGTTTGGTTATAATTTGGAAAAATAAAAATACAATGAAACCGAACCGAATCAATAATATGATAACATTACAATTTTTTTTTTATATGTGTAGAATAGTAGGGTATGAGGCACATAGTCATTATGCAACTTTAATATACTCTAATATTTTTTTCTTTACCATATTTACACTTTTAATTATATACAAACTCTTCCCATGACTTTTCAACAATAATACGTATGTCATCATCTTATTTCTTATATTCTTGTAGTTTTTTGTCCAATACACACTCTCTTCAAGTTTTTTTTTAATTCCTTATAATAGCAACTCTATTTATTTATTATTATTATTATTATTATTATTATAGAATAGGAATTTTGTATTTGGTTATATTTTTAATAGATTTCACTAGATGTATTATTAGTAATTTTGATATTTATTTTATTCATTTATTTTTTTTAAACCAACCATCCAAACTGAATCCAAATATCATTGGTTTGGATAACTTTTAATAGTATTTAGTTTGGTTAAGAGTACTCATATTTGAAAAATGATTTTATTGGTTTGATTAGAAATTTATGCTTTAAACCGACCAAACTGAACCATGAATACCCTTAGTTCTATTACACATTTAAGTCTTTCTATTTAACACTTTTTTTTAACACTTCTCATTCTTTTTTAATGCACTTCTTCTTCTTCTTCTTCTTCTTCTTCTCATCCTGTTGCTTTTCCTTTTTTCCGGTCACAATCTCTCCCCTCTTCCTCTTCCATTTCCTTTTCTCCGGTCACAATCCCTCCTCTCTTTTTTGCACTTTGCTTTTTTAGATCAATGCTTCTTCTTCTTCTTTTTCGCAGTTTTTTTCAAGTACTTCAAAATTTGAAATCATAACTTGAGACAGAGATGGTGGATTTGCCAAAAATACATATATGTTCAATAGTTGTTGTTGCTACTTCTTCTTCTTTTTGTATTTTTTTAGATTGGATTTTCATTGATTTTGTTGTATTTGTTTAGTTTGTGCATATAAATTCATTAGTTGTAACAAAGAAATTCATGTGTTATTAACTGGAGGTTCATGTATTATTAAATAAAAATTAAATTGAATGTAAACTTGCTGGTGAATGTCAATGAATTTACAGGTGAAGTTCAATGAAAATGCACATGAAGATCAATGAACCTTTTGCAAATTCATTAATTTTCACCTGTAGATTTATTGAACCTATAAGCAAAGAGACATGCATTTTTTTTATTTACACATGCACTGAATCTTTGGTCTATATTGCAATATGCATAGGGTTACATGGTGGAAATATTGTAAAATCATTTTCAAGTATTTTGATATAACAAAATGTGAAAAAGAAAGCCTATACAATAAGAATAATTTTTCATACTTAAAAAAAAATATTCTTTCATAAAATCTTTGCATTCGATTTGGTTAACTTTTAATTTAATGACACCTTTTTTTTAGGAATAAAAAGATGAAATGAATTAATATTGATGAATTGCATCACAAAAAAAATAATTTTTGTATAAATACGAAATAGTTCTTTTAAAAAAAAGTGAAAAAAATTTTATAATATCAACCGATCTAACATTTAATCTTTTTTTTTTTTTAATTTTAATTTTTTTTTACCATTAAAAATTGAACACTGGAGAATTTGAACTCAAATCTTCTGATACTACCATAAGAAATTGGCCACTAGGCCAATCATCATCAGAAACATTAAACTTTAAAGTTACATATATGCTTATAAAGATGAGGACCATTAATCACTCTTTTAATGACTTAATGAGCATTAAAAATCTTAACAACACCAAAGAAACAATTGTATTGATTCTTATGAAGTATAATTACTCATAGAAAGAAGGCGTCCCACTAGAATTGGATAGGGAGCAATGACTGCAATTCTAGTGGGTGGCAAATGGATGCAGTTGAAATCATTTCTTGATTACTTGTCTCTTTGCTGGATTACCATGCTTCAAGTCTCAAATATTGGTAGGTAGCATGCTTGAAAATGACAGGCTGGTCAATGTACACCATATGGCTAAATTGTAGGGCTAACTTATGCCAAAGAATCTAATTTAGGATGTTGTAATTTAGATATTAAGGATGAATCTAGCCTATTTTTACTTTTCTTCTTTTGTCTTTCTTAATTTTTTTTCTAGGAGATGGAGAGGGAAAGGAGACGGATCCCATTATCTCAAAACGGAGCTAATTCTATGGTTGGAATGATCCAATTCAAGGTAGATAGCTTAAATATTTCTATACTTAGGAGCGCTCCTAGGACTTGAACCATGACCTTTAGGTCATGGATTCCCCCTTTGCCACTTGAACCAAGTGGTGGGGGTGTTTGTCTTTCTTATTTAGGATAGAAAAAAATGCCCTATTTTGGCTACCTTTAAAATTAATTTTTTATTTGTATGTAGTGAAATAATACAGTACTCTCTATGCTCAATTCCAATTATCTTTTAAGAAAATTGAATTTATTCAACTTCAATTGACTTTTTAGATTACTAATAAAAAATAAATTCTTTTTTTTCAATTTTACTTGTATCTTAATTTTAGAGTAAATTTTTTATTGGAATAATTATAATTTATATTAACTTTTAATCTTTCTAAAAAAGAGTTATATAATCATTTGCACCTATAATTATATTTATTAAATATAATTCTTAATTTTTATGATATTATTTTAAACAACAATTAAAACAGAACAGAGTGAGTAATATATATATATATAGTACAAAACAAAAAGTAGCTCCCTCTTGCCCTTTTGTTTTGTCATTCATTTGTTTTTATTGGAACCTCCAATAGATACATAATAAACCTAACATGCCTTTTAAACAATTTATTTTTTTAATTAATAGTAACTTGTATATAATTTAAATATCGATAAATTATCCAATAAGAGTAATTTTTTTAAATAAAATAAAAATAAATTTCATAAAGTATTTAAATTTTAAATCTTATAATATTTTTAAAAAGAAGTGACGAGATGTGAAAAAATAATTTATTAATAAAATAATTTTAATAATTACTTTATTTAAAAGTGATCTCAAAGTGACTAGGTACAAAATATATATCTTTTCTTAAATAATTAATAATATGATATATCATAAAAAAAAGTTGATCTAATATAAAGTTGTACTGAAGATAATAATTAGGTGTTATGGCAGCCAGAAAAATGAAAGGAAAAAGAAGGATTTGGGGGTTTGCAATTTAAATCAGTGGAGTTCGGTGAGTAGAAGGCGACAAAAGAATTTGTTCATCGCGTGTGGGTTACTATGCAAATAATTTATAGCAACAGGAAAAAAAAATAGATTGTTGGTCAACATTTGGATTCTTTTAATTAGGTTTCTAATTATATATTTTGGTCAACTAGTTCCGTACTTTTAGAAAAATGAGAAAATGCACCTCTCTCTCCTTAAATAGAATAAAACATATTCTTTTTTATAATTCAAAATATGCTACATATTTTCGAACTAACAACATTAATGCCAATAAAAATAATATTTCAAATATTATATTTAAATACAATAGATATAATCATGAATTTTAATTTGAACCGGATTTTTATTTAGTAATAGATGAAAATGTGATTGGATCCTACATTTAAAATATATAGCATTTTTACATCTCATATAAGTGCTTTAGATTTGATTTTATTACAAATTAATTGATTTTGTGTTATATATTAATTAGCTTGCATATTAAAGTTGGAAAAAGACTTTCCATACCATAATTCAGAACCTGATTAGGTTTAGAGTTCAGAATCTAATTAGGCTGAAAAAATTTATATAGTATTACTTTTATCTCTTGGAAAAAATATTTCTACCGAAGTTGAAGAGTCTGAAGAAAACTTTTCTCCAAAAGAAGATTTTATGTTTACATAAGAAGACATCATAAATATGATATCGCTATTAAAGATCAGGTTAGGAAAATATTAATAAGAGTTTTGAAATGAATTTAAAAACTTAATTAATAAGATTTAAAATATTATATAGGATTTGAAAATTTTCTATTTAAAATTTGAATTTTCAAAATTAAATATTTATATTCAAATATGAAATTAAATTTTTGAGAAAAAATATGCTAAAATAATTTTTTTATTTTTGAATTCATCTCACTTGTATTTGGAACTAATTAACGAAGATACAAAATATTTTAAATGGCAGCAATTAATTTTGGAATGAACTGCTTTGCTCCTTAGTTGCAGGGGCAAATTATTAAGTTGTTAGCTTAATTTGGAGGACAGAATTATATGGTAAGTAGATTATTATTTTATTATTAATGATGTAGAGAAGGAGGACACATATGCTTAGCACGCAATGTGTTTGTATTCTTGTGAGAATGTTAGTGCTAATTGCCGAAGCACACAGCATTATCATTTCACAATCTTAGCCCTTTTCAAATTGCCCACCAACCAATTAATACTTTTTCTTTTTTTATACATTGAGCAACAATCCGAACACAAATAAGATAAACAAAAGTTACGTTTAAGTGAATAACACTTCAATCAATACCTTAAACTATAAATTATTATAAAATTGGTAGAATTCCTTTGAAAGTGATCTCCTTAAAAATCATCATATTATATTTTTACTTTAGATGATTAAAAACTCAATACGCCAAATTTTGTGAAAAAATAATTCCTTTGAAAGTGATTTCTTTAAAAATCATCATATTATGTTTTTACATTAGATTATTAAAAACTCAATACGCCAAATTTTGTGAAATAATATTTTTTTTTTATTAATAGAATTTGATATAGACAACATAAAGGAGACCGTCTTTCCGTTAAATCAAATGAAAAATATTATTAAAAACATTGTTGAGAGAGACTCAAAGTAGTGAACAAACTTATGATAAAAAAAAAGTAGCGAACAAACTGCATGAGATGGCTTCACCCATGATTTAAGCATGTCCTCATTTATTTAATTATTGATAACAAAGAATCAAAATCAAATCAAATAGGCATGATATCTTTGCACTCCATGTACTTATTATAATTTATCAATTTAATACCTTAACTTATAATTTTACCATTTTAATACTTAAATTTGTTTAAAATGTACTCATCTGAAGATATAATGCGTCTACTATCCTCTATATTTGTCACTTTTTATCATTTTGACGCCTATACTTGTAATTTTTAATTAGTTAAATCCTTAAAATGTGACACTTGCTAATTTATTATTCCATTTCACGTGTACTGACACAAGTTTTAAAATTGTATTTTAGGTGAGTTCAAATGTTAAAATTGTAAAACGATAAGTTGAGATGTCAAATTGATAAAAATTGACAAATATAGAGGTCATAGATGTATTATGCCAATAAAATAATATGAATTGGTTGTGATTATTTAGGGGTATATGTAAATCTAAAACTATACACACACACATATATATATGCACCAATGGACTACAATATGGAATTATAAAAATAGAGATATAGATACGAGAAAATATTTTTTTAGAAAAATATAGAAAATGGAACAGCGAGGTCAATTTATAGATATAAAAATATAGAAGTTAAATTGATTATTTATAAATAAAAATTAAATTAAATTATTCAAAATATAATTGAAAGTACATTTTCTAATAAAAATTAAATTCTATTAAAATGTAATTCTAAATTGAATGTACATTTTTTTATTTTAATTAGATTAATTCCTATTTTAATTAGATTAACTTCTATTTAGTCTCTAATAAAAATTAAATTAATGACAATTTTAGTTGTGAATTTGTTACAAATATCTGTTTTTTTTATTTAATTGGGATCTACTAATATTATATGTAATATATATCAAATTATATAACATAATTATATAAGTCTTACTAAATTAAATTTAATAAATAAATAATTGAAATCAAAATTAATTAATTTTATAAAATAATTAATTATAAAAAATATTAATGTCAAAAATATTGAAAAATTGGTGTATTGTTTAAATAGAAATTTTATATAAAATATAATAAATTATTATATTATAGCTCTATTAAATTTGTAAAATTTGATTATCATTTAGATGAAAATGTTGACAGTGTGTCATATAATTGCACAAATATAAAATTTATTAAAATTATGTGATAATGTAATTCTATTAAAATTGAAATTTTAGATTTTTATATAAATAAAATAATATTCTTATTATTTTTTAAAATTATTAAGTAAAAATTAAAATTAAATTAATCAATTTTTTTTGTATCTATAATCATTTTTTTTTAAAAAGAACATATATAAAAATTAAATTTATATAATCATTAATTAAATTTATCATTCAATTATTAGTTGAAGTCTAAAAAATTAAATTAAATTACTTTCAATTAAATAAAAGCACTATTATAAAAATATTAAAAAATAATGTGCCATTCTTCAAATAAAAAATTTATTAAAATTGTAATAATGTATAAGTTAATGAGATTACAATATTATATTGTTATGTAAATAAACTATAACTTTATTATTTTTTAATTTTTTATAAAAAATAATTAATGATTATATATATATATATCTAACTTTCAAAGGAAGGCTTAGTCTTGTTTCGTTGCAGTTGGGCAAAGATTAGCAATTTTCAATTTAGAAAAACAAAAACTAGTCTTCTTAAATTATTGCAGCTTGGTTCTCTTTGGCTGCTTGCTTGGAATCGAATGCTATAATTTAATTTATTACTTTCATTCATGGGAATAAACTTTTCAAAAAGTTTGAGCAGCAGAGCTTTTGTCTCCTCTTCTAGATCAGCCTTTTTTTTTTTTTTTCTTTCAATGATAGCTCGTTACATTAGTACTAAAAAATTATACATTTTTTTTATCATTTATAAATTTATCCCAAATTTTAAAATTTGATAAAACTGTTACAAATTGTTATATATTTATAATTTAATTACAATTATAATTTATTTAAAAATTTAAAAAATAAACACATACATGACATGTAAAATGGATTAACTAATTGCTAATATTGTGGTTCTACATTCATATGAAGGTAGAAATTAACCAACTAAAAAATAGATGAACATATAGTTTGCACAAATTAAATAATTTTTCATTCCTACATATGTATATAATTCACTCATGTTAAAATATGGTTAACTATTATAATTAATATTTAGATAATACATGCGAGTCTATAAAGGGTCTATTCAACTAAATTATTACTAATAACTGTTAGGTGGTAGTTGATAGTCAATTAATGTTAAGTGTTTGATAAAATTATTTGTTATTATTGTTTATATGTTTATTAACTATTATAGGTATTAATTAAATTTATTGCAATTGTGAAAGTTGGCACGCATTGTTATTTAGTGATTTATATATTCAATTGAATTCAATTATACGTATTAATCTTAGTAAAATAATTTATATTTATAATTTTAAATATTAAAAATTATATTTACAGTAATTTTTAAGAATATATATATATATATATATATATATATATATATATATATATATATATATATATATATATATATATATAATTATGTATATAAAAAATGAATATAGTAAATTTGTTCATCTCTCAAAAAGTGGTTCAAAAAAATTAATTAAAAGAAACAAAAAAAATTAACTAAAAAAGTATGGCAAGAAGAAATGAACACATAAAAATATAGTCATTAATTTGATTTACATAGATATGAACCATTAAGTAATTATATTTAAATAAATAGGAACAATTAAATAATTATTTGAATTAATGAAAACTATTCATAAAAAAATTTTAAAATGGAGTTGTTGTGAATAAGAAATTATAGGCATACCAACAACTATCGTATATCATTAAAAAATTTATATATATTAAATGCTAAAATTTAAAATCATTAAGCTAAAAATTTGATAAATATTTATATTTATATTTAAATATTCATCTTAAAATTTAACATGTTAAATTTTTAAAAATTTTTCTTATTAAAGATAAAATATTTATTATAGTTTTTAGTATTATTTTTTTTTTATAAAAACACTATTATATATATTTTAATACTACTCAAATTCTAAAAGTTTTTATATAATACATATATTTTCTTAAATCTCAAATCACTCAATTATTTTTTCTAAACCATTAGAGATTCAATTTTTTTTAAAAAAAATCTTAACTAAAACACTATTATATATATTGCAAAAGTAATTTAATAGTTTCAAAATAAATTCTATTCTATTTAAAAATAATGGCAACAAAAATTGAAGAAAATAAAATTAATATAATATATTTTATTTTTAATTTATTTAGTTACCTTGTTCTCCTTATAAAAATTTTTATTTTAAAATATATATTTTTTATTTTATATAAAATACTTTAATTATATTACATCTAAATACTATTCTTCTTTTTCATTAGAAATTATGTCTTTTATTCTAAATATATGTATATACTCCAACTATTATTATTAATATACTGTCACGACCCAAAACAGGGGCCATGACCGGCGCTAGGGAACGGGAATTCTTTCGAATCCGGAACCCGTAGCAAGCCTAAAAATAAAATAAAAATGCAATAATAACCATAAAAATATAATATGCAGCGGAAAATAAAATCATAATATCATAAATATTACAATATCATCCATCTCAACTGGATATAATTCAAAACTCATCACATCGCATATATAATCTCATAAATGTATAATCTTTATACAAATCCAGTTTTACTATAATACATCTCTTTAAAACAAATACATAAAATCCAATACTTTAATTTACAACTACTGCAGTGTCTAGATAAAATAAATAAGACTCAAGTAGACAGTTTACATAAAGAAGCCGGGGCGGAAGAAATCCGGCGTATCGACCTGCTACTGAGGTCTGAGGAAGTTGACTCTCCTGAAAAATAGTCAACGGAGGGGAGTCAGACCTCACTGAGTGAATTACTATAGTATATATACATACACTCTAAGTGATAATGCATACAGTCAACAGTATAAGAGTAATATGTATATATACAGGCAAGTTCATACAGATGCAGAAAAATCATTTTATATATTTTGTCTGAAAATCAACTTTTATGAAGGATCACATAGAACCCTAGAATATCGCAACCTCAGAAAAATAGTGTTAAACAACACTCTAGCCATACAGGCTCACTGATTCCAAATATATCCACTTAATCCATATGGACAGTAGACTGGCCCCGAGACACTAAGTCAACCGAGCTCCAGCAGTCTGACTGCCAGTGTGATTGGCCCCGAGACACTTGGTCAACCGAGCTCCAGCAATCACACCCCAAACCACATCTCACATATCAATAATCATAATCAAATCAATATCCACAAATAAGTTAGTAATATAGCCTAAATACTATAGGCGTACCGGTACGTACTCGGTCCTAGTGCTGCCCACTAGGTAGCACGTTCTATAGATATCCTTCAGTGATAAATAATAAAACATTCATTCACAAATACATGATGCATGAATTTAAATAAATCAACAATATAAACCATATATATACCGAAAATATACCAAACATAAACCAGGTATATTTTGAGTATATATACGTCAAATAAATTCAATCAAATCATGAATTAAACTAAAAATATATTTAAAAACATTTTAAATATATTTTATTAATAAAACATGTATATAATTTATTATATACCAAAAATATATAAAAAATATACTTGAATATAAATCATGTTATTTATGCATAATTAGTCAAAATAAAACATGCATTTTCTAAATCATGCATCCTAAGCATATATATATAATATAGTAACTCACCTACTGCGCTCCACGAGACAGGTCCGACGGGCCTGGTCCACTAACCCTCGGTCTCGGCGCAACTAAACAAGAAATAATTACTCGACATCAGAATAACCCTAACAGAAATCCTAGAATTCAATCTAGAGTATTAAATACAGAATCGAAAATTAGGGTTCGACTGGATATCACGTTTTACGAGAATTCTACCGGAAATCCGGCAGAACCTCCCCTGTAAAACAGACATCTCTCTACTCAAAAGAGTAGAGCCGACCCTGCAAAGAAAATACACTTCAAAAATAAACACCATAATCAATCAAAACCCCTCGGTCGGACTCCAGACTACAATCTGTCGACCGGGGTCCACAAACACAGAATATATATTCAAATATACCAAAAATATCCTTAAATCATAAAAATACATTTTATAAATAAAAATTACATAATTGACCTTGAAACACTATAAAAATTGATTAAAACTCATTTTATTTGAAAAACCGTATATTATATATATAATTGAAAATAATTCACGAAAAATAGTTTTAATTAGTTAAAAATACCAAATATTTTGTAGAAATCATTTTTATACCTTAAATAAATATTAAAACCAATTAAATTACATTTTTAGACAATTTAGGGTAAAATTACCAAAATACCCCTATATATATATATATACCTAAATTACTTCAAAAATTCACCAAAAATTATACAATTATCCAAAATTAATTTTCTCAACATATTTATCAATAATATTAATAATTAAACTCAATTAACCAATTAAATTCAATTTAAACACAATTAACTTAATTTTACAAAATCACCTAAACTTCAATAATTAACAATAAATACTTAGAAATTCATAAAAATTCCAAATAAATTCCTATAATTCATTTCAACACCTAATTCAACCATAAACTCCAATTTCATAATTTAAATAATTAATTTCCGAAAATTCGAAAATAATATTAAAATATTCAAAAATACCCAAAAATCCAAACAATCTCCAAAAATTCTACAAAAATTCATACATGAAGATTAAGCTACCAGGAACAACATTTGTGAAGGAAGTTTCCATGAATCATCCAAATTGAAGCTCAAAAAAATCGAAAACCAAAAGTGGCCGAAATATTCAACTCAAAACCTAAGCAATTCTAGACCGTTTTAGCTCAAACAAAAGCTAGAATAACACTCACCGGAGCTCAAGGAGAAGATAGAGACCGGCGGTGTCGAAAACGGTGGCCGGAGGAGGGAGAAACCACGGTGGGAAGATTGGCCGGCGTTGGGCACCCACGGGAAGAAAGAAGAAGAAGAAGAAGAAAAAGAAAAAGAAAGAAAAGGAAAGAGAAAAGAAAAGAAAAAGAAAGAAAAAGGAAAAGAAAAAGAAAAAAAAAAAGAAAAAAGAAAAAAAATAATAAATTTTAATAATTTAATAATAAATAAAATAATCAAATAATAATAAATAAATAATAAAATATTAGGGTAATAATAAACCCTAATTAAATATACACACACAAGCTTTATTTAATAATTTAAAAATATGTATGAGTTCATGCAAACCCGTAAATACATTTAAAATAATTAATAATACATTGTTTACGTGAAAATTTCCCCGAAAATGAAAGTCCCGGGAAAATTTTACGTAAAATACTGAAAATAATAGACAGTAATTAAAATAGGTTTAAAATACATATTAACTCATAAAAATATCGTATAATGCATAAAAATTATTGACACTGTATATCCCGGTACAGTGTAAAAATATTTTTAAAATTACGGGATATTACAGTCTTCCCCCCTTACAAGAATTCGTCCCCGAATTCTAAAAACAAGATTACAGAATCAGGAAGGAAAGAGATACGGGTAAGAAGCTCGCATCTCAGCTTCAGTCTCCCACGTATGCTCTTCAACTCTGTCGCTACGCCACAAAACCTTGACCATCGGAATCTGCTTCGATCGCAACTGTCGAACTTGAAAATCAACGATCGCCACAGGTTCTTCCACAAACGTCAAATCTTCACTCACTTCCACACTGTCAGGTTGCAACACGTGTGAAGGATCTGAGATATACTTCCTCAACATCGAGATATGAAATACTGGATGCACTTGTGACATACTCGGAGGCAAATCCAACCGATATGCAACAGTGCCAACTCTCTCCAGAATCTCAAACGGTCCAATATATCTCGGTGCTAACTTACCCTTCCTGCCAAATCTCATCACACCCTTCATCGGAGATACCTTCAGAAAAACGAAATCTCCAACCTGAAACTCCACATCTCTGTGCCTAGGATCCGCATAACTCTTCTGTCTGCTAACTGCGGTCTCTAACCTGCGCTTGATCACGGCGACTTTCTCTGCAGCATCTTGAACCATCTCTGGTCCAGTCAAAGCTCTCTCACCAATCTCATCCCAACTCAACGGGGATCTACACTTCCTTCCATACAACGCCTCATATGGTGCCATACCAATACTGCTATGGTAGCTGTTATTATATGCAAACTCAACAAGCGACAAATGATCATCCCAGCTACCTCCCAAATCCAAGACACACATCCTCAACATATCTTCCAGTGTCTGGATCGTCCTCTCAGACTGGCCATCTGTCTGAGGATGAAAAGCAGTACTGAAATCCAACCTAGTGCCCATCGCTTCCTGCAACTTCTGCCAGAAACGAGAAGTAAACACTGAACCTCTATCTGACACAATGGACACAGGTACTCCATGAAGGCACACAATATGCTTCACATACAACTTCGCCAATCTAGCAACCGAATATGTGGCTTTCACAGGCAAGAAATGTGCAGACTTCGTCAATCTGTCTACAATCACCCAGATGGAATCGTATCCATCCTTCGAACGAGGTAAACCGACTACAAAATCCATAGCTATCCTTTCCCACTTCCACTCGGGAATAGGAAGAGGCTGAAGCTTCCCAGAAGGCTTCTGATGTTCGGCTTTCACTTGCTGACATGTCAAGCACTTAGCAACATAATCAGCAACATCCTTCTTCAATCCATCCCACCAGTATAGATCTCTGATACTATGGTACATCTTAGTAACACCAGGATGAACGCTGTAGGCTGTAGAATGTGCTTCCTCTAAAATCTCTTCTCTCAAATCATCCACATCAGGAACACACAATCTACCACTGATCCACAACACACCATCATCATCAAGTGTGAAATCAGTGAACTTCCCTGCTCTGACATTCTCTGCAAGCTCTTCCAGAATAGGATCTCGGCTCTGAGCTGCTTTAATCCTATCCCTCAGTACAGATCGTACTTTAAACTGAGCTAACAGTCCACCTGATCTACTGATCTTCATCATCAGACCTTGATCCACCATCAGATGCAACTCTTGGATCAATGGTCTCCTCTCCACACCGATGTGAGCAAGACTACCTGAGGACTTCCTACTCAAGGCATCTGCTACCACATTAGCTTTACCCGGATGGTAAAGAATCTCGCAATCATAATCCTTCAACAGTTCCAACCATCTTCTCTGCCTCAAATTCAAATCTCGCTGCTGAAAAATGTACTTAAGGCTCTTGTGATCAGTAAATATCTCACAAGTCACCCCGTACAAATAATGTCTCCAAATCTTCAAAGCAAAGATCACTGCAGCCATCTCTAGATCATGTGTAGGATAGTTCTGCTCATGCTTCTTCAACTGCCTCGAAGCATAGGCTATCACCCTTCCATTCTGCATCAACACACAACCAAGACCAATTCTAGAGGCATCACAGTAAACTGTGAACTTATCCACACTATTAGGCAAAGCTAATACTGGTGCTGTGGTCAACTTCTCCTTCAACAATCGAAAACTATTCTCACAAGCTTCTGACCACTCAAATCTAACATTCTTCTGAGTCAAGCGAGTCATAGGGGCTGCAATCCTGGAAAAATCCTGCACAAACCGCCTATAATACCCGGCTAAACCCAGAAAACTCCGAATCTCAGTAACTGAAGTAGGTCTAGGCCACTCAGATACTGCTTCAACTTTCTGTGGATCAACCTGAATACTTTCTTTAGACACTACGTGTCCAAGAAAAGAAACACTCTCCATCCAGAAATCACACTTTGAGAATTTAGCATAAAGCTGATGATCTCTCAGTGTCTGTAGTACAATCCTCAAGTGATATACATGCTCTTCCATACTCCTCGAATATACCAGTATATCATCAATGAAGACTACCACAAACTGATCCACATACGGTCGGAATACTCTGTTCATCAGGTCCATAAAAGCTGCTGGTGCATTAGTCAAACCAAAAGACATCACCAGAAACTCATAATGACCATATCTAGTGCGGAATGCTGTCTTAGGAATATCAGCTTCACTAATCCGCAGCTGATGATAACCCGACCTCAAGTCAACCTTAGAAAAGAATTGTGCACCTTGTAACTGATCAAACAAATCATCTATCCTCGGGAGAGGATACTTGTTCTTCACTGTCACCTTATTCAACTCTCTGTAGTCAATGCACAGTCTCAGGGTACCATCCTTCTTCTTCATAAACAGGACTGGTGCACCCCAAGGAGAAACACTAGGTCTGATAAAACCCTTATCCAACAACTCTTGCAACTGCTCCTTCAACTCTCTCAACTCTGCAGGAGCCATACGATAGGGTGTCATAGATATAGGAGTAGTACCTGGAACCACATCAATACAGAACTCAATCTCTCTATGAGGTGGTAAACCTGGTAACTCCTCGGGAAAAACATCAGGAAACTCACAAGCAACAGGAACATCTGTGAGTGACAACTTCTCCACTGACGTATCCCTAACCAATGCCAAAAACCCCTGACAACCTTTCCTCAATAACTTCCTAGCCGTAATAACAGAAATAAGATTCTGAGGTGCTGAACTCCTATCACCAACAAACTTAAAATCTTCTTCACCAGGAATTCTAAAAATCACCTCCTTATTCCTGCAATCAACCACGGCAAAGTGCTGAGACAACCAATCCATTCCCAAAATAACATCGAACTCCATCACATCCAACAAAATCAAATCAACGGGTAATTCTCTATCTCCCACGAGAACTGGACAACCAGAAAGAACAATATCGGCGTCCAAAGAATCACTCAGAGGAGTGGCAACAGACAAAGGAAAAGCCATCCTCGAAGCTTGCCAACAAGATTTAGAAGCAAAAACAGGAGAAACAAAGGAATGCGTGGCACCCGGATCAAACAAAACCAAAGCATCCAGGTAACAAACAGAAAGAATACCTGCCACGACTGCATTAGATGCCTGAGCATCCTGCTGAGTCAGATGAAAAACTCTGGCCTGGCCTCGACCTCCCTGCTGACTGGTAGAAGCCTGGCCAACGCCTCGGGTACCTCCTCTCGTACCTCTACCACGACTCTGCTGTGGAACAAACTGAGTAGAACTCTGATGTTGAGCTGGTGGTAACTGAAATGGCATAGGTGCAGCACTAGCAATCGACTGCTGTGGGAATCGCGAAATCTGCTGCTGCTGATATCCGGGGTAAGGACACGATCTGGCAAAATGTCCTGTCTGTCCGCATCTGAAACATGTCAACGGTGTCAGATAACACGGTCCTTGATGGACTCTACCACAAGTCTGACAAACACTGGCCGCTGATCCAGAACTACGACCACTGCTGCTGCTCGAAGCACCTGACCCAAATCTGAACGATCTACGCTGACCTCCACGACCATGTCTACTGCTCCGATGCACTCGCTGCTGCTGTCTCTGACTCTGCTGAGTCGGACCTCGCTGCTGACTACTCGAACCAACATGAAAACTCGAATACGGAGTAGCCTGCAATCCACTCGACTGAACTCCCAACTGGTAATAATCAGGCATCGCTCCCTGCCTAACTAACCTCAGCTCGATCTCCTTAGCTAGCTCAATCACAGACTCGAGAGTAAGACCTGCTGTAGGCATACCAGCAAAAGCTGAACCCAAACCAGTCACATAGGTAGTAACAGCGAAATACTGATCTCGCATCAGATCCTCAGCATATCTACCCAGACGAAGAAACTCTCGGGTATACTCTACTGATCGATCTCCACGAGAAATACTGGTCAGACGAAGACGATAGCTCAAACGAAGAGGCTCTGGACAAAATCTCCTCATAAATCGCTCTCGAAACTGAGCCCATGTCATCGTCATCATAAAGGGCTGGATCATCTGAATAAACCAATCCAAGGCTGGTCCCTCAACAGACAACTCAACAATCATGATCCGCTGGTACTCGGTATGAGCAGTCCGAGTCCTAGTCTCAATCGCATGCAGAAAATCTAAAGGATCAGAAGTACCATCAAAAGCAATCCTGCCAACTCGGGCATAGAACAAAGCTGCCTCAGGGTCAGACATACCCTGCTGATAGGCAGGTTGAACAGGCTGAACAACAGGAGGAATAGGAATATCAAATTCAGGCTCAACAGGCTCCTCGTCCTGTAACTCTCTCTGCCTACGGCGACCTGCCGCTCCTCGAGGTCTACCCCTGCCACGACCTCTACGTCTAACTGGCGGCTCAGGAGGTAAAACCTCGTCCTGAAAAGACTCATCATCCTCGGCCTCAACGACCGGTGGAGCGACACGCGCTCGCCTCCTCATTCTGAAAAGACAAACGGAAAGATTCAGACAAAACAGACAACGGAGGAATAACGCTGAAAACTACAGCAAGGAATACTCATCAAGACATACTCGAACCTAATACACTGCAGTAGTCCAACAGAAAACACAACTTTAAAACTAGGGCCACAACTCACATAACTAAGCCCTGACACAGAACTCCATTCTGATACGAACTTCGCTCTGATACCAACTTTGTCACGACCCAAAACAGGGGCCATGACCGGCGCTAGGGAACGGGAATTCTTTCGAATCCGGAACCCGTAGCAAGCCTAAAAATAAAATAAAAATGCAATAATAACCATAAAAATATAATATGCAGCGGAAAATAAAATCATAATATCATAAATATTACAATATCATCCATCTCAACTGGATATAATTCAAAACTCATCACATCGCATATATAATCTCATAAATGTATAATCTTTATACAAATCCAGTTTTACTATAATACATCTCTTTAAAACAAATACATAAAATCCAATACTTTAATTTACAACTACTGCAGTGTCTAGATAAAATAAATAAGACTCAAGTAGACAGTTTACATAAAGAAGCCGGGGCGGAAGAAATCTGGCGTATCGACCTGCTACTGAGGTCTGAGGAAGTTGACTCTCCTGAAAAATAGTCAACGGAGGGGAGTCAGACCTCACTGAGTGAATTACTATAGTATATATACATACACTCTAAGTGATAATGCATACAGTCAACAGTATAAGAGTAATATGTATATATACAGGCAAGTTCATACAGATGCAGAAAAATCATTTTATATATTTTGTCTGAAAATCAACTTTTATGAAGGATCACATAGAACCCTAGAATATCGCAACCTCAGAAAAATAGTGTTAAACAACACTCTAGCCATACAGGCTCACTGATTCCAAATATATCCACTTAATCCATATGGACAGTAGACTGGCCCCGAGACACTAAGTCAACCGAGCTCCAGCAGTCTGACTGCCAGTGTGATTGGCCCCGAGACACTTGGTCAACCGAGCTCCAGCAATCACACCCCAAACCACATCTCACATATCAATAATCATAATCAAATCAATATCCACAAATAAGTTAGTAATATAGCCTAAATACTATAGGCGTACCGGTACGTACTCGGTCCTAGTGCTGCCCACTAGGTAGCACGTTCTATAGATATCCTTCAGTGATAAATAATAAAACATTCATTTACAAATACATGATGCATGAATTTAAATAAATCAACAATATAAACCATATATATATCGAAAATATACCAAACATAAACCAGGTATATTTTGAGTATATATACGTCAAATAAATTCAATCAAATCATGAATTAAACTAAAAATATATTTAAAAACATTTTAAATATATTTTATTAATAAAACATGTATATAATTTATTATATACCAAAAATATACCAAAAATATACTTGAATATAAATCATGTTATTTATGCATAATTAGTCAAAATAAAACATGCATTTTCTAAATCATGCATCCTAAGCATATATATATAATATAGTAACTCACCTACTGCGCTCCACGAGACAGGTCCGACGGGCCTGGTCCACTAACCCTCGGTCTCGGCGCAACTAAACAAGAAATAATTACTCGACATCAGAATAACCCTAACAGAAATCCTAGAATTCAATCTAGAGTATTAAATACAGAATCGAAAATTAGGGTTCGACTGGATATCACGTTTTACGAGAATTCTACCGGAAATCCGACAGAACCTCCCCTGTAAAACAGACATCTCTCTACTCAAAAGAGTAGAGCCGACCCTGCAAAGAAAATACACTTCAAAAATAAACACCATAATCAATCAAAACCCCTCGGTCGGACTCCAGACTACAATCTGTCGACCGGGGTCCACAAACACAGAATATATATTCAAATATACCAAAAATATCCTTAAATCATAAAAATACATTTTATAAATAAAAATTACATAATTGACCTTGAAACACTATAAAAATTGATTAAAACTCATTTTATTTGAAAAACCGTATATTATATATATAATTGAAAATAATTCACGAAAAATAGTTTTAATTAGTTAAAAATACCAAATATTTTGTAGAAATCATTTTTATACCTTAAATAAATATTAAAACCAATTAAATTACATTTTTAGACAATTTAGGGTAAAATTACCAAAATACCCCTATATATATATATATACCTAAATTACTTCAAAAATTCACCAAAAATTATACAATTATCCAAAATTAATTTTCTCAACATATTTATCAATAATATTAATAATTAAACTCAATTAACCAATTAAATTCAATTTAAACACAATTAACTTAATTTTACAAAATCACCTAAACTTCAATAATTAACAATAAATACTTAGAAATTCATAAAAATTCCAAATAAATTCCTATAATTCATTTCAACACCTAATTCAACCATAAACTCCAATTTCATAATTTAAATAATTAATTTCCGAAAATTCGAAAATAATATTAAAATATTCAAAAATACCCAAAAATCCAAACAATCTCCAAAAATTCTACAAAAATTCATACATGAAGATTAAGCTACCAGGAACAACATTTGTGAAGGAAGTTTCCATGAATCATCCAAATTGAAGCTCAAAAAAATCGAAAACCAAAAGTGGCCGAAATATTCAACTCAAAACCTAAGCAATTCTAGACCGTTTTAGCTCAAACAAAAGCTAGAATAACACTCACCGGAGCTCAAGGAGAAGATAGAGACCGGCGGTGTCGAAAACGGTGGCCGGAGGAGGGAGAAACCACGGTGGGAAGATTGGCCGGCGTTGGGCACCCACGGGAAGAAAGAAGAAGAAGAAGAAGAAAAAGAAAAAGAAAGAAAAGGAAAGAGAAAAGAAAAGAAAAAGAAAGAAAAAGGAAAAGAAAAAGAAAAAAAAAAGAAAAAAGAAAAAAAATAATAAATTTTAATAATTTAATAATAAATAAAATAATCAAATAATAATAAATAAATAATAAAATATTAGGGTAATAATAAACCCTAATTAAATATACACACACAAGCTTTATTTAATAATTTAAAAATATGTATGAGTTCATGCAAACCCGTAAATACATTTAAAATAATTAATAATACATTGTTTACGTGAAAATTTCCCCGAAAATGAAAGTCCCGGGAAAATTTTACGTAAAATACTGAAAATAATAGACAGTAATTAAAATAGGTTTAAAATACATATTAACTCATAAAAATATCGTATAATGCATAAAAATTATTGACACTGTATATCCCGGTACAGTGTAAAAATATTTTTAAAATTACGGGATATTACATATACATATTAAAAATATATATGTACTTTTAATAAAAAAATATTAAACAAAATAGTCATAATAACTTTCTAAATTTTCATTTTTATATTTAATTAATTTTTAGTTTTAAATTTATTAAATTTATTTAATAATTATATCAAAATTTGTATATTACTTAAAGTCCATAGTATTTTATAATTGTTGAAAACTAAACAACTATTAATTCCACTCCAAACAACTATGCCAAATACCCTTACAAATAAAAATTCGACATTTCACGTTTTATTATTTGTATTTGATCAAATTATATTATGTTAAAATTGCAAATAATAATATCACAAATTTTAAAATTTGATATACATTTACAAATATATTGAAATATTAGTTGCTTATAAAATTTTGGCCTAAACGGCCACAAATTTTTTAAGTGATTTCTGTAATCGAACTTTCTAAGTACAATGTAGTATGGTTAGAAACAATTAGCTAGATATAGGTGATGAGGATGAAAAACTTGATGTTTTTAGCACTATAGACATACAATTAGGATCAATTTAATTGCATTTTTAGTTAATTACAAGGTTTTTATTCATCTTTAATGTTTTTGTTGAATTTTATTAGGTTTGTTTTAATTTTAAGTAATTTGGTGTACTTTTGGTCTCTATGATGCATTGGAAGAGTTTAGAGGTGTTGATTGAGGCAAGTCCGTGTTGGGGAAGTCAAATCAAGTCAAAGTCTTCAAGAAAAATAAAATTTCAAAGTTAGAGGATCTTGCATAGCAATTTAGAACCAAGGCAAAGTTGCACAACCGTGTGAGACATGCACATGGCCATGCCTAGAGCAAGGGATGCACAGCCATGCGAGACATGCAAATGGCCATGTGTCAACAATAGAATTTCAAAATTCAAAATTTAAAGCAATTGCTTACTTGGGATAGCAATATCTTTCGTTATGGTTTGAATCTCAGCTACGAGTGTGTTTTAAAAGGTGCAGAGTTACCTGTGGAACAAGGACAATTACTCTTTGTTTTATTTTTACTTCACTTTTCTAAGAATCAAAAATAGAATTCTCTAGTTCTTTTCATTTGATTAGTACAGTGGATGTTTGAAGATTGAGAATAAAAGACTTCCATTCCAGGGTTTTTTTTGTTATTCAGTGTTTGTTATTTCAATTTTAATTGAATAATAATGACTGCATTTTCTCTTAATTCATCATCTTTTCTTCTACTCAATATGTGTGGCTAGATTTTCTAGTTACGGTTCTAGAATCAATTCAACCATGTGACTATTATGATTTAATCTAAGTTAATAAACGCAGTTCATTGGTTGTTGTTTTGCTTAATGTCTTCAATGAATTGATCATCCTTTGTTTGAATCTACACAATAAGAGTTGATTGAGAAAAAAAGCAATAACCTGTTAATTATCTACTTAGTTGAGAGACATTTAAATAGCTAATAATGTTAAAGAGCTAACCTTAAAAATTGACTTAAGTGAACACTTGATTAATGAGAGCTTTAAAATTAAGTACTAGTTATGTTCAATTAATCATAGGTTTATCTAAGAGGAAGATCTATTGTCATTATCCAAACCTGGGAGTCATGACCGGCGCTAAGGAATGGGAATTCATAAAAATCCGGAACCTGTAGCAAGCCTAAAATATGAAAACCCAACAAATACTTAAATATAAATATGTCTCAGAATTAAAAATTTTTAAATCATAAAGAAATCTCCATATTATATAATAATAAAATATGTTTGTACAAATATTCAAATACAAAACCTCAGTCAATAACAATATAAATACTACAACAAGACATATTACTACTGTCGCGTCTAATAATACAAAGAGTGATAGTTCAAAATTTACATAAGTCAGCCGATAAAGAACGAGTCCAACGAAGAGGACTACTATGAAAGGTCTAATGAAAAGGATCTTGAAAAGATAATTAAGGGGGGTCAGACTTCACTGAGTGAATTATTATTATATATATACATGCGAGTCAGACTTCACTGAATGAATTATTATTATATATATACATGCAACCTAAGCATACAAACAATCAAACATCAATGTAATAATTATATATTTATATTTATATAATTTATACACGCATTTCAAGCATATGATTAAAAAAAAATTAATATCAGCACACCAATGAAAATTAAGTGGAGAATTGAAGTAAAACCCTAAAATTTTTTGCAACCTCAAATACTGAATCTCACTAACCAACAGACTCACTTAAATTCAAGAATATTCCTCTTTTCTAATTTGAAAGTAGACTGGCCCCGAGACATTAAGTCAACCGAGTTTCCACAATCTTACTGCCAGTATGATTGGCCCCGAGACACTAGGTCAATTAAGCGTCCACAGTCACACCACTCTCTAAACACAGATGTCAATAATCAATTTTTTTCCATATCTCAAATCATATAGTCTCATATCAATAAAAATTTATAGCCTAACATATAGCGTACTGCTACACAATAGTCATAGTGTAGCCCACTAGATAGCACGTTTTACTACTATCCTTCAAAAATAACACATTACGATAACACAAATCAATATCAACAACAAACAACATCCAATAATAACAATTAATATTCACATTACATATATATATATATATATATATATATATATATATATATATATATATATATATATATATAGAGTAATTAACATTTAATGCAACAACATATTAAATTCATATTTATCAAAATATGGATGCCAATAAAATTTCTTCATGTAATGCATACATATAATAATAACTAACAGGTGGAGTGTGCTCCTCTATAATGACTTGACTGACTCTGTCTGTAGGCCTTAGTCTTGGCACGGCTACAGAAAAATAATAATAAAATAATTAGGATAAAAATCTCAATCTTATATATTTTAGATTTATAAGGAAAGATTTGATCTAAGATACAACTCTAATAACTCAAAATTAAACATAGACCTAATGTCATATTTTACGAGAAATCTACAAAAATGTAATATCCCGAGTTTTTTAAATATTTTTATATTGCATCGGGATATGCAGTGTTAATAATTTTTGTATATATATTTATGATATTTTATGAGTTGTTGTTTATTTAAAGCTAATTTTAATTATTTTATATTATTTTAAGTACTTTACGTAAAATTTTTCCGAAAATTGTATTTTCGGGGAAATTGACACGTAAATAATTTAATATTAATTATTTTGACTAGTTTTATGAATTTGCATGAACTCATATATAATTTTAAAGTGCTAAAATAAAATGTATATATGTGTTTTTATTTAAATTAATTAAAGCTTAATTAATTTCCTTAATTTTATTATTTAATTTTTGTATTAATTAATTTTAAGTGTATAAATTATTAAACATATTAAAATATGTGTGGTGTATATTTAATGTGTGTAAAATTTTATATTATTATAATATATAGTGTGAATATATATATATACATATATACATAATTTTTTAATCAAAAACCAAAACTTCCATTTATTTACAGAATTGCCACTCTTCTTCTCCAAATGCCCGTCACCATATTTCTTCCTTTTCCAGCCATTTTCAAGCTGGTTTTCTTGCTGTCACTATGCCCCTCAGCCTTCCTCCTCCACCTCCAGCCATTTCCACCACCTGAAACACTTTTTTCCGACGAGTTTTGACCGGATTTTCATAAAGAAGTTGAAAATCAATTTAACTCCGATCAAGTACTTTCCGGCCACCAAATTTAATGCTTTCAGTCTCTATCTTCTCCTTGATCTCTGGTGAGTGTGATTCCAAGATTTTTTTCACTTGATTTGGTCTAGAATTGCTTAGGTTTCAATTTCTTCAAATCAGCCATTTTGGGTTTTAAATTTTTTTTAGCTTTAATTTGATTGATTCATGAAAAATTCCTTCACAAACTTTGTTCCTGTAAGCTTAATCTACATGATTTAATTTTTGTAGAATTTTTGGAATTTATTTTGATTTTTGTGAATTTTTTATTATTTTATTATTATTTTCTAATTTTCGAAAATTAATTAATTAAATTATGAAATTGTGTTTTATGGTGATTATAGGAGTTGAAATGAATTATAGAAATTTATTTGTAATTTTTGTGAACATTTATATATTTATTTGGAATTTATTAAGTTTATGTAATTTTGAAAAAAATAAGGTTAATTATGTGTTTAGTTGAAATAAATTGGTAATTGAGTATATTTATTTATATAACTGAATTATATGTTGAGAAATTAATTTTTGAGTAATTATATAATTTTTGGTGAATTTTTGAACATTTATAGTGAATATATATATATATAGGGGTATTTTGGTAATTTTACACTAAATTGGCTAAAAATATAATTAAATTGGTTTTAATAATTATTTGAGCTATAAAAATGATTTCTGCAAATTTTTAGTATTTTTAACTAATTAAAACTATTTTTCGTAAATTATTTTCAAATTATATACATTATACGATTTTTCTAAATAAAAAGAGTTTTTATCGGTTTTTAATAAGTTTTAGGGTTAATTACGTAATTTGTATTTATAAAATTTTTAGGGAATTTTTTTGAAGTAATAATAGTATATTATGTATATTTTGTATTATATGGATAAATATGTAATTTTATGCTAATTATAGTTAAATATATATTTTAGTTGGTTTCATTAATATTTAAGAGGTTTAGAGGATTTTTTTTATAAATTAATTGATATTTTTAATTAAGTAATATTAATTTTGAATATTGTTTCCAAATATTATATATATATGTATAATATATTATTTTGGTAACAAAAAAATGTATATATGGTTATATTTAGCATATTTGGTATAATGGTTTTAATTAAGGTATTTGTTGATAGTTATATTAATTATGAATTATATATATGCATATTTTAAGAATAATGTATATTATTCGAAATTATGGGTTTTTATATATTTATGTCTAATTAAATTTAATTAAGTGTCATGTTATACTTTAAATACGATTTTAATGTTTATTTATGAAAGTAAAATTTTTCTGAATTTATTAATTAGAATTGAGTTGTGAACTCGGTCGGGCTAATACTGTGTTGGAGAGCCGACCCAAGTGTAGACTGTGTGTGAATTTTTAGAAGTGCGTTTTCCATGCAGGAATGGCTCTACCTATGGTAGAGAGATGTCCGTTTTACAGAGGAGATTCTGTCGAAATTTTGTTAGATTTTCTCGTAAAACGTGATATCATCAGTAAATTTCTACCGTTAATTAGGCTTTTTCCTGTCTATAGAGTCTTATCCGGTCTTCCTCGAGTCAGTCTAGAATTTCACTATTTCTGTTGATTTTCGATTTCAATTCCATAGACATATTTTTAAAAGAGGTATGTTATTTATTTTCTAGAGAATATCGGAGCGGAAGCTGTTGGATCGAAGCAAACGCGTGGTCGTCAGCCTTCTCGTTCATCTTGTAAGTCGATAAAATGATCTGTGCGTGTGTTTTATTTAAAGATGCATGCGCTCATATTTTTATGTTATTATTATATGATTTATTTAATTTAATGCTACTATTTAAAGTTTAAGCGCATTTTATTTATTTAAAATCAGTTTTGAGAAATTTTGGTTGAACGGGTTACCTGGTGGGTTTCACCAGAACCGTGTGCACATGGTAGGGATTGAGAGATGGATCCGATTATTGTATGACTGGTAAATATTAAACTGGGACGGGTGCCTCAGTGGAAGCCTTTGCTCTCGGGGACCGCCAGTGATTGGAAAGTCAATAATGGACTGCGATGGGTGCCTCGGTTGATGCCTTAGCTCTCGGGGACCACCAGTGCCATATATTTTAGATTAAGTGAATGACTGCGACTTGGTGCCTCGGTTGATGCCTTTGCTCTCGGGGACTGGTGTCATGACCCAAAAACAGGGGCCATGACCGGCGCTAGGGATCGAGAATTCTTTCGAATCCGGAACCCGTAGCAAGCCTAAAAATAAAATAGACATGCAATAATAATAATAATAATAGTATTTAATGCAGCAGAAATAAAATCATAAATATAAAAATAATAATGCACCACGGGATTTAAATCAAATTCTCATCTCATACATACATAAACTCTTTAATACAAGTTCAGTTCAAATATAATACAACATCTCTTAAATAATTTAGTGACACTGCAGTGTCTAGATAAAATAAAACTCAAGACTCAGATAAGCAGTTTACATAAAGAAGCCGGGGGTGGAAGAAATCCGGCGTACAGGCCTGCTACTGAGGTCTGAAGAAGAAGACTCTCCTGAAAAGTGGTCAACAGAGGGGAGTCAGACCTCACTGAGTGAATTACTATAATATATAAACATGCATACTAAATGCCAATGCACACAGTCAAAGTATATATCTAATATGTATGTATACAAGCAAATACACACAGATGCAGTAAAATCATTTTATATATATTATTAAAAATCACAGTTCATGAAGGATCAAATAGAACCCTATGATATCGCAACCTCAAACAGTGTTAGACAACAATCTAGCCATACAGGCTCACTTATTCCAAATATATTCACTTAATCCATTTAGACAGTAGACTGGCCCCGAGACACTAAGTCAACCGAGCTCCAGCAGTCTGACTGTCAGTGTTATTGGCCTCGAGACACTTGGTCAACCGAGCTCCAGCAATCACACTCCCAAATCCTTTCTCACACATCAATTAATCAAATTCAATCAATATCCACAAATAGTTAGTAATATAGCCTAAATGCTATAAGCGTACCGGTACGTACTCGGTCCTAGTGCTGCCCATTCGGTAGCACGTTCTATTGATATCCTTCATAAATAAATATAAAACATTCATTCACAAATAAATGATGCATGAATTTAAATAAAATAACAATATAAACCATATATATACTGGAAATATACCAAAAGTAAACCAGGTATATTTTGAGTATATATACGTCAAACAATTCCAATCAAATTACAAAATAAGATAGAAATGTATTTAAAAACATTTTAAACATAAATGGTTAATAAAGCATGCATATAATTTAATATATACCAAAAGTAAAATAAAAATAAACTTAAGTACTAATCAAATTATTTATGCATATTTAGTCAAAATAAAACATTCATTTCTAAATCATGCACCCTAAAGCATATATATATAAAATAGTAACTTACACTTAGTGCGCTCCTCGAGATGGGTCCGACGGGCCTGATCCACTAGGCCTCAGTTTCGGCGCAACTAAACAAACAATAATAACAGACATCAGAATAAACCCAACAGAAAATCCTAGAAACTCGATCTAGAATATTAAACACAAAACAGAAGTAGGGTTCGACCGGACATCACGTTTTACGAAAATTCTACCGAAAATCCGGCAGAACCTCCCCTGTAAAACGGACATCTCTCTACTCATAGAGTAGAGCCAACCTTGCAAAGAAACACACACTTCGAAAAACAAGCTCAACAACCCATCCACAACCCCTCGGTCGGACTCCAAACTACAGTCTACCGACCGGGGTCCACAATTCACGGAACAATTTCAGAAATACCAAAAATACCCTTATAACATAGAAATTCATTTTATAAGTAGAAATTACATAATTGGCCTTAAAAGACATTAAAAACCGATAAAAACTCATTTCATTAGTAAAATCGTATATTATATATATAATTGAAAATAATTCACGAAAAATAGTTTTAATTAGTTAAAAATACTAAATAATTTGTAGAAATCATTTTTATACGTTAAATAACTATTAAAACCAATTAAATTACATTTTTTGCCAAGTTTGTGTAAAATTACCAAAATACCCCTATATATATAAATATACTATAATTACTTCAAAAATTCACCAAAAATAGTATAATTATCCAAAATTAATTCTCTCAACATATTTATCAATAATATCAATAATTAAACTCAATTAACCAATTAATTTCAATTAAAAACACAATTAACCTAATTTTCCCAAAATTACATAAACGTAAATAATTCAAAATAAATACATAGAAATTCATAAAAATTCCAAATAAATTTCTATAATTCATTTCAACACCTATATTCATCATAAAACACAATTTCATAATTTAATTAATTAATTTTCAAAAATTAGAAAATAATATTAAAATATTCAAAAATACCCAAAAATCAAAATAATCTCCAAAAATTCTACAAAAATTCACACATTTAGATTAAACTACTAGGATCAACATTTGTTAAGGGACTTTTCATGAATCAATCAAATTGAAGTTCAAAAAATAAAAAACCCTAAAATGGCCGAATTCGAAAAAATCGAAACCTAAGCAAATCAAGACTATTTTAAGTGAAACAAAGCTTGGAATCACACTCACCGGAGCTCAAGGAGAAGAAAGAGGACCAGCGGTGTCAAAAACGGTGGCCGGAAACGTCGTGAACGATGTTGCTCCCACTTTTGGCTTCTCCGGCCGAAATTGACCTCCAGACGCCGGAAACGGCTGCAAGAGGTGCGGGGAAGGCTGGGGAAGGAGGTGGCACGCTAGACGGCACACCAACGGCAAGAAATTGATGGTAGCAGCGGCGGACGGTGAGGGGAAACAGTCAGGGATGTTGAAGAAGGGAGAATGACAATTTTGTAATTATTTCAAACTTTATTTTTTGTTTTAATATTAAATGTATATATGTATATATATATATACTTTATACTCTATATTAAAATAATATTAAATTACACACATTAAATATACACCACACACATATAATTTAATATTTTAAAATTTAATAATAAATAAAAATAATTAAATAACAATAAAACTAATAAATAAATAATAAAATATTAGAGTAATTAATTAAACCCTAATTAATTAAATAAATACACAAATATACATTACCTAGTATTTTAAAAATATGTATGAGTTCATGCAAGTCCGTAAATCTATTTAAAATAATTAAATATAAATAGTTTACATATCAATTTCCCCGAAAATGCAAGTCCCGAGAAAATTTTACGTAAAGTACTCAAAATAATATTAAAATAATTAAAAATCAATTTTAATTAATCAACAACTCATCAAATATCAATATCATATTTAAAAATTATTAACACTGCATATCCCGATGCAGTATTAAAATATTTAAAAACACGGGATATTACAACCGGCAGTCTATTTGGAACAAGTGGGCCCGGTTGGCCATTTAGAATTTTGGGTTTAAGGTTCTATCGAAATTTTTTTTAAAAGCCATATCTATACATTATAAATTATTTTCACTACAACTATATGGTTTTCAAAAAGGTTTTCAAACCGTACAGCTCTTTTTATTAACTTACTCAGTGAGGTCTGATTCCCCTCAATTTATTTTTTTCAGGAGCTTGGGAGATTGACCTCAGACTGCCTCTACGCTGGATTTCTTCATCACCGACTGTACTATGTAGGTCACTATGAGCTGTACTGTAGTAGTAACTCTAGAAAACTGCAGCAGCAACTATATTAAGAATTTGTATGATTTAAGTATACTTGTGTATTTTATTTCAATGAACCACGCTTATGTATAATGATTTAAGTTTGATTTATGATATGACGTTGGAGAATATTTTAGTTATGAATTCAATTCTGTTTTGATTTCAGAAAAAATCAGTTTGATAATGTGTTCTATTATAAAATAAAGTTTTAAATTGTAAGGTTTTATTTTTCTTTTCTTTAAGGCTTACTACGGGTTTCGGAGGGCCTTATGCCTTCCCATTCCCTAGTGCCGGTCACGTGCCCTCGGGTTTGGATTGTGACAAAAAAATTCGGCAATGTCTCCTTTGTAAAACAAACATTTCTCTACTAAAAATATGGTCATTCCTGCACAAAAACACACTTCAAAAATATTCCAAAGTTCAACATCTCATGTTCGGACCCTCGAACTATAATTCACGCCCAACCAAGAACTAATATTACAAATACATAATTAAATAATATAATTTCTCAAATCAGCAAAATATATCATAAAAATGTTAAAGAAATTTATTTTCCAAATAAATAATGAAATTCTAGTTCACAAATAATAATTGCCAATAAAATCTGTTAATGGAATAAAATTTCCATTTTACAAATAAATTAGCTTAAATTGTAAATAATTATTAAAAATCACTTATTAATATCATAAAAATAATAAAATGCTCATTTATACTCAAAAATAATAAATAAATTTATTTTTCATATATTTCCCAAAATAACTACTAAATAATTAATAATTGGACAATAGTTATAAAAATTATTTTTACACTTTTATTAATCAAAATAGTCTAAAATGGAAAAATTAACAACAATTTGACTTAAAATTAAATAATTTATTAATTTTCAATAATTTCTCAAAATACATATTTATACATAACCTTTAAAATTCATATCTCAAATTCTATACATAATTTCACAAATCTTTCTTCACAAAGTTTAATTTACATAATTAATAGAATTTATTAAAAATATAAAATTTTTCGGGCCAGAATAGTTACGTGAATAGTAACCCAAACCGGAAAAATTTGAAAAATCATAAAAACAAATAAAAATCACCATTAGCAAGATCACAACCTCAATTACATTTAATCTCAAAGCAACTATATCTAATTAAATCAAATTGAAGCTCAATTAAATAAATAACTAAAAATTAACCTAATATCAATTACTCAAAATTGAGGTTGTTACTAGCTTGGATCAAAGTAATTGATGGAGGGATTTCAAAGCCCGAATGGAGGGGAGTCATTTGAATCCAACAACGGCGACTGGAATTGTCACAGTAGAGCTCTCCCACTTCCGGTAACAAAGGAAATAGAGGAAGAAAGAGAAAAGAGAGGGAGGGGAGGTGTTTGTCACGACCCAATACAAGGGGTCATGACCGACGCTAAGGAACGAGAATTTTTTCGAATCCGAAACCCGTAGCAAGCTTTAAAAAATAAAAACATACAATAAAATAAATAAAATATTATTCAACAAAAATAAAATCTCGAATAATAATAAAATAGCTTCTTAGCTTCCTTTCATAACATAAATCATATCTCATATATAATAAAATATTTTAAGTACAAATTTTTCAGAGTAACACTCTGAATTTAAAATCTCATACAAGTATAATTCAAATACAACCTACAACAGAATTAATTACAACAACTACTGCAGTATCTAGAGTACAAAATAAAACTCAAATAAGTGATTTACATAATAAAGCCGGAGCGAAAGAAATCTGGCAAACAGGGTCTACTGTTGAGGTCTGAATAAGAAGACTCTCTTGAAAAATATCAACAAAAGGAAGTCAGACCTCACTGAGTGAATTATTATAATATATGTATATGCATAACTAAATGTCAAATGCAAACACTCATAGTATATATAATAGATATATATACAGGCAAATACACACAGATGCAACAAAAATCATTTTAATACTGAAAACCACCAGTTATGAAGGATTAAATAGAACCCTATATTTTCGCAACCTCAAATATCAATAGAACTCACTTAAGTCATACAAGCCTACTTAGATCTAAAATAATTCACTTAGTCCAACTGGACAGTAGACTGGCCACGAGACATTAAGTCAACCGAGTTCCAGCAATCTGACTGTTAGTGTGATTGGCCCCGAGACACTTGGTCAATCAAGCTCCAGCAATCACACTCTCAATCACATCAATCTCAATCAAATCAATCAACAAGTCATAATCCACCAATAGGTTAGTAATTTAACCTAAAATCTACTGTCGTACCGGTACGTACTCAGTTTTAGTGTTGTCCACTATGAAGCATGTTTCATCGATATCCTTCATTTTAATATAAAACATACATTTAAGAAAATAAAGGATGCATAATGGTATTTAAAATAAACAAATATACCATATATATACCAGAAATATACCTCAAATAAACTAAGTATATTTCAAGTATATATACGTATAATCAACTTAAATAAATCACAAAACATATTAAATTCAACCAATAATATATTATATATAATTTGAAAATAATTTTTGAAAAATAGTTTTAATTAGTTAAAAATAGTAAGAAATTTGTAAAAATCATTTTTATACCTCAAATAATTATTAAAACCAATTAAACTTAATATTTAACTAAAATGACTACCAAATTACCAAAATACCCCTAATATATAAAAATTCACATAATATACTATAATTACTCAAAAATTCAATAAAAATTATATAATACTCTAAAATTATTTCTCAACATATAATTCAATAAAATCAACAATTACACCAAATTAACCAATTAATTTTTAACAAAATACACATATAACCTATATTTCCAAAATTTACATAAACTAAATAAAATTATAATAATTACATAAAAATCAAAAAAATTATAAATTAACTTCTAAAATTATTTCCAACCACCATAAACACTAAAAATCACAATTTCACATTTTATTTAATTAATTTACGAAAATTAGAAAATAATAATAAATATAAAAATTCACAAAAATCAAAATAAATTCCAGAGTGTACATTAAGCTAAGGGAAACATAATTTGTGAAGGAACTTAAGCTTGAATCTCAAAGATGGAAGTTCAAAAAAATTGAGAAACATAAATGGCCGAAAAATGGAATCAAGCTCAAAACCTTACCAAATCAAATTTTCAAGCTACAAGGAGCTTGAAAACGGCTTCTATGGAGTCTAGGGAGTTCAATGGCACTGAAATCACCGGATTTGGTGCCGGAAAGTCAATGAATGGAGAAGAGATGAGTTTCGGCCAAAACGCATTCCTCGAGCTATTGCTAGCGCCAGAGAGGATGATAGGGATGGCAGAGCTGCTGGAGGAAGAGGCGGCGCTCCGAGAGGCACTTCGACGACCTGGGATCGGACTGTGAGGGAGGGGGAAGTCTTGGTTGGTTTCGGGGAGGTTAGGAGGAAGAAGATGAATATATATATATATATATAATATATATATATATATATATATATATATAATATATATATATAAGTAGGGTTTAAATTATTATTTATATGTGTGAGTAATATGTATTTTTGGTATAACACATATAGTATGTGTGTATTAATTTAATATAATAAGTTTATGTGTGTATTAATTTATTATATATATATTAAAACATTATATTATATACACATATATATGTATATATATACACACACACAAGCATACTATATATATATATATATATATATTATATATATATATATATATATATATATATATATATATATATATATATATATATATATATATATATACAACAAAAAATAAAATAAAATAGAAACTTACCTCCCCAACCCGACGACCCCAAGCTGCTGCCCACTCCCCATCTCCGCCTGCCCACCGTCTCTGTCTTCCCTCTCACTATGCCACCCCCAGCACCGCCCGGAGACCCCATCTCCGCCTTGGACAGGTGCCCACGAGTTGCTGTTGTTGCTGTTCTTCTTCTTCTTATTCTTCTGTCACTCTCGGTTGAAGCTGCCACGTCACGGTCGGAGCTAGATCCGGTGCCACCGTAGCTGTAATATCCCGTGTTTTTAAAATAATTTTTACACTGTACCGGGATATGCAGTGTCAGTGATTTCTGTATTTTATATGATATTTTTATAAGTTGATATGTAATTTAGACCTATTTAATTACTGTGTTTTATATACAGTGTTTTATGTAAAATTTTCCCGGGACTTGTATTTTCGGGGAAATTTTCACGTAAACAATTTATTATTAATTATTTTAAATATATTTACGGGTTTGCATGAACTCATACATATTTTTTAATTATTAAATAAAGCCCGTGTGTGTATATTTATTTAATTAGGGTTTATTATTACCCTAATATTTTATTAAGTATTTAATTGTTTTAATTGTTATTTAATTAATTTTATTTAGTATAAATTATTTAAATATTAATATTTTTATGTGTGTGGTGTATATTTGATGTGTGTAATTTAATATTATTTTAATATATAGTATAAAGTATATATATATACATATATACATTAAAATCAAAAGAATTGGAAAATTACCATTTTGCCCCCGACAGTTTTCTTCTTCTTCTTCTTCTCCGACCGATTCCTTCTCCATTTCCGGCCGCTGTCACGTCGTTCCTTCACCGTGGGTGTGCCTTCCGTGTGCCACCGTCTTCCCCGACCAATTTCACCGCCTGAGGAGGCCGTTTCCGGCGTCGGGAGATCGATTTTGGCCGGAGAAGCCGAAAACCGATCCACCGTCGATCACGCCGATTCCGGCCACCGTTTTCGACACCGCCGGTCTCTTTCTTCTCCTTGAGCTCCGGTGAGTGTTATTCTAGCTTTGGTTTGAGTTAAATTGGTCTAGAATTGCCTAGTTTTCGATTTGTCCAATTCGGCCTATTAGGGTTTTTGATTTTTTTCGAATTGTTCTTGATTGATTCATGCTTAATTCCTTCACAAATGTTGTTCCTAGTAGCTTAATCTACATGTATGAATTTTTGTAGAATTTTTGGAGATTGTTTGGATTTTTGGGTATTTTTGTATATTTTAATATTATTTTCTAATTTTCGGAAATTAATTATTTAAATTATGAAATTGGAGTTTTTGGATAAATTGAGTGTTGAAATGAATTATAGGAATTTATTTGGAATTTTTTATGAATTTCTAAGTATTTATTTTGAATTAATTGAGTTTATGTAATTTTGGGAAAATTAGGTTAAATGTGTTTTTATTTGAAATTAATTGGATAATTGAGTTTAATTATTGATATTATTGATAAATATGTTGAGAAAATTAATTTTGGATAATTGTATGATTTTTGGTGAATTTTTGAAGTAATTTAAGTATGTTTATATATATAGGGGTATTTTGGTAATTTTACCCTAAATTGTCTAAAAATGTAATTTAATTGGTTTTAATAGTTATTTAAGGTATAAAAATGATTTCTACAAATTATTTGGTATTTTTAACTAATTAAAACTATTTTTCGTGAATTATTTTCAATTATATATATAATATACGGTTTTTCTAATAAAATAAGTTTTTATCGGTTTTTACAGTATTTCAAGGTTAATTATGTAATTTCTACCTATAAAATGTATTTCTGTGATTTAAGGATATTTTTGGTATTTTCTGATTATTCTGTGTTTGTGGACCCCGGTCGGTAGATTGTAGTCTGGAGTCCGACCGAGGGGTTGTGGTTGAGTGTTGAGTTTATTTTCGAAGTGTGTTTCTTTGCAGGGTCGGCTCTACTCTTTTGAGTAGAGAGATGTCCGTTTTACAGGGAGGTTCTGCCGAATTTTCGGTAGAATTCTCGTAAAACGTGATATCCAGTCGAACCCTAATTTCTAATTCTGTTTCCGTATTTTAATACTCTAGATTGAATTCTAGGATTTCTATTAGGGTTATTCTGATGTCGATTATTTATTTCTTGTTTAGTTGCGCCGAGACCGAGGGCTAGTGGTCCAGGCCCGTCGGACCTGTCTCGTGGAGCGCATTAGGTGAGTTACTATATTATATATATATGCTTAGGATGCATGATTTAGAAAATGCATGTTTTATTTTGACTGAATATGCATAAATAATGTGATTTATATTCAAGTATATTTTTGGTATATTTTTGGTATATAATAAATTATATACATGTTTTATTAATAAAATATATTTAAAATGTTTTTTAAATATATTTTTAGTTTAATTCATGATTTGATTGAATTTATTTGACGTATATATACTCAAATTATACCTGGTTTATGTTTGGTATATTTTCGGTATATATATGGTTTATATTGTTGATTTATTTAAATTCATGCATCATTTATTGTGAATGAATGATTTATATTATTAATGAAGGATATCTATAGAACGTGCTACCTAGTGGGCAGCACTAGGACCAAGTACGTACCGGACGCCTATAGTATTTAGGCTATTATACTAACTTATTTGTGGATATTGATTTGATTATGATTATTGATATGTGAGATGTGGTTTGGGTGTGATTGCTGGAGCTCGGTTGACCAAGTGTCTCGGGGCCAATCACATTGGCAGTCAGACTGCTGGAGCTCGGTTGACTTAGTGTCTCGGGGCCAGTCTACTGTCTAAATGGATTAAGTGGATATAATGGGATTCAGTGAGCCTGTATGGCCAGAGTGTTGTTTAACACTATTATTCTGAGGTTGCGATATTCTAGGGTTCTATGTGATCCTTCATAAAAGATGATTTTCAGATAAAATATATAAAATGATTTTTCTGCATCTGTGTGAATTTGCCTGTATATATACATATTAAATATGTATTATTGACTGTATGCATTGTCATTTAGTGTGTATGTATATATATTATAGTAATTCACTCAGTGAGGTCTGACTCCCCTCCGTTGACTATTTTTCAGGAGAGTCAACTTCCTCAGACCTCAGTAGCAGGTCGATACGCCGGATTTCTTCCGCCCCGGCTTCTTTATGTAAATTGTCTACTTGAGTCTTATTTATTTTATCTAGATACTGCAGTAGTTGTAAATTACAGTATTGGATTTCATGTATCTTAATTTGTTTTAAAGGAGATATATCATGTTAACTGGATTTATATTAAAGGGATTTTAGATATATGAGGAGATGAGTTTTTATTTAATCCAGTTGATATGGATGATATTATGACATTATGATTTTTATTTCCGCTGCATACATAATATATGATTATTGTTATTGCATGATTTATTTTATTTTTAGGCTTGCTACGGGTTCCGGATTCGAAAGAATTCCCGTTCCCTAGCGCCCGGTCATGACTCCTGTTTTGGGTCGTGACAGTAGCTTCCTCAACCTCCCTCACCCTCTCAGGCGTCAGTTCACGTCGGAACCCACTGCTGCAACTCATTTTCGGCGTTGGAATTGGAGGTTGAAGGTAAGTTGTTCCTGGGTTGTCCTAGGGTTGTTTGAGTGGAATTAGGTGTTGATTGTAAGTTGTTCTAAGCTAGATGATGAGTTATACCATTTGGTTGTTCAAATTCGAATTTTTGTGCATTATTCCGATTTTTTCTTGATTTACAGATTTTTTGTATGATTTTATTTAATTTTATTTGACTTTATTGGATTTTTTTTAGTTTAATTAGTAAATTAGAGTAATTAAGGTTAAATATTTATAATGTTTTGATTGTTTTTAAGATTTTAGAAATTTTGGTATTAATTATAGGTTTTGTAAATTTTGGGTATGATATATTATATATATATATATATATATATATATTTTAGAAGAAATTATTAGTTGATTTTATGTTTTAATTATATTAAGTAGTTTAATTTTTAGAAAATAATTTTTAGATGATTATATAATTTTTGAGTTTTTAGTACTAATAATACATTATGTAATTTATGTATTTAGGGTAAAAATGTAATTTTACGCTAATTATAGTTAAATATATATTTTAGTTAGTTTTATTAATATTTAAGAGGTTTAGAGGATTTTTATAAATTAATTGATATTTTTAATTAAGTTATGATAATTATGAATTATATATGCATATTTTATGAATAACGTATATTATTGGAGATTATGAGATTTTATATATTTATGTCTAATTAAATTTGATTAAGTGTCATGTTACATTTTAAATATGATTTTAATGTTTGTTATGAAAGTAAAATTCTCATGAATTTATTAGTTAGAATTAAGTTGTGAACTCAGTCGGGTTAATACTGTGTTGGAGAGCCGACCCAAGTGTAGACTGCGTGCGAATTATTAGAAGTGCGTTTTCTATACAGGTTTGGCTCTACCTTTGGTAGAGAGATGTCCGTTTTATAGAGAAAACTCTGTCGAAATTTCGATAGATTTTCACGTAAAATGTGATATTCGTAATAATTTCTACCGTTAGTTAGGTTTTATCCTGTCTATCGAGTCTTGTCCAATCTTCCTCAAGTCAACCTGGAATTTCATTGTTTTGTTAATTTTTGATTTTTTTATCTCATAGTCATGTTTTAAAATCGATCTGTTAATTTCTTTTCTAGAGCATATCGGAGCAGAAGTCGTGAGATCGAGGTAGACGCGCGGTCGTCAGCCTTCTCATTCATCTTGTAAGTCGATAATATGATCTGTGTGTGTGTTTTATTTTAAGATGCATGCACTCATATTTTTATGTTAATATTACATGATTTTATTTAATTTAATGATGTTATTTAAGGTTCAAAATGCAATTTTTTATTTATTTAAAAATCGAATTTGAGGAATTTTGGTAGAACGGGCTACTTGGTGGGCTTCACCAGGACCATGTGCACATGGTAGAGATTGAGAGGTGGATCCAAATATATATGACTGGTGAATGTTAAACTGGGACGGGTGCCTCGGTGGAAGCCTATGCTCTCGAGGACCGTCAGTGATTGTAAGGTTAATAATGGACTGGGACGGGTGCTTCGGTTGATGCCCTAGCTCTCAAGGACCGCCAGTGCCATATATTTGGATTAAGTGAACGACTGCGACTTGGTGCCTCGGTTGATGCCTTTGCTCTTAGGGATCGACAGTCTAACTGGAATAAGTGGGCCCAGTTGGCCAATTAGAACTTTGGATTTAGGGTTCTACTGAGATTTTTCAAAAGCTATATCTATATATTATAAATTATTTTTACTATAACTTTATGGTTTTCAACAGGGTTTTCAAACCGTACAGCTCTTATTATTGACTTACTCAGTGAGGTCTGATTCCCCTCAATTTATTTTTTTTCAGGAGCTTGGGAGTTCGACCTCAGACTGCCTCCACGTCGGATTTCTTCATCACCGGCCATTTTATGTAGGTCATTGTAAGTTGTATTGTTGTAATGTTCTAGGAAGCTGCAGTAGTATCTGTACTATAAATTATTTGACTTAAGTATAATTGTGTATTTTATATGTATGGGGATTTAAGTTTGATGTTTAATATGATACTGGAGAATATTTTATTTATGTATTGAATTATGTTTTAATCTTAGAAAATTCAGTTTGATAATGTGTTTTATTTTAAAATAAAGTTTTAAATTGTAAGGTTTTATTTTTCTTTTCTTTAAGACTTACTACGGGTTTCGGGGGCCTTATGCCTTCCCATTCCCTAGTGCTTGTCACGTGCCCTCGGGTTCGGGTCATGACATATACACATATATGTATATATATATATATAACACACTAACAATTAACACATGCATAAAAATAAACCCTATAATATATGTGCATATATATATATATATATATATAATATATATATATATATATATATATATATATATATATATATAATAATAATAATAATAATAATAATAATAATGCATGAAACAATATAATTTAGTAAAATAAAATAACATTAAACATAAAATATTATTAAACTATTATTTTTCAAGAATATAAGTTTCGGGATAATTTTTACGTAGAAAACTATAAATAAACGTAAAATAACATTAATTATTCACAAGTAATCAAATATATATTTTAAAAATTTAGGTTATAACAATGTCGTCAGGCAGGAGGAGCAGTTGGGGGAGGAGTCTGGTGGCAACGATGTGGTGACCGGCGGTCAGGCGGTGGCTAGGTAGTGGGGTGGCGCTGTCGAGGGAAGGAGGATGAAGAAGAAAGAAAAGAAGAGGAAGGAAAAGGAAAAGAAAGAAAGGGGAAGGAAAAGAAAAAAAATTGTTTGTCTTTTTTTTTTTTTTACATATGTAATAATAATAATAATAAAAACTCTTCTGAAATACTTATACACATAATATATACATAACATACTCCAATAATTATTAAAAAGTATTAAAATATTTCATTTAATACGAATTACATAAAATAATAATTGAAACTCAATAATTCTTCTTTAAATTTAATAAATAAAAATAAGGGTCATAACATTTATGATTCATAAGATGCTTGCATAATGAACTATGGTTTAAATTAACCTAGAGATTAATGACATCATTAGAAAGGTTGAATTGAGTTTAAGAATCCTAACATTTATTTGATTGTGATTTTTAAGTGAGCTTGAATTTGCATTGTTTATCTTATTTCAAAAATCATTTTTTTGGTGTCTAGACAAATGTGCACTTTGAGTAATTCAATACTCAGTTTTTCAATCTTTATGGGATGATATTTATTTATTACTTGTATGATTTCATACGCTTGCAGATTGTACATACCAATAGGTAATTCTATTACCATCTCTTCATTTTTTTTGTTAGTCAATAATATTTAAGTAGTTTAATTTTTCACCATGAAAAAATAAAAAATTGAAATTTGAACTATATTTTCAATATATATAAGCTCGAAATTGAACCGGAATTGATTTGGTCAAAACTGAAATCGAAACTCGTAAAATCCAAAACCGACTTAAAACCGGCCCTAAATTAGGGGAGAGATCAGTTCTACACCCATGAAACCGGAACTGGCACTTTTATTTCTATACTAAATTCTTTAAAAAA